>OX637575.1:21259900-21859900 GCA_951800085.1 Comarum palustre | reverse complement strand
TCAACACCCACAACGGGCTTGGTGGGACCTGGAATGGACACAAGGAAAAGACCTGAAAGGACCGGTACACAAAGGCGTGCACAGGTTGTTCTAGGCTGACTTCTACACCGTTGTAGAGTCTTTCGGCTAGCTTGTTCCACTTATCAGTAGGCTTATTAGCTCCATCCAAAAAGACAAATTTATTCAACCAATACTCAAGGAATGCAATACCTTATTTGTTTGGTGAAGTATGGTTGATGAAGTACATACGTCAGACCTTGAACGAGGATTTCAGCTGCTTGCGGATGTCGGGGTTACTGCTGTGCTCGAAGGCAGTGTTAGCAAAATCCCCGGGGGCATAGGGTCGGTCGTAAATCGGTAGATTGGTGATTGCCAGAATATCCAACATTGTGATACTCATCTGACCGAAGGGGAAGCCAAAGGTGCTGGTGGCGTTGTTCCACAAGCAGGCTGCCGCTGCATAAGGGGCTCGGTACGTTGATGAAGGCAGCTCAAAGCTCAAAGCAATCACCTCTACGATGCATACCGCTTCCCAAATATGCTAATCGGTGTGGAGCCAAAATTGGTGCCAAGAACGCTCCTCCTCGATGACGCATGATCATTCGCTGACGCGGATATTGGTGTGAGATCAAGGTGAAGGCCAGGAGAAGAAGTCGTCGGGCTCTTGCTTGTGAGCTAAGATTGGGCGACGCACCGGGTCGGCATAGTTATTGAGTATGACAGGCAATGGCTGCTAAGTTGGGATCAGACCGAGGACGACGTTACCGTTCTCTAGGAAATGGATATAGCTTGAGCAGAATGGGTTGGCGGCAAGGTGATGGTCAAACCTATTAGACTAGTCGATGGCGTCGGTTTGGTTGAGGTTAGGATCCCGGACTAGTCTTTGGGGCCATGACGAGAGATTTTGGGTTGCTAGTGAGGTTTTGAGTGATTGAGAGAGTGAACGAAAAGTTGGGAACGATGTTGACAGGGTCGGATTTCACTTCTTTTTTAGTATGAAAGCAAATGTCCTTTCGAACTGAAACATCATGTCATTGAGAGATGAAATTATGACAAACAAAACGTCAGTTCGTTTCAAAATTTGAACTGACGAAACGTTCGAAATTAGGCATTTTTACTTAGTCATTGCGGATTGGGTTGCATTCAAGGTCTTGGGGCAATGTTTGAGCCCAATTAACATAAGGTCTAGAACTAATTAAATAATAGTTTTAGGCAACATTTGAGCTAATACCAGTGACCCAAAAAATAAACCTTTCAGGTCTTGACCCGATGTAAAAGTGGCAGGCCAGACACTGTCCTACTTGGACAATGACATCTCGCGTGTGTCAACAAGGTTCTGATAATTGAGTTCGCGTCGAAGTTAGTGAGTATTTGAGACGTTGTCCAGTTGTTTTGTTGCCAAGTAAAACAATTCCATGTGCAACTATAGTGGTAGAAACCTACTTTAATTGGTTAGATTGCATTCTCATTTGATTATTATTTGAGCCAATATATATAAGATGTCTCGGGGATCAGGCTACACACATTCAACTACAAACACAAATACAAGCAACTTAGCAACAATGCAAGATCAAATCTAAAGCTAAAGCCTTACGCCTTAGCAAGATCAAATTGGTTCCTCGAAACTAGCATTGGCACGCGGCTTTAAGTTCTAAGAAGCGTTCCGCTCTCCTTCCTAGTGAAAGTTCTACTCGTCTAATGCGAGTATCGATAAGAAGTAGATGACTACTTGTAAATTTTTTTTCCGAGGTGACGCCGATAGCCTACACTCGTTTGACGTGAAGCTAGGTGGTGCACATCTATTCTTTTTCCGCATCTGTGCGGTGGCACGTCCCGCAATTTCTTTTAATTTTCATGTAATTTACTTTCTGTATTATAATATCTTTCACCTGACTAGAAAGTGAGGCCAAAACAGTTGTATCTAATCCACCTCCTTAATTTAACTAAGAAGCTCCAGTCTTCATTAAGTCGAGTCCTAAACACCTGAGACTTTCATGATACATGTCAAGGCAAACAGCCAAGTACCCCATATACACATTGGAAATTACCAATGTTGTCCCCTAGAAAAATGGCTATATATCTAGTAAAATTTAACCTATATGGCATTCCTTCCACTCGTATACACGTCTTGGCTTAAACTCCATTTGAATATGTAGAGCGTAGATCAGTAGAGAACGTATAGGTGAAACCTTAATGTATTATCAAATGTAAAGAACTTATGGGGTCGAGCTTAAAGTTATATACGATACCATTTTGCAAAATCATTTCACCCAAACTTTAGCAGTCTGAAAGTTGGTAGTTTCTTTATCAAACTTACATACCACCAAAATGCAGCCTCATATATACCACTCACTTTTAAGCGTTTCAGTTATATAGGAACCTGCAGATGCTGCTCTAGTATCTTGACGTCTTCCTTTCCTATTTAGAAAAATGAAAAGGAAAATGGAGCTGGCAGGATGTATTTCTTGACTTTATAAATATTTATAACAAGGAAACATTCTTAAAATTTAGATTATTGACATTCTATTCCTCCAACCATCAATATTACCTTAATGTATCAGCACTGATCCAGGCAAAAAATATTGGCTTTCTTTTAATGCCTTTGCCCCTCTAAATTGTTGAATCATCTCTTGTTGCTACACATGCACTCCGTCTCTTCTCAATAAGTTGTTTCAATGACAGTTCACCTTCAGTATTTGTGTTGTTTTAATTTAATTTTTTTTTCCATCATCGGTTCTGTTCTTGGAGTTCTGTTGTCTTTCTTGAACCTCCTTATAGGTAAAGGGCGCACATATATATCACTCATCATGGCTTTGTTTTTTTTTCATCTAATCACCTTGTGTATTTTACTTGCAAGAAAGTTAAAAAAACACATATACTCATCTCTAATTTTGCGTTAGTCTTCTTTCTAATTAGAAGAAATATCTTTGATCAGTTTCATTTGAAAAATCAAACATGACTCCATGACAGGCAGCTCTATTTCAATGGCCTTGTAACCTGAAAGTGCTGTGTTTGCTGTTGTTTCTTTGTTTTAAAGAAACACCAAAACTAGAAAATAGTCCAAATTCTAAATGTGGTAGTGTCTAGAATGTAGGCTCCAGTAAGTCTTGCATCACAGTTTGTAATAATTGAGTATGCATTATCAGTTAGTTTAGGGTGGAATACTCTAATTTACTTAGTATGAGGGGATGAAATCCAAGGTTCAAACATTGTCATTGCTATCCTGTACAGGTTGAATCTCATGCATGTGTTTTTTTTTAATTACAGTGGTACAGCCTAAACGGCTCATCCTCTATTGATTTTTATTTCAAAGAATCTCATGCATGGGTTGGTTAGGTTTTGATTTTTATTTCAAAGAATCTCATGCATGTGTTGGTTAGGTTTGAAGTAGAGCTAAACATAATAGTTTTTCTGTGATCAACAGAGAAGAAATTGATGATGGCTGCAGCAGGGAGGTTTCCATACCTATCGTCAACAGGACGTAGTGCTCCCTCTCTTCTGTCATCCTCTAAGAGTAGTAATGATTCTTGGTTACTATCTCCGTCTGATCACTCCTCAAGATCCCGCGCTGCACTTTGTGAACTCATTGCAGAAAACCGTGCAGCCATCTTGGCTCGCCAGGTCATATCTTCTTCGGACAGACCAAACTCAAACTGGGAGGACTCATCACATTATAACAACCATTCGACGCAAGACTGTGGTGACTATCCAAGCCACTCATGGCCGTCTAGTTCTGTCGAATCCCATCACCGTCATCAGCAGCAGATGTTTGCTGCTGATCAGCATAGTTGGGACAGGTTCCATGGAAGTGGTGCACATTTGACCCTTGACCTAATGCAGCAGCCCCCGAGCCCGGCATATGAGACTTTGTTGCCTGCAAGGGACAGTAGTATTAAGGCTGAAGATGAGGATTGTAACCTGTGGAAATGGAACTCCTTCCAAGGAGCCAGTGTGGTTTAATTTTAATTCTTTCGAGTCTGTAATAAACTCATTCTTTATTTAGTGTTTGAGAGGGCTAGTTTATCTTCACATCACTCATCCATGTATATGGCTTTGAGCAAAGGCTCAAGTGCCAGAGGGAGGCCTATTGTTGATTCATCCATCTATTTCATTCGTTGACGTACATTAATTAATATATACATCGATCTTATTAGTTGGTTTCTATTTTTCTTATGGAATAGCCGAAATGCCGAATAGAATCAATGTGGTTCTAGTATTTGATTGATATGATTATATCCAGAATCATTTCGCTTCCATCAGCAGAGTCAACAAACAAAAGATACATAGATTGATCCTTCGTTTCTTTCTTGAAATGGATCCAACGGCACATTCTTTTGGGAGTTTTTTTTTAACAAGCATTCTTTTGGGAGTTTAAGGGGTCATCCTGTTGAGTTTAGGGTTCAGTCCATTAAGGCTACGTTTTTGTGTGAAGGAAATAGAGAAGGATTTTATTAATTTGTACGTCGAGAACCGTACAGTAGGGCATCGGGGATGAAATCTGGACTTCCGGAGCATGACCAAACCAGGTTCCATGGACAGTTGATTCATACTTAAGCCGGCCTCCTAGCTTAAGAACTACAACATTAGCCTGTCTAGGAGTAAAACAACCACTACAATCAAATGAAGCTAGTAGATAAGAAATTTTCTATAGTACTTAATGTTTTTCATACCTTATTATTCATAAATATTTTAAATCTTTAGATTAATAATATATCTAACGGTTCTAAATATTTTAGCCTAATTATATTCAATGTCGAAGCCAGAAATTTTAATATAAAGGGGACATAAAGTGTTTAAAAACACTTTGAAATGTCAAAAATAGATATTTCAACATACATGAAACTCACAACATAATTTTTCATAATATGCTATATGAAGCACAAAAGATATGAACAATGTTATAATTTAATGTTAAAGAATAGTATCAATTAGGTAATCTTGTACTTTATTATTGCTAGGAAGTTTTTATTATTACTGTAGTGGTAGGAAACTAAAACTAGCATTTTACTGCCAAAACTTTCAAGTTTTCAAATAATTATCATGTAGGGATGCAATGAAAGAAGAATTAGTGTTTTTCTTCCTAAACCCAACAATCATACATATAATTATACCATTAAGTAGTAATCAAAGGGGTGTCATGGCACCCTTTGGAGAACTGGGATTCTCTCCTCAAAAAGCTTCCTAATATTGCCTAATAAAGGGATCTTGACCGTACATTTTTAATCTATGGCTGAGATTTCTTTTAGCTAACTTAAAACCCAATTTGTCATTTACTCCATCTCTCTCTCTTCAAAACGTCAAGACGCTTGTATTCCCCCACATACCCTCTTGATCTAAATGAAATTTTTCCTGATATCGTTATGCAGTTTGAGAATTATCATGACTTAGAAATTGAGATGGCTGATGAGATCATGTATCAAAAGAATGAGGCTGCTTTGGTTGCTAGCAGCCCTGGTGCTAGCTCTGTGGCAACAAGAATGCTTACTGGTGATGACAAGGGGTTTAAAAGCCCAAGGAAGAGAACCCGAGACATGATGGTTGAAGTTGAAGTTGATGAGATGGGGGCAGCTTCCCAGACACTGTTAACAATAAGGAATGAAGTTAGTTTCTTGGAATAGTAGGGGCAGCGCATGGGATGGTTTTTTGGCACAGACCCAGTTTTATGCTTTTTGTATGAACCCGGACGTCTTGTGTATCATTGATACTAGGGCATCTGAGGATATCTTAAATAAAGTAGTTAAGTATCTACCCTTTGATCAGGGTTTTGTAGTTCCCGCACAGGGATAATCTGGGGGTCTTTTGCTCTTGTGGAAGTCCCGTATGGCTGATATTAATATTATCTTTCCTTATAGTCGTTTTATTCATTGCAAGGTGACTGATCCAACTACAAATAAGAGCTGGTTAAGTACTTTTGTCTATGCATACCCTCAAAAAGAAAAGCAACATCTTTGGACTGAGATTTTGCAGCTTAAACCTAGCAATAATGATGCGTGGGTGCTAATGGGTGATTTCAACAATATCTTGAACCTAGAGGAGAAGCTAGGTGGAGTACAAAATATCAATAAATATATGATAAACTTCTGCAATTTTCTTGATGATGCAGAAGTTTTTTCAGTACCAGCAAAGGGGATGCCCTTCTCTGATTTGATCCTTGAGAGATTAGATCGGGCTTGTGTCAATGCAAGCTGTCTGAATAATTTTCCTGATATGAATCTGCAAAATGGTCCAATCATAAACTCTAATCATGGGGCTATTTTTTTAATGCACAAAAGTTTAGGCGAGAGCTTGGTTACGCTACACCACCATCGTCAGGGCAAACCTGCAACCTTAACCCTGAAGGACTTATAGTGGACACGTACCTGTCACACTAGCCTCCAGGTATGGATTTCCACAGGAGAATTTACAGATCGCGAACCAACGAGGTCTGTTGGTAGCGAGGATTGAACTCGGATGGGGTCTCCACAACAAGCCCGCCCTTGCCAACTGAGCCAAACCTCGTTGGCCTAATCATGGGGCTATTTGCCTTACAATGGAGTATAAATTGAACTTGACACCCAAAGTTTTTCGCTTTGAACCTGTTTGGTGTTCTCATAAAGATTGTAAGAATATTACTCAAGATTTCTGGAGTAGAAACCTTGATAGTAACCCCCTTAATAACTTCCTAGCTATCAAAAACATGTTCACTGGTTATCTAAGAGTTTGGAATAAAAATGTTTATTTATGGAGATCTCTTTAAGAGGATGTCCAATCTCCATGAACAAGTGACTACTATTCAAAACCAATTAATGAACAACCATCTCTCTGACTACCTTGCCAAAAGAGATACAGATTTGAGACTTCAGCTGAATAATCTACTCAAAGATGAGGAGCTTTTTCGGGCACAGAGAGCTAAAGCTAATTGGCTTGCTCTAGGGGACATTTTTTCCAAACACAAGTAAACTTAAGAAAGAAGCAGAACTCCATTACTGGAATTAAGGATAATAATGGGAACTGGATACAAGAAGCCAATGCCTTCATACCTCTTATAGTCAATGATTTCAAAAAGAGATTCTCCTCTGATAATGAACCGAGTTTGGTTGAACTTGAGAGGTTTTTAGGAACTATTACCCCTTATATATATATATATATATATATATATATATATATGTCTTGATTCATACCTTGTATACAGGCTTTATGTAGTAATCTATGTTGTAATAAGGTTTTACACATATTCATGTAATAGGCCCATTGACCCATGTAATAGCTTAAGAGGCTCATTGGCCTATATAAAGGGGCTTCATTCTATCAATAAGACAAGGAGAATTCATTCCCTCAATATTATTCTACAACATGTTATCATGCACTTAGCTCTAAACCCCAAAAAGACCAAGTATGTCACCGAAAAAAAAAAAATCTGTCGCGCACACGCCTGTGCACTGCCGCGCGCACCACTGTGCACCATCGTGCACATTCGCCCACCACTGCTGCGCACCTCCTGTGCACTGTTGCGCATCCCCTAGGCACCGCCGCGCACCCCTGGGCACCACTGCGCACCCCTCAGGGCACCGTTGCGCACCTTCTAGGCACTGCTGCGCACCTTCTGGGCACCGCTGCGCACCTCCCTGGGTACCGCCACGCACCCCATGTGCACCTGCGTACCAAGAAACCCTAAAATCTGTCTCAGAGTTCAAACACCAATATCAACAGAATAAAATCCGAATTGGGTTTCATCACCAACAGAGACGTTGAAGATATCGCTCTTACGATTCCAACGCCGCAGACCTAACCCCAAGAACCGGCCGGAAAGGCACCGAACCGGCAGCCGGAATCCCCAGACCGGCCAAAATGTTCAAGCAATCGGTTCAGGTACTTTTTGAACTCCGATTTCCATGAAATTTGGAGAGGTTATGCACAAGGATGTCAGGATTCTTCAGTAAAAAGGGCATCCTCAGAACTGGAGTAAAAGTGGGTGAACCGGTCCTCCTAATGGCTGCAACGCACATAGGAATCACTTTTTCTTGAGAAAACAGGTTGTATTCCTAATTTCTCTTTGAATCCTTCATATGATGTATGTTTTTCAATGATTTGCTACTGTTTTATGGCAAGTTTAACTAACCATATGTTTTTCATGTGTTTCATGGCCTCCACATGCGATAATTCACGATGGAATTACACGAACGATCGCCGAACTCGCATGGACTTGAGCATGGAAGCATGGAGCAGCTTATATGAATGCAGTCTATATGGCAGACTAGTAAGTAAGCTTTACTTTTAAGTATTTTCAAAGTTCAATAACCTCGGGAAGGATAAAACCGTTTCTCCTTTCTCCATCCCCATTCTATGCTTGGGACGTTTGTCTTTGCAGGTTATTATGAAAAATCCTAAAACATGTGCATTTGGCTACCGGCACCACTAGCCCATATGCTGCTCGTTGTGCGCTGCTGCTCGCTGTGTGCTGCTGCCGAGCACGGTGCTCTGGCGCGTGCACAGCTGCCGAGTGCTGTGCCCTGGCACACGTGCGCTGCTGCCAGACACCGTATGTGCACCTGCCTCTGTGTGCGTGCACGCTACTGCCAAGGCTTTCTGCTATGCACTCGTGAGCTGCTGTCGGGCACCGTATGTGCACCTGCCTTTGTGCGCGTGCACGCTGCTGCCAAGGCTTGCTCCTGTTCACGCGTGCTCTGCTGTCGGACAACGTATGTGCACCTGTCTCTATGCGCGTGCACGCTGCTGCCAGGGCTTGCCCCTGTGCACGCGTGCACTGCTGTCAGGCACTGTATGTGCACCTGCCTAGGTGTTGTTGTGCGCTGCTGCCAGGCACTATAAGTGCACGTGGCTACTAGCTGCCGAAGCCCTGCGCACTAATTGCTTTGTTATGCACTGTCGAGCGCTGACCGCCGATTGCTACCGAGCGCTGCTTAGGGCAGCTGCTGAGCACTGTTGAGCACTAGTTGCCGAGTGACAAGCACTAGTTGTCATGCATCATGCACCGAAGATATTTTTAGGTCCACGTTGTGAGGTATCCAACGTTGGTTTGTATTATGCTATTAAAGAAAGTTCAGAATTGGAGAATTATCTCATTCCTTGAACCCGCGTTGTGTTTGATCAACGTTAGCATTTCTCCGGGTAAAAGTCTCGTTGAAAACATGATAGTAGAATCAGCTACCGGTGTAGGAGGCCCAGCGTCTAGCTGCAGAGCACCACCGCCAAGCTGCAGAGTACAGGCTGCCCAGCTGCCAGCTGTCGTGCGCTTAGTGCCCAGCTACAAAGGACCAGTGTTGCATAGCTGCCGAGTGCTAGTTTCCAACCACTAAGCATCCAGCTACCGAGCATGACATAGATTTTGCTTGAAGATTTAGTCATTGCTTCCTACGCTGAAACTCCAACCTACAAAGTGAGATGACTACTCTCGAGTCTCAATAGTTTGGTATTGTATGCATGAGCGAGGAAATTTGTCGCTCACTTACATATTGACCCTTGAATACCGCTCTAAGTCTCAAACGGAGATTAGAAGCAGAGCAACATTGTTTTATGCTAAAGGCATGCAGCTATTGAGTGCTGTCTAGGAGCTACTGAGTGCTACACAAGCTGCCGGCATGGTTGCCGAGCTGCCGTGCACGCTGCCGAGCCCATGTGCACCTGGTTGCCAGCTGCCGATAGTCACGCGCCTGTTGCCATCCAACATGCCTGTTGCTAACCTTGTATGCTATCTGCTGCCCCTTGATTGCTTTTGCTCCAATTATGTGTCAGTTGCCACCCCTGTGTGTCAATTGCTTCATGTTGTGTGAGGAATAATGCCACAACTTATTTGTCAGATGTCGATTAGTTATGTGTTTGTTGCTTTGTGCTCTACACATGAACTATCGTGCACTGTGCAATAGGTGTTGAGCACTAAGTGACACACCCCAACCCAAGATTACCTCTCTAACTCTGGGTTAAGACGTGCGGGACCCAACACAAGAGAGATTTACTCGAAATCCCCCTTGGGCCAGGATAACCCTTTTCTTCATAACCCAATTCAAACCGTCCAAACAGTGCCGGAATAAACCTCCAACCGGAGATTATCCTGTTTCCCACATTTGAATCTCAAATGTGCCAATTAAAGAACCTAGGGGTTCTAATAATATTTGTGACTGCACCTGAATCCTGGTCAGGCTGCCTACGTACCCTGTCTTTTCAGGGATCAAGCCACACGTAGCTCTTGAACTTACTAACGTCCTAACCGGGAAAACCCCGCTTTTCTAATTATCAGTCGATCCAATAATATGGATAGCAAACGTCTAATGCATATCCTGAGTTTAACCTCCTAAATGAGGTATCCAACGACCAACTAACCCTCGGGATTAACCCGAACATAACATCCAACATTTATAAAACAACCATACCTATACGAACTGGATACAACGACAATCGCATAAATATAAACAACATTCACAGGTAAATATAATATAGTGGCATCTATGTAAATAACAAATCTTTCAGGGGCATAACTGTAATGTCACCTGAAGGGTATCCTTGTAATTATCTTAAACTGTCAAGGGCAATAAAGTCAATTTCACCTTAATGACAGTTTGGTAAATATGTTAAACTGCCAGAGCAGTATTGTCTTTTTGGCTTCAATGACAATTTGGTAAATAATCTGAACTACCAGGGGTATTTTAGGAATTTCAGCCTCACTGGCATCTTTGTAATTATCTAAAACTATTGAGGGCAGTATCGTCTTTTTACCCTCAGTGGCAGTCTTGTAAATATACTAAACTGTCAGGGACATTTTTGGGATTTTAGTCCTAATGGCAACCCTATAAATAACCGGAATTACCAGAGGCAGTTCTGACATTTCATATATGCGGTAAATTAGTAGAAATCCAAATCTACCGCGGTAAAAAATATAGGGATTTACCCTTTCTCCTTCCGATCACTTCTCCGGCCAAAACCTCTGCCCATAAGGCCGAATTTCACCATAGTTTTCCTCATTTTCTACGATTCCAAGTTTTCGACGTAACAAGATTAACACTACACCAAATTAACATCCCAACACAAAAATAGAGACAACACAGTCAACAAACACAGTAGCATTTAGGTTTCTGATTTACCTTCGATCGGCTCCAACCGAGAATCCGGTATTTTCTCCAACACTGCAGCCCTATTCCTGAACTCCACCAATGTTGCCCCTCTCCCCTACTCAACACTCGACATACCGAGTTACCAAACATCCCCAACCTAGCCTCGGTCACCACCTCCAACAAATCTACACCCAAAGCCTCTGCCTTGGTCTTAAGGTATCACAGCCGCTCTAGAAGGTCGAAGAAGACGTCGGAGACGCAAAGAACTCGAAGAATAGCCATCGTCGGTGGTGAAGCCGAAACCCAGAGAAAACACAGTAAAAGAGGATTTTTGATTAAGGGCTCGGATCAAACCTCCAAGGGCAAGAAAATGAAGAGGAAGAAGAAACATACCATCCGCGCGCCGCCTTGCTGCCTGGAACGCCGAAATCCCGCCAACACAGTCGCTTCTCCTCCTCGTCTGATCTCCCTCGACAGTGGACGACAAGTTAATCCATGGACTGGGCTAGATAGAGGAGATGGAGGGGAGTGTTTTGGGCGTGGTGCGCTGGCGTAGGGTGGCCGGAGTCGCCGGCGCCGGGCGGAAGCTGTGGAGCAGGCGAGGAAGCTCGGAAGAGCTCGAGAAAGAGAGAGTTGACCGAAAAATTGGAGGTTTTGACTGAGTCAAACCTCTCACCTAATTTATAGGGAAATGGACGGTCAAGATATGATCTTCTAAGATCTAACGGTCCAGATTAAATAATAAAAGTTACATTGAGTGGTAAATAGATAATTATCATTTACTTTTATCGAGTGGTAACTAAACAATAACACGAATAACTTTTGTATACGAACTCCGATTAAATCAAAGGACATACCCACGAGTTCGTGTCAACGCCCTCTACAACTTTCCCGAAGGAAGTTTCTCCAAATTCCTGACTTATCGCAAAGTCATCTTTTTCCACGGTAAAGTAATTTAACATTTATTACCTCTGTAAACTAAATAAATCTATGTTAAACAACTCGTAGCTCCGGAAAATATTCTGAACATACCGGAGGACTCGAATTAACATAACCTACTCCTCGGAACATTAATTCTATTTTCCCCCAGAACCGCGAATACCTCGATATTAATTCAGGGAAAATTAACAATGCGGTTACCATTCTCTGTAACTCGCCTAATCCCGGTAAAAATGTTAATTTCGGGACGGGGTGTTACACTAAGCACTAGATGTTAGCACTAAACAGAAGGAACCGTGCACTGATCACCAATGGTTGTGCACTTACATCAAGGACAAGCACTAAGTGAGCTACATAGCACAGAACACTCGTGGACGTGCACATGACACCGACTGTCGAGCACTGGGCACTAAGGCCGAGCTCTGTGCAGCAGCTGCCGAAGCTCTATGCACCTCATGCTCTGCACTTGTGACAAGCTGTCGAGCCCCTTACTGCCTCATACCGTGCGCTATGGGCGCTAGCGGTTGTGCAGACACCGAATGTTGCCGCGTGCTCAGTGAACCGACATATGTGTGGCTCCTCTTGAACTACCAAATGTTGCCAACTGCTTAGTGAAATGACATATATGTAGATGCAATGCTCTGTCGAATGTTACCGAGTGCGTAGTACATTGGCATACATGCAAGCTGTAAAGGCGGGCAACCAAAAACAAAAACAGTGAATCCGCCACTCTCTGTACAGCAACTTCCGAAGAGCTTTGTGAACAGCTCCTGATGAACTAGAATGCAAACCATATATCATTGGAAAACTATGTCTGTCTAGTTTGCAACGGTTTTCGCGGTTTGTTCATATTCATTCTAATGAAGGAGTTATGACTGTTTTAGTGAGTAAAGGTCAGGCAGTCAGGAATTCTGCAATGCACACGGTTGCCTTCGATTGTTACCTACGGTGTTTATATATTTTTCTCACGTATCTACCTTGTTCGATAGGTAAGTTATGTGGAGAAATTGAGTGTCTTGCAGATGATGGGACTACCCATACAATCCTGAGCAAAGGTAATGCTGTTAGGAAATTTGTTGCACACGGGTTTGCATTTGTGCACCTTGTCATGTGCCTATTTCCTCATGATAGCTCTAGACATCCCGGTTGTGGATCCTTAGATCACCGGTTCACGATTGTCAAGCTCACTTGTAAGAATGAATGCATACAAGAAACGTACAAAAGGGTGTACGGAACATCAAATGGATGCCTCTCACATTTGACTTCATGAAAGGCTCTTTGATTTTCTCCAAACTAAATTATGAGACCTCGATGAAATCATTGGTTCGATAAGTGTATTCACACTATGACATGATCATGCACAGCCTTATGAAGGTGTGCCGATGTTCGTGGTTTAGTCTTCACCTAACAGCAGATTTTCCATCATCGGAAGACATGGTTAACCTCGATAAAGGTTATCTACTCTGATTTTGGATCCCCCCATGTTGCTGATACCAAATGCGTCCTTCATGGAGGTTGAAGACTTGTAATTCCATATGTACGCTTTCATTTTGGGTCGAGGAGAAATCATGCGATGCCACTTTAAAGTTGAAAGCTTCATGTCGAAATCTGCGACCACAGTAAGTTGAACATACTGTATCGTAACTTCGTCAGAGTTTCTGAACGGCTCCAGATAAACTAGAAGCTGAATTTTATATAAATGAAAAGCTACGTGAGTCTAGTTTCCAGTGGTTTAAGAGTCTTGTTCATTGTTGTCCTGACGAAAGAGTTACGGCAGTTTAAGTGCGTACAGGTCATGCTGCCAGATGGCAGACTGTATCCTACTATCCCTTTAACTTCGTCAGAGCACCGAGACCAACTCCGGATTAAATGGAATGCGCAATTTATATCATTGGAAAGCTATGTGAATCTAGTTTTCAATGGTTCAAGCGGTTTGTTTATATCTGTCCAGATGAGAGAGTTATGGCCGTTTTAGTGAGTATAGGTCATACTGCACGAAAACTACATACTCTTCGTAGATTGTGAATCCTTTTTGTGACTACGTTTGATTGGATCTTCACCATCATTTATGACATGGTTGAATCAATTTTAAATGCCTTTGGCTCGATGATCCAAGTCACAAATGTCCTCCTTATGGTGAGAGAAACAATCGAACATTAAAGTGTGTTATGAACATACACACCAACGATTATCGTGATAAGAATGATTAAGACTTTTGTGTATACTTCTCATGAGTGCCGATTGAGAGCATCATGGAGAAGAGCATGAGTCTAAGGTGTCGCCAATAAGTAGATTTGGGACAATTGACGCAGACAAGCTATGACATTTTGGTTATACCGGAAGAGATATACGAGCCATAATTGTTTGATATTCTTGGGCGTCCATTCCCCGATAACAACGAAATACATCATGATTGTATGTTGTGTTTGTGCGCCGACATGATGTCCTTGACAACCGCACGATACTCATGGTTTCGTTTTGTAAGGCTTGTTCTTTAGCCAAGTAAGGTGAAAGATCCTCTTATGCTATGCCACAAAAGATGTCATTCTTATAGAAAATCCAAAGAAGGATTATGTAGACCGATGCAACCAACATATGGATACCATATACGCTTTTATGGTGTTGGCTCACTACTCATTCCCTAAAGATGGACATGCAGGCATGTATTAATTCGTCCATGACTTACAATCATTGCATTGATGCACGACAGCTCGTAATTGTATGCTAGGATTGACACGAAGTTGTAATCCTTGAACTCGGCGGGATAGTAATGGATCTCTAAGCCTTGAGTTCCACAATGTGCCAAATTGGACTGTCATAGTGTCCAATGATGATGTGTCGCATGAGATGAATATCTTCTAAGGTTGGATATGAGTCATTTTATTGCTCTCCACCTTAAGCTCCTTTACAGACGATCTCTTTAACCGCTACACTGCGGATTGTCACTTTAGGGAGAGATATGAACACCAGGGTTCAAGTGGGAACGACGTGAATGTCGTGGTTGGTTACCACTAAGTCATGATCCCCATAGAACTATAGTCACAAGATCAATGCTACATATGTTTGTAAGGAATGATGTCCTACCAAGAGGATATGGCTAGACCAAATTAAGGTGGTCTTGATGCCATAGCGTGATCATATTGAGATGGTCATGACGCTACCCCCATGCCAAACGTTGGGGCTGATTCCGAGTATTGGAACGTTGTTTGCCATAGTGCCAGCGATCGTATTAGAGTCACAAAGTTTCAGCTTGCAAGCATTGTGGTACAGGGCGCCATAATGTGGCACCATGGTGTCCTAGGCCTTGTGGCTCCCTGAAGATTAGGTTGAGGCCCTTGGGTTCGATATACACTCGCACTGAGAGAGAAAGCGAGTTTGGCACTACTGGTCCATTGATTAGTGATACTCACTCCGTCTCATGTTAGTCTGAATTGTGACTATCGTTGGGGGAGGCCTCAATGTCAAAATCTAATTCATAGAAACAGATCTCTATAATGACTACATTAGTGTACATGAGGACGTGGGATGATGAGTTTATCGAACCACATTTTGTTGATAAAGCGATAAAGTGTATTGACCTAAATGGGAAGATGTGACCCGGACAAAGGGATAGGTCATTGGGCAGGTGTTGTCGACACTGCAAGTGTAAACCCTATCAAGTAAACTTTTGTGAGTTAGCGTAGTGAGAAAAAGAGTCTCAGACTCTCTTATGGCGCAAGGTTTCTCACAAACATGCACTGGGATAGACTACGATGAGATTTACTCTCATAATGGATGTTATTGCACTCCACTACCTTGTCAGTTTGGTAGTTTCCCCAATAACTGTACATGCAGCCCTATGAATATGATCATAGTGACGTCTCTATGGGATCAGAGATATGCATGAAGATCTTAAATAGACTTCATAAGCCAAATCAAGTGGAGCTTGCGTTGGCCAAGTTTTTTGGACGCATAGTACATGACTTCTTGATTTCGGATGGGATATGATGAATAATGTCATTGCGTATTGATTTCGGATGATCGCAGTATATGCTGGATATCCGATGTTGGAATGAAAAGTATCTTGAGAAAGACACAATTATGTATTGAAGTCGATCGATTGTGTATTGATAATGTATTTCCATCAATCGGCTTAGGTCCTCTGAAGAAGAGTGGAGCCTTCATAAACTCCCATGATTAGTCAAGGTTTTTACTCTAAGAGAGAGTGATCCATTTAAAGAAAGACTTGACCTCTCCTCCATTCGTTATAAAGCTAAGTAGCTTTACGCCCACGCAATGCCAATGATATGGCAAAGAACATCACTTGAATACTCTAAGAGTATCTGGCATATTCAATTCCTATGGCATGAGAGAAAGGTTGTTACCTATGTCATGGCTAGCCATGCATGAATCGAGATGCATAGGAAGCGGAATCATGATCTAGACACCAGTCAGCTTAGTGGCCGAGTTGGCGTTGCCTGTGCGCTGCCTGGGCATGTTGCCTGTGCGCGCTGCCTGTGCACATGTGCACTGCTGCCAGACACTATACGTGCACCTGTGCACCCAAATGCCTAGCACTGTGCACCAGCTACTGAGCACTGTGCACTCAGCTGCCGAGCGCTGTGCGCGCCAGATGCTGAGCATTGTGCACACAACTGCTAGGCACTGTGCACATAGCTGCTGGCACTGAGTAATGCCACATTTGAGACATGTTGAAAGAGCATACATATGTCAGGTTGTCAAAACAGTTTTGTAGTCACTAAGGATCCGGAAGCGCCCTATGATTGATCTTAAGATCAGGGGGAGATGCAGATTTGAAAGAAAGTCTAGCACATATATGTCACAATCAAATGTGAAGGGTGCGGTTGTTTGTGTCAACCATGTTGCACTCTTTTTCCCTTAGTCACAGCTTTTTGTCCCACTGGGTTTTCGCTGGACAAGGTTTTTAACGAGGCAATATTGCATGCACCGCTAAGACCATTGATCCATATTTGTGGTTGATCATGGCAGACTTGTTCAAGTCTTGGCTCACATCTACTCTTCTGGTAGACGTACCCATGTCAGATTAATGCTTCAGAATTCTATTTACTTCCTGATCTTTTCTAACTCATGATCAAAGACATTTGTGGTGGTTCTTCAAATTTGTTTTTTGATGGTGAGAAAAGTAATATTGTAGTTTTGTCTTTTATTTTTTTTCTTTAAATTTGAATGTCAACCTATCTAATATTGAGCTTCAGTAAGAAGAGATCATGAACAAATTAAACAAGAACAGTAATAGTCAGCTGTTTTTGCCTGAAAATCCATTGTTCTTCAATCAATGAAAACCTCAATTCTATATCAACTCTCCAATGTAAATATCATTAACAAGTATGAATTACCTGGTGTTTAGCTAGAAAGAGTTGCTCAGCTTGAGTCTCGTGCTCAATTAAGATTTTCTGGAATTGCTTCATGCTATCGTCCATTTTTCAATCCACAATCCTAGCAGCACAACTGAAACATCAAAAGCTGCAATTCATGAGATGTGTTTGTTCAATTTCAAACATTCTAAAGATAACACAAAGGCTCAACTTCCTAATTAACCCTTAATCATGATCCAGTTCACCATAGAGCATAAATCAAAAGCATGATCACTGTGCACCTAAGACTAACCCCTAGGCTTCAGAACATCTATAAGCCAACCCCCTTCAAAATCATCACTCAATTAAACCTACTTCCTATCATAGTCATACTGAGTTCATTTCAACAAAATAGAAAAATCAGCAGATAAAAAAACTAAGCAAAAAACCCGAATTTGAAGATCCTTCAAATCCTTTGCTTTTTCAATATGTATGTAACTATGTTGCATTCTCTTGCTTGTGAGAAGAACAGTTGTCCGGTCCGTTATAATAATTGTAAGCTCTGTAAATTTCAAATTCTATGCAAACTATAGATGGTAGCTGATCAACATTGAGATCCACACCGTGTGGGTCAAAACTAAACGGGTTTGGGTCACCCGGGAACAAACGACTTGAAGAAAGCAAAACGTGAACAAGAGCCCGCCTAAATTCTCTGATCCGATTTTGAATAAGGTTCGGTTATTGAATAACAAAATTCGTTTCTGATTGATTGATGATTTCAACTCTAAAATTCTGTGGCGAATGATTCTTGCATGTTGTGTGTCTTTAGTAACTTACTGCAACGTTTCTTTGTTTGCCACAGTTGTCCTTCTATCGAAATGATGACAAAAACGTTGCCACAGTTGTCCTTCTATAGAAATGATGACAAACAAACCGAAAATTTTGACTAGTTAATTCAATTATTAAACGGTTAAGATACACGTTAAAAGTACATTTTAAAGAGATCGAACGAACTCGGACCCAAGTATTACCTATGTCCACGGGTGTTAGCGTACTTTACCGGTCACACACACTCCACGTCATCCAACCCCATAAAAAGACAACACTAACTGGAGAAGTTATATATTGGTTAACATGATCCAGCCACATAACCATGTGATTCTTACATCAGTTGATAAAAAAAAGGTTAAACTCATTGACGGCTAGTAGTAAAATCCCCAAAAAATCTTTTTAGATTCAACATCTGATCCCATCCTGCCAAAGTTCAACCTGTGCGCACCCAATGCATATGCTATTCCGAAAGAGGGAGGTATTAGAGAGCACAAACTTCTTCATATGGTTAGAAACTGATATTGGGAGAAAAGTTGTTCAATTCCAGTATCTTGGAACCATCAATTCACGATCTGCAGCAGGACCTTGATTGGCAAGCTTCTGAATTCGAGAAGAGAACTCTTCCGCCTGAAGACATTGACAGAGATTAGTATTACATTTAAAAGAAAAGCACATATAGAACATTGAACAAAGAGGCAGATTTAATTTGAGGAACACATCTATGGTGTATCCACCCATTTCAATTGTTACAATCAATTTGTTGTTCTCACTTAGAACAGGAGAAGCCCAGTGGTCTTGAACTTTTGATTATAATTATCTTATGACAATTAGTACATACTGATACTTGCATTTAGCTGCATATTATCAATGAATACAACAAACTGTAACTCAAAAAGTTTACGCAACAAAAGACACCTTTTCATCAATCCACATCAAAGAGCTTAGCTGATTGTTTAAGATTTTAACAACCACATCTAGCGGAGCCATCCCATCATTTACATCCAACTCTCCCCCCTATATGACACGTAAAGTCATTAGCACCATTATCATTTTGTTGGAATATGTTGGAAATAACTTATCAAGTATAACACTAAAGTTTAAAGATTTACCTGGTTGGCATTTACAGTCTCAATAATTGATTTAATTTGTTCTGTCACCTGCTCTAGCTCCCTTTCTATATACTCAGCTTGTTCATACCTGCATATAAACCACCAAGATGATTAACAAAGAATCTCTTTTTGTGCTTTAGTGAGTCTGTGTATGAGGGACGGAGATGAGAATGAACAATAGTAAGATTAAATTCACACATGCAGTTGGGAATCCTTGTCATAAAATGATGAGTGTACATCTAGAACAGATGTGTATCCCTGTGTAATTGGTCCAAAAATGACAGCTCTACTTAGAAGTACAAAATACACAAAGAAACCATGCAAATACTCACATTGCATCTCTTGCGGATGCAGCTTCATCATTAAGAAGCAATCCACGCTCATCCTGGTATATGCGCTCAGCTTCTTGTTCTATGCTTTGTAAAGCCTTATCGACCTAAGAAGAGAAACAAAGGAATTAATTCTTACTGTGCATAAATTTGCAATTTCTGTGGTCTACAAACAAATCAGAAAGCTCCAGTTCAATCCTGAAATGAACTTCAAAGTATCAGCTTTGGAGAATCAGGCACTAAGCAGAAAAGTAAAACAAGAAAATATTTCACAGTTGTAATGACCAACTAATGCTTATTGTTTTATTATTTAGTAACAGGTCCTTGAAGTGCAATCTAAGGGAAAACAGTGGACCTCTGGGGAGTAGGGAAAGAATGCCTCCAAGAGCTAAAGAGTACCATTATATAATAAAGAAACATTGACACCAAGCATAACCTTGTAGTAAACATAACTTATGAAAGTACCTCATCCTGATGAGTCTCGATTAACTCTAGTTGCTGCTCCACCTTAGCTTGGGTATCCACCACATTTGCCACTTCGATCTAAATGATTAATATGGTACAAACATCTATCAAGTTCAAAGAGAAAACAAAAGTAGCTTAAAGCAATATAAACAAAACATTATTATTAGTTGACACGACCTTTACACAAGCTTTGAAGAGAATTGTTAATCCCAACTTCTTCGTCATTTTATCTTAAAACACAGCTAATGCGCAAATGCAAACTGATTATCCCATAATACTTACCAAGATATGAACAATTCACTGATCAAAAATATGAGCACTACTTTATCATAACAGAAAATCATAGAATTTACACCCTAAAAACTAGCTCCAACATGTTCACAGATCCTAACCAGGGTTTTTAGATACATAGGGAAATAGATCACCTCAAGCATAAGAAGAACATTACGGTTCTGCAAAATCCTCCTGTCCCAGTCTGCTATTGCATTTGCCTGCTTTCGGAACTTTCCAGTACGCTCTTGAAGCTCAGCATTCCACTCCTTGATAATCTTCAATCATAGCAAATAGAATAATTTCTTGATAAGGAAGAGAGTAATATAATGGAAAGGCATAAATAATAAAAGGTTGGAACAGAGAATTGGTATTCTGAAACAGCTAAAGCATATTGAACAGCATCTAAACGAACTGAAGTAAACGTGATATGACACGAAGGAAGCAGTTGATGCTCAGAGTTCTGGAGGGTATCGTAAATTCAGTCATTCAGATGCATATCATCAAGATGGGGTATCATATGCTAACCCTAATAATTAAGGTTCTCTCCTTCTAGCTCACACTTAACACTCGATGGTTGCATTGTCTAAAATGCCCATTCATGTTTGAAACTAAAATTGGTGGCATTCAGTCATAAAGCAGCATTAAAAACAATTTAATAACAAACATAAAGAAATTTGAAGTACCTCCTCAACAGTCTTCCCAGTGATCTCAGAAGGTAATTTTGGTGTTGTCGTAGATACTGTAGTGCTGCCATTAACATTTGAGGTTGTCCTAAAAGATACACATGACAGAATTAGTGAGATAGTCAGGATATTTTACGTAGTTCTTTATTTGTGTGGTGTATCAACCTTAATATGAGAAATAGTAGTCCTAGCCCCTAACTAGTAGAGATTTGGGTGTCTGTAAGAAGTTATTTTCCTTAAATGAAGTACAAATTACAGAACATTCCATTTTCCAGTTCATTGTGTTCACTCTTCTGTCAAAGATATCTCTTTACATCATCAAGAGCAAGTGAACACTAATAACGATTAATGTTATAGCAAAAGAATGTAGAAATACTGTCAGTTGGGCAAGACGCTTCAGATATAACTTTCAATAACCATAAGATTAGGCAGAACCAACAGGAAGTACACTAACCCACTAGAAGAAGCCACAGCAAGTGCTGTTGATATCTGAGCACCAGTACTGGTACCAGTTGTTGTCGTCGTAGTCACAGTGGTAGGTGCAGTTGACGAAGTAGTGAGACCTACACATTATCAGATATTTTCTAATAAATCAAAGATACTTCAGCTAGGCACATATACATTTATACAAAATAGCGGTTAGTTATAATTCATTGCCTTGTGTAGGGATATACTTATTCAAGCCGCAATATAAAGGAACTCAAATTGCTCCAAAGTTCAACACCCTCCACACTACAATCTAAAAACAAAATTCAGCCTACGACTAGTATAATATTGAATAAAAATTCAATTCAATTTTCAAACAGATAACCAGGTTGTGAAGACTAACCAAATGCAGGTGCAGTATTGCTTGGTTGTGCTTGCGACGAGGATGCAGACACAGACACAGTCGAAAACAACGAAGGGCCTGAAGAAGTAGTAGCCGCTGAAGAAGCAGGTGTTAAGGAAAAACCGGTAAAGGAACTGGTAGTAGAGCCTGACGAAGGAGCAGCTGAGCTAGCTGGCACTGCAGTTGAGGTAGGTGCAGCAGTGCTCGCAGCAGCAGGAGGTGCACTAGGAGTCGGTTTGAATGCCGACAAAGAGAAAGCAGCTTGTGTAGTGCTACTTGCCGCCGGAGTTGAAGAAGCCGCTGTTGTGGAGGTGACAGTCGAAAACAATGGCGGTGAAGAATTTGAAACTGACAATGAGGTGGCAGCCGGAGCGGGCGCTGCTGATGAGGCTGCATTGGTTGACGGAGTGGCCGCAGACCAGGAGCTCGAAAAATTGGAGAATGCAGGAGCAGCGGTTGAGGCTGCAGAGGTCGAAAAGCTCAAGCTCGGGAACGAGGGAGTGGTTGGAGCCGCAGACGACGGAGCAGTAGAGCTGAACAGGCTCGGAGTGGCGGAAGAGGGCGGCGCAGCAGATGTAGTGGATGAGCCAAACAGAGCAGAGCCTGTGGTCCCAAACAAGGATGAAGCCGGAGCCGAGCCGAAGAGAGGAGAGCTAGTAGTGGCGGAGGTGGAGGGGTTGAACCCGAAGGGAGAGGTTGTGGTGGTGGTTGAGGCGGTGGAGGATCCGACACCGAACGAGGGAAACGGGTTCGGGGCGGGGCTAGGGTTTGGGGTACCGAAAGCGGGGGAGGCGGTGTTCGATGAGAAGCCGAAAGGTGAGGAGGAAGGTGCGGAGGCGAAAGGGGAGGAGGATGGTGCTCCGAAAAGGGAACCAGAGGTGGAGAACGAGAAAGAAGGGGCGGAGGATCCGAAAGGGGAAGCGGTGGTGGCCGAGGATCCGAAATTAAAACCCGACATTGTCGCGGTACTGCTCTCTCTCACACAGTATTTCTGAAGTTTTTCAAATCAAGGGTTTTGGGTTATGAAGGAGGAGAGTCAGGAGACGGCGATTACAGGTGTCAAGAGCGGATTTGTGCCCGTGCTTAGATGGAGTTCACGGCGTCAGTTTGTGGAGAGAAGATATTCTCGTAAATACAGGATTTTGTTTTTTTTAATCAGAAAATACGAGATTTTGTTGTTACGTAATATACGCTAGAAGAGGTAGCGGTGAAGCTTGGATGCAACCACTACTCCATGTAATTATGAAGTTTCTGTGGCGAAACACTGCAAAACTGGTCCGAGTGTCCTCTAGTGCCGGAATAGAGCTACATGACAAGATCATCAGGGTTGTTGATGCTAGTTGGGACTCTTCCCGTCTATAGTACTTAGTACTCAACATAAGATTATACGTAACTCCTTGCATTATCAGCGGACATTGTATATTAATGGTTTCATATTTCTAATTTTAGTTCATAATAGAACACTCCCCTTCAAAACTAACCAAAACACTTGTTGCTCGAACTTATTCTCATTTCTCACGAAAAAGTCCCATAACTATCGCTCCCTCTTTTTCAGAGCTGAGGAGGCAAAAACCCTAGGGTTTCGTGCAATAGGGCGGTAGCGGCCTCTAGTCTCATACTACATGGGGAGGTGACGACGGTCTGGTAAGGCCAGCAATTGGACTTCTAAAGAAGAGGAAGATATGCGAATCTGGGTTGTACAAGCATCGGGGGCATCGAGCTAAGGAATAGATCCGGGAATCTCTTAGGTAGGCGATTGGATTCTATTTAACGACTGAGCGACGGTTTGAGGATTGTGTTGCTTTGCCTTTGAAGACAGTGGGCGACTCGAGCTCCTAAAGGACGGGATGGTGGAAAAGCGTGGACGGCTGCCAAAGACTCGGGAATGGTCGGAAATTTTTCCAGGCTAGTGAGGAGTAGTTGTTTTGTTGTAGAACAAAGATCCCTACATGACTCTTCGTTGATAGAAAGGTACACCGTTGGGTCTCAAGGCGTCAAGTTGATGTTGTAGGTCTCTGATTTAGTTTTTGTAAGTTCATTACTTTGTAGTGTTATGGTCTACTTTTTTGGACGGTTTTTGTGGTTTTCCCTTTCAGTTTAGTGTAAGAGAATAACGAGTCTACTTTTGATCTTGTAGTGGAGTTCAATCCTGTTTGACCTAGAGATATTTGGTCGTATGACTCAGTGCCAATGAAGTTATTCATTTATCTAAAAAACCAGAACACTTGTTGTCCGGAGTCAATTATAACTAGAGAAAATCATCTAGTTACAGCAGGAAAGGGGTAATGCTTAGTATATTTTATGTAAGTGTACATCCTTATGAACCAACTGTATATAGGAAACAAATCAAAAAAATCAGGCATAGGATGTAATCGATATAACAGCACATCATAATCTGGAAAAGGGCAACTTTTAGCTTCTGACTCTTTTAGAGTTCGCCTCGTTGCTTGATTTTGAGTCAAATGAAACTTGTCTCGGTCATTTGATTTGACTCGCGTCATGATCCTTATAGGAGTTATATATGCAGATTCTAGTGACTATATAACACGCTTGTGACAATGTGGTCAATGACTTCACATTCTCTTTGGCCATGACTAGCCAAGCTGAGTTCCATGTCATGTGCTCGAGTGGCTAGTTCTTCGTAGATGCAAGGCTTTATTCCTTGAAGGAAGTACAACAAGTCACAATGCATGTCTTGAACGTATATCTCTACTGTTGGCAACTTTGAGAATCGGTCATTGCAGTCGAAACTTAATGCACACCAACAATAGAAGAATTCTACAACAGGCTCGCCCTTTCATTGCTTTATGTTGGTGAGCTCTAACATACTCACCATGTGACATATGCTAAAGAAGCGGTTCAAGAACTCCTTTTCCATTTGCTCGCAAATGTCAATGGATTCAGGCTCCAAGTTCATAAACCATTCAAATGTTGTACCTGTAGCACCCCTGGGGGTAAACTACAGTAGCCACGAATTTAAGCCAATAAGAAGCCAACACGTCCGAAAGACGTGCCAACAACTTATTAACCTAAAGTCGTAGGCTTTTTAGTGAGTAACATAAAATTTAAACTTTAAATACTTTGAGTGGCACCACATGAAATCCTTAAAACAATCATCAGAGTTTATCTAATTTCGCGGAAGGTGGTCAAAATAAAGGGGACAATTTAAAAACTTTAGCGACAACATTAAAAATATACAACATGGTTGACAAATCGAGATGACACCTTTACTGTTTATGAAGAAGGCTCTGGTATATGACTCGAAGGGTAAAACCGGAATAAAGAGTACACTTGGACCGAACATCGAGAAAGGAATGAAGCTCCACACATAGCTCTCTCTATCTTTCCCGTCACAGTACCTGCAAACAACCTGTTGTAGGGGTGAGCGTCGTCCTCGCGTGCTCACGTAGGCCCACCAATGATAGGTTTGAAAACCAAAAACCGTATATATATACATATAGATTTGAGCTCGTAAGAAAACCATTTATAAAATCCTTGGCACACAAAATCCATCATTTTATATCCTTTAGGAAAACAGTGCAGTATGCTAAAAACATAGGGGCCCAGAGCGCTCAATGTACAAGTACAGCCTGCAGGACTCCTCGGATCTGGACAGCCGAATCCCGGGTTTGTCTTCACAGCAAACCGGGGCCAACTACCTATGCGCTTGAAAACACATAGTAGCGAGAGTGTCCATTTACAGCTAAATGCCCAAATAACAGTGCGCCGCACTTACGTCTCGCTTAACTCTGTACGAGACGAGCGTAAGCGGGATATTTAAAATAAACAGGGCATCGCCCCTCCGGAGGTTCACGGTCTCGACACCGCGGGAGTGCTAGATACTAGGTCCCGTCACTCTCAGGCTAAGCACCGAAGTCAGGACGACGGTACTACTTTTCGATCCAAGGCACACACACACACTAAATCATTTACGTCTAGCCTCGGGTTTTCTTGGCCCAATCATAAGTCATTTATCATTTAATATAAAGAAAACTTTCCCGAGGCATCGACCATGAGCATACACAAAATCATGCACTTTCTCATACATATATAAAACCACTACCAAGGGGGTTCAGATTCCCTACCTGGAATTGCTGTTCCACACGTAAGCTCCAAGCTTCCAAGAGCTGCCTCGGTGAACCGAGGTCACCGCGTAAGCTACCTCGTCCAATAATCACTGCAGAATTTAAGTAGCTTAGCAACCAAGAAATAACAACAGTTCAGTTGACCACAACATTCCTAGTTTGACCAGGAATGACGGCATTGACTAAGTTAACCAACCAAATTCCTTTTTATGGCACTTTAACCTTTTTGACTTTCTTTTCCAGTCATCGACTCTTTACTCATTTACCGGAAGTCCGACTAAACTCCTGAACTTTCCTTTAACCACTTTAACTTAACGTTAAGGTGTCACATAATAATTCGTTGAATTACTATGGACACCCAACGTGTCACACTAATCAATTTATTTACCAAGAGTCGATTTACCGATTTACGTGAAACACCAACTTTACCTAACATGGTCAACTTGACATTTTCCCAGAATTTCCAGTTATCATTTTCGATAACAATTTAACGCTTTACCAATTTAACCAAGCAGTGTTAAACTTCGTTGAACCTCAATTCTTTAACCATTTTTCTGAAAATGTAACTTCCCCTTAATGCAAACTTTCCTTTAATGGAAACTTTCCCAAAATGGAAAGTTTCCCAAATCAGCATGTTTCCAAACATGGTTAGTTTCCGTTTTTATATGTTTCCTTATACGTAAATTCCAATTACGATCTTAACCCAACTAAACGGAAATAACACAATCTTAAGAAGTTGAAGACTACCTCTCGGCAGTTCTGCCGGTTTAACTGCATCACCGGATTGTCACCGGATTCCGGCAACTTGCCGGAATCCTCTGCCGGATTCCGGTCAACTTGCCGGAAATTCGCCATAACCTCCTCGTTTACCAAGTTACGACAACATGCAAGGAATCCAACAACCAATTAATATCAGATCAACATCAATTCCAACTTAAATCTAAAAACAGTAACACAGTTGGTCAAAAACCATGAAATCTGTCCCTCACCTCCAAACCAGTACCAGCAGCCTCCTCTGCTCCTCTGTTCCTTCTGTCATTCCCTCAGTGCACTCCACTCCTCAGCTCCTTCAAAGCAGCAACACCGAGCAGCTCACTGCCTCGGTCCAAAACCCCACCAGCTGCCTCCAAGCTCCTCCTCAACCTTAAACCGTTGCTTCCAGCTTCACCTGAGCTCGAGAAGCTCATCAGAAGACGCCGCCGGAGCCACGAACCCAGGAACCCAGAAAACAGTAAAACAGTGAATTAGGGAGTTTTCAGGTAAGGCTCGAATCGAATGATCAGAAGCAAGGAGAAGGAAGAGGAAGAGAAGAGAAGAAGAACAGTACCTCTCACGCGCCGAACCGCCGCCTGGATCGCCGGAAATCGGTCGTTGACCGCCGAGCCAGTTAACTTCGATCTCCTTGCACGGTGGATGCTTGGAGATTCCGAAGGTTGGGTCAGGTAGAGGAGAAGAAGAGGAAGAGAATGAAGCCAGTCCGCCGCCTGTGGTGGCCGGACGGCGGTGGTCGCCGGAGGTGCAGAGAATTCGGGTGAGAGGAGAGAGAGAGTCGAGAGGGAGAAGTTGACCGAGGGGGATGGTTTTGACCGAGTCAAAACTGATCCCCTATTTATAGGGAAATGAACGGTCCTGATTCAATCTTGGAAAGATCCAACGGTTAAGATTCAAAAGAAGGTGAAAAGTAAAAGGTAAAATGGTAAAACTGATTTACCGAATTGATAATTAAAAGTTACCGGAAACTTCGAAAATCCGTAGAAAATAAACCGAAGCTCCGAAAAATAATCCGAAAATACCGGGAGACTCGTGTCGACACGTACTATGACATCGAGTCATTAAATCAGGTATTTGGAGAACTTTGAAAAACTCGAAAATGAACGTGGTAGTTAACTCGCGAAGTTACCGAATGCGACTTAAACCTCAGTAACTCGTCATTAACCACGGTTAAAATGTGCGGGGTCCCACAGTACCTCCAACTGAGTGAACGAAATGTTTCATAAGATAATCACCATCGATGTCTATGTTATTGCATGTTTCGAAGAAATACGCGATGTATTGTTTTGGGTTACTTTTGCCATCAAATTGTTGAAACTTAAGAGGTTGGTAACTAGTCGGCATCCTCAAATTGTCTAGCCGCTTGGTGTAAGGCTCGGTGTATCTTTAGAGAAACCACCGTATTGAGCTCTGATTGTGTTGGCAATCATATCTTGAAGTTTTTGAACTGACAATGTAGCTAGCATGGAATTCCTTTCTCCTTTTACTTAGGAAGATGATCCACCACTACACTAGAAAATGTATCGTACAACAACAAAACCACGTCTTATGATAGAGGGCTAAACCATTGTTAATATGATCGTTGTCTGATCAATATGTCACACAACGATGAAAAAGAGCTTGTCTGACCAACTTACAGATAAAGCTATGATAAAAACTATTGTGTGACTCTTGGCATATTTGATCGACATATGTCGATAGCTGCCGTGAACAGATATTCAAAGAAGTCTTTTGGGAGTAACAATATTATATGAGTCTTTTGGGAGTAACAATATATCCATTTTAGCTGAAGAAGACATTCAAAACCTGTCCAAGGCTAAGAAAGATAGAGTGTTGGAAGCAATAGTGAAAACTATAAATGATTGTCTAGCTGAAGCTCCTCGTTTTGGACTTCAATGTTGTTATGAATCACAATGAGCAAACTTCTTGAAACTATTGTTTAACAATGAGTATATATCAATATAGTTGATGGGAGTGTCTTCAAATTCATGAATTTTGGTACACATAAGGCAAAGATAAGTGTGACTTTAATTTTCGGTTTCACTAAACAACTACATTAAATAACCAATTCTTGTTTAGGAACTCGAAGTGTTGTTTTGAAAATGGCATTTTTAATATGGGTTACATATGATAATGGGTGATGAATGTCTTTGGAAGAAACTACACTTGTGTTTTTGGATGTTGTTTTTATTAATAACAGATGAATGTCTTGATCAATTGTTTCATAGACTTGTATCCATAGGTATCAAACTCTTGAATAGTTAATTTTGATGCATTTTATCACCATCCACCACCTCGTAATGCTAACATTGTATAATTGTTTAAGTATTGTGATGATTTGTTAATCTATAAGATCATTGTTCTTACAGTGTCTGTGTTATAAGAACGATATGACTATAAGAACATTTCACACTTTAGATTCTATATATGTGTCAACAAATTGTTCAAACAAGAAATCATAGTTAATTCTTATGATCTATATGTAAGAAATTTTGTTGATTTGTGTGGTGTTAACTTTTCTTGTTTATATTGCAACCAATGAGAGAGTTTTTTTTATCTATAAACATCATCGTAGAGTAATGTAAAGTTAGTTTTTATTTTACATACTTCTTGTATGCCATATCATCCATATCATATATGTTTTTCTTTTATGCTAAAAGCATTTTCTATTGTATATCTAAGCTGGTGTGAGCAATAACATCTTCCTTCGCATCAAACAAGTGCTCAACATTCAAACATTCACCTAGAAAAGATGTATCTTCACTTACTGCATCTAGAATGTCAAATAATTGTTTGGACCTTATACGTCTGAAAGTCATAGGTCAAAGAAGTTTCAGGAATAAAGCAACATACTCAAAATAAATGGTGTCATGTTTAAGAGAGGAAGAAAATCTTACGACCACACTTGATGTCATCGTACCGAAAATAATCTCGCATATCCATACTTAAACCACGACTGTAAATTAAGAATACCATTGTGTGTTTTGATTTGTGAAAAGACAGCGACAACCCAATTTTATTTCTACAACACCCTCAACATGACTCAATTTGGTGTAATAGAATTTTGTAATCATTTCTCTTACGGTGATGTAGGCGACAATTTAAACTGTAAATATTAAATCCTCAAGTATTTACCTGACTATATTATTTATACATCACAAACAGACCCAGGAGCGCATCACCACCAGCCTCAAGAGGATCGAGAGTTGGAGCACAACCATCTGCTTCGTCGTATCAGGTAGGGGGCACGCCCAATTGGTGAGCTGTAACCCTCACAAGTTAGTGGTTTTCATTTATTGAGTATATATAAATATATGCTGCATTGATTTGCTATTTTACTACATACTTAAAGTCACATTGGTGTGTGTGTGTCTTAGATCAAAAGTATCACCGTTATCCTGGTTTTCAGTGTGTGGCCTCAGGGTGACGGGACTTAGTATTTAGACTTTGATTCTCATGGTGTTGATGACCGTGAACCTCCAGAAAGGCAATACCCTGTTTATATTTTTCACTCGCTTACGCTCGTCTCGTCGAGAGTTAACCAGGTCGTAAGTGAGGCGTCATGTTATAAGTGATCTGTTAGGCCTTTTATGTAAATGGATACTCTCGCAACCAATTTTTCTCGGACGTGATAGATAGTTGGCCCTTGTTTGCAACATAGACAAATCCGGAATGTTCGGCCACAGGGATCCAGAAAATCCTGCATGTGTGGTTATCATTCATTTATTTGAGCTCAGTGTGCATGGTCATTCCACATATGTTTTCAAATTCCCTAACGATATATATATATATATATATATATATATATATATATATACACACACATATATATATATATATACACATATATGTGTGTGTATTTACATATCTAATTATATGTTTTAATATGGGTTTTCAAACCCTAATTCGGTTGGGTTTCAGTCCCACTTAGGTTAGCGAGGACGAGTTGCTCACCCCTATATCTTTTTTAGGTTTTCAGCACCCTTCTCTAGAGAAGCTGGAGTAAGAGCTCGTGGTTCGGTATCGGTCATTATGCATTTTTGTATTCAAGGACAGCCCTAAAGCCAGCCAATACGAGACTGTCGTCGGACGAGGATGGAGGAGGCTAGTTGGTGTGCTAGAGAGAGAAGAGGGAGGCTAGGGTTTGACGGTGAAGTGTACGATTGTTTTTTCTGTACATAATATTAATAATACTGAATTAGCTAGAACATAGAAACTAAGCATATTATAGTATTATACCTTATAATATCTTCCTCTTGTCTTTTAATTTTCCCTAGTCAAGATATAGGGATCCAGTAGAATGTGTTTGTTTAATAATATCGATAATGATATATTGATACTTAAGCTAGAAAATACCATATATTACATATCTTTCCTCTATCAACTACAAATAGATAAAAAGTTTGTGATACACGATCATAGTGATACATAGAATATGTCTAATCATTAAAACATTAAAACTCTCTTAATAGAATGTGAATATGTGGAAGATGTTTTGCAGTAATTAGTTGATGACTAGGTTTCGACCATTCGCAGCGGATCGCTCCATTTGAGTCCGTAAGGTATTACCTTCATTCTAATCATGCTCTCAGTTGTATGTTCAAGTCTATTCGTTACTGTAAGTGTGCCAAACACGTCGAGAAAAAAAAAACAATGAAAGACAAAAACTAGTTCAATATATATAGACCTTTTTGGTTAAGGACGTCCTTATCAAGAATTTGGTGCAGATTTTCTTAATTTGACTCACTTTTAGATCAAATTTTCTTATCTTAACCATTCATAATATAGATATATATATGTATAAATCATCTCTATAAAATTTCAGCTGATTTGGTAATCATTAAGGTCTCGAAAACATATATATTCGATGAACAAACTGAATTTGTTCAAAATTTCAGCTGCTACCTAGTCTATATGGCCGATCTAAATTTGCAAATCATTTCTTTAACAAAGCTAGCTAGACCTTCATGATATTCGATCAGCTAGCTAGGCTATTGTAAAATCTCTTCGTTCAATTTGTCATTATCGGTTTACACAAAAGGTTTTTGTTCCAACAAGAATCTGAATGATTTACACAAACAGAAGCGATTTCAAATTACAATAATCAAAGACCACCATAGTTGCTCGACTAAGATAGTTTTTCCAACTGCAATCAGCACTAAGCAGTAAGGTGGGATCCGACATCATCATGATTATATAAATTTCAAAAGTGTAATTAGTAATCAGATTCAGCTGTTATACGGCGCGACATTCCATGTGCCGGTTTCGTAACTGTTCAATGTTGGGGTGGGAACAAACGGAGAAGGTAGTGAGAAGGTGATCTGCATGCTATGCCGGTCGGTATACTTTAATTTTCGAGTGTGATCATCCCAAAAAGATTACAATTAGCAACCAGGGATATACAGGGAAAGAAAGAGAACGGAGGTAGAATATTTTGTGCTGAATTCCATGCAGGAATGATGCCCTTTCAATCAATTTATAAAGCCTTCCAAAATCTCATGATGACAGCAGAGTGAGAGCATCGGATATTTTGAAGCTGGGTCCTATTTTGTCCCTAGTCATCCTCATTCCTAACCCTAGCTCGATCACTGTTGTGTTTCTTGCTTTAAAGTTCCAACAAAACTAATTCAGACTCATCAAGAAAGACCGAAAGATAGAAAATTCTACAATGCATAAAGTGGATATGTATCGTAGATCAATTTTTTTTATAAATTTTATTTTTATTTTTATTTTTATTTTTATTTTTATTTAATTTGGTTTCGTTACTATTGATTCGAGCTCGGTTTCTTTTTTCTGTCTTTTTTTCAAAACGTGTAACCCCTGTTAAAAGAACGATAGATGACCAGATACACATGCACCAAGTACACCCTAACCACTCTCCTAAATGAGTTGCGAAATTCTTAAAGCTAACGGCCCGGAATGCTGCAGGTGAGACTCAGGGTATGAATGAGAGAGCTTTTCTGCTCATGTGATTATAAGCGGAGCCCCTGTTTTGTGTTTGGTAACTTCTTCACAGCCGCTTCTCTAGGAAGCCATAGCTTTTTAGAAGAAAAAGCGGAAGCCGGTCGATACCGGATTGTCGAAGCTGCTTCTCCGCGCGGTTGCACTGTACATTAATGAAATTTTCTGTAATACCATTGGGTGTCCTTTCTTTCCTGATACATTCTCACAATTGCCATTAACCCTACTGAAGAAGAGACGCCGCTCTCTTCACAATTCACAATTCACACAGTTGCTGCAAAACACAACGGAGCCACACGGAGGGAGGAGTTTGCACCCGCACAAACACAAGTCTTCTTTCTCAATTCGGAGGTAATCTCTTTGTCCATAAATGATAATCATAGCATATATTGATTAGAAACGTTGGGTTTTTGGTTTGAATCTGCCTTTGTTCCCCGTCGGACCGTCGCCAAGTCTCTCCTCTTACCTTCATTCTTAACCGCCCCTAACTCCTTCCCTCACTCTAAAGTCACCTCATCAGGCATCAAACCAGTCTTGTACATCCTCTCAAACCACTCCACGGGCTTGTCGAAAACCTGCGCACTTTTGGCACAGGTAATAATCGTGGAGTATGTAATGTTGTCAAGCTCAACCCCATTGGTCACCATCTCCTCAGCAAGCTCCTCAATGAGGTGAAACTGCCTCCCAAACCTCATAGACTTCATGGTGACATTGTAGAAGATGGTCTCCATGGGGAAGAGGTTCTGGGACTTGACCCAGTTGAAGAACATGTGGGTCTTCTGCCATGGCTTCAAGCTATTGAGAATGAAGAGGGCGTTTTCTCTGGTGGGTGGGTGGGGGATTTCTTCAAGAGCAGCCAAGAAAGCTTCTTGAGAAGAGCCACAGCCATTGAGCTTCTGGGCAAACAGCCTGAGATCTCTGACCTGAGGATTGTAGGAGTAGAGAGAGTGCTTCTGTCTCTCGAGGGACAGAACAGAGCGTTTGGGTTTGGCTGGGTTGACCCAGATGGACTTGGGTTTGGAAAGGACTTGGGGTTGTTGGTCTTTGGGAGGAAGGGTGGTGGTGGTTAGGGGCTTGAGTTGGTCAGATATCTCTCACTTTTTGAGAGGGTAAAGAAAAAGAACGAAGCCGGTCATCTTTGGTCTGTTGGCTTTGTAGAATATGCACAGCTCATCATGTCTAAGGTTCGACTGGCACAGAGAGATAGAGAGAGACAGAGAGACTGGTTTTTAAGTAGTACTAAAGAAAAAGAACGAAAGCTTGGGGATGGGAGAAGCTAGCTTAGCTAGTCCTGTCTGAGTACTAGCCTATATAAAGCTTAGCTATTCTGAAATCATTGCCCCTAAAATGAAGAAAATCCAAATCCTTTGACTTAGCCTATATAAAGCTTGGAATACCAAATCCTTCCTACCACTCTGGCACAACACAATAGTTCCTTGTTAACACAATCTGTCACTGCCTAATGTCTAATGTCTTGATCATATTGTTTATATTGTTTTGCAAATGTATTGTAAGACCATTCCACTGCCTAATGTCTTGATCATATTGTTTATATTGTTTTGCAAATGTATTGTAAGACCATTTCACTGCCTAATGTCTTCATCAAGATATACTAGTACCCTGCCTTTTAGCAATTGATGTATGCATGTATCTTGAAATTGTTATCTATTTATATGATAGATGTTTACTAAATGTTATATAGTTACTTATATGTGCTAGATGGCAAAAGAAAAAGAATCAGCTGTTTGGAATGAGGGTCTAGTAGAGGTTTTTTGTGACTTGTGTATCAAGGAGGTGGTTAAGAATAATCGTCCACACACTCATTTTAATGTTGAGGGATGGGCGAGTATAGTTAGTAACTTCAAGAGTGAAACAGGAAAGAGTTATTCCAGAAAACAACTAAAAAATAAATGGGATGCTCTTAAAATTGATTGGAGATTGTGGAAAGAGTTGAAAGGAAAAGAGACCGGTCTTGGATGGGATCACAAGCTCCAAACGATTGATGCACCTGATGAGTGGTGGCGTGCCAAAATTGAGGTATAATCATCTCCTTCTTTATTTTCATTCATTATTCATTTGTCGTTATTCTGCAAAACATCTTATTGTTGATGATTATTTCTTTGCAGAAAGTCAAGGAATATGCAAAGTTAAGGAAAAAAGGAATAACACCAGATTTTGAAGACAAGTTAGATAGGATGTTTGCGGGTACTTCAGCTACTGGAAAGTATGCCTATTCACCATCTTCTACACTACCTATCCCTGGAAGTCCGGAGCAAGGTAACAATGATGACAACCTTGAAGGCAGCGGTGACTCTGAAGAGAATGATCAACCCAAAAATCAGCCTAATAAGAGGAAAAGAAGTGAGAGACCTTTGAAAGATAAGGGAGTGATGCAAAAAAAGGAAAGGTTGGAGGTGCAGCTTTGTTGGCTAACCAAATTAGTAGAATGTGTTCAGCAATTGAAAGTAGAAGTACAGCAACTTCAGTGATCAATACCAGTGGACAAGATGGTGCACGCACTAGTATTGCAGAAGTAATGAAGGATGTAACCTCATTGCCTGGAGCTGAGATGGGTAGTAGCTTGTGGCTTTTTGCCACTCGCTTGATGTTGAATCCGGAGAAGAGAGAGATGTATTGCACTATGGACGATCCTAACTTCAAGCTGCAATGGCTGAAATATGAGATGAACGAAAAATAAACTTAGGTTAATTACGAGAGATTTTATCGCACTATGTTTGTTTCTTTCGGCATGTTTTTAAGGGTGCAGAGCACTGATTTTAGTGTTATATTTTTTATCTTGTTGATACCTTTTATATATTCAGAATTGAAGTTTGTTGTGATTGTTGTCTTATATATATGTACTTTACAATTATCTTTCATTACTTTATGTGATTAGTTTACATTCATATGATTTACATATTTAGTTTTTTAAATTTGCAGGGTCTTATCATTGAAATATGGACAGTCCAGGTGACAGTCGTGAAGTTCAAGACGAGAAGTTTATCCGAATTGTACAACTTAATACGTTGCTCATTCAACATTATTATATGAAGTATGTTCATAAAACTCCTTGCATGACATCGTCTCAAACAGGTTATAAGTGGTTAATGGAAGTATTAGATGGAAATGATAGGCGATTTTATAATGCTTTTAGAATGCAAAAGCATGTATTTCATCATTTATGTGCTGATCTAGAAGTCCTTAATGGGGGGTTGTTAGGTTCAGACAGACTGAATCATATTGAAGTAGTGGGGATGATAGTGTATTTGCTAGGACAAGGATGTGGAATTAGGACAATAGCAGAACGATTTCAACACTCCCCTGAAACCGTTTGTAGAAACATTGGAATAGCATTAGATAATTTGTGTGTACTAGGTCACCAAATAATTAGACCGGAGGATCCTGACTTCAATGGGGTTGCACCAGAGATAATGAGAGATAGAAGATACATGCCGCATTTTAAGGTATTTTTCTTGTTTACTTATAAATTATTAATAATTTAATTACCTATAGTAATTGTGAAATTACTTCTATATAGGATTGCATTGGGGCTATTGATGGAGTGCATATTCCTGCTTCAATAGCTCCTGAAAAGCAAATACCATATATTGGTAGAAAAGGAATACCAACCCAAAATATCATGGCGGCATGTAACTTCGATATGCAATTTATCTTCGTCTGTGCGGGTTGGGAAGGGGCTGCTCATGATACAAGAGTGTTTCTATCGGCTATTCGAGATCCCGATTTGAATTTTCCTCACCCTCCACCAGGTAATAAATTTTGATATAGTTATTTTTTTGTCAGATTTTTATACTTTAAATTATGTTTTGTCAAATTTTAAGTATATATATTTATTTGATAGGCAAATATTATGTTGTGGATTCGGGGTACCTACAATGAACGGATTTTTGGGACCTTATAAAGGGGCAAAACAACATTTTCAAGAATATCGTAGGCGAGAACCAAGAAATGCAAATGAAGTATTTAATCAAGCACACTCTTCACTTAGAGGCGTTATAGAACGCACATTTAGAGTTTGGAAAAAAAAAAGTGGCATGTTTTAAGAAACATGCAAGGCTATTCATTTAAGAAGCAAATACAAATTGTCATTGCCACCATGACACTTCATAATTATATTAGGAGACATGGACATCGTGACATACATTTTGTCCAAGGTGAAGAAAGTGCAGGTGAAGGGTCAAATGGTGAGATAGAGATGGAAGATGATCAAGAAGAAGGACATCATGGTCATGGTGCACAAGAAATGGAGACATTAAGAAATATAATTGCTCAAAGTTTAATGAGTGTGCGTAATAATTAATGTAGAATGAGTTATGAAAATTTATGTATTTTTATGATATTTAATGTAGAATGATTTATGATAATTTATGTATTTTCATGATATTAATGTAGAATGATTTATGATAATTTATGTATTTTCATGATATTAATCAGGAATCATTGCTACTAATATATTTTTATAAGTTATTTCCAATATCAATTATATCAATATCAATTTTATCACCAAACAATCGCCCTCAAATCATCTTTCATGTCTAAATTGGTCATTCTACAAATAAAAACACAAGCTCATCCTCAGATTACCAAACGTGTTACCACTGCTTTTGCTACTCACAGCACCTATAAAAAGTCAGTTTACCAAACAAACAGCTTCATTGCTTTTCAGCCACTTATTCTCAAAAATAAGCAGAAGCCAGCTTATCTGAAAAGCCCAGCTGCACCATTCACACCCTCAGTCATCCCCCACCCACCAATTACGAAACTATAACCGAATTAAGACCAAGTTCTAAAGCAAAAATTCTGCTGTCTGCCACTCGCTCCGGCATCGATCTTCAACTATCACATATTGCTTGCAGATTGAATTGATAGTATATGCGCAATATGAAACTGAAAATGAGTTCGGTGTTATGCTTCTCGAATTGATCTATCATCGAACTTCAATTTTTTCAAATAAAGATCACTACCGTAGTGTATGCACGTCAGTAATTAGATCGGTAACTATGATCGAACTTTTACTTTCTACAAAGTTCTATGCAAGTCACTCGGATGTTAGTTTATTTTTTTTAATTAGCTAGCTCTTTTCTTTTGTAACGATTTAGATAACAATTTCTATATTCTAGTTTGGCCGACAATTGGGTGCAAACTGTTCCGATCGTGATGAATCATATAAAATAAGTCCATACAAATTTATCATTTATTTTAAATAATTCTTACAACTTTAGAAGATTATATAGATCCATCAGTTAAAAAATCTGCTGAAATCTAAACACAATACACCCAAGCTACCTAATTAGTACATCCTAAATGATCAATAAGGTCTAGAAATTATTAACATCATCAATCAATTACTACTTTAATACTAAACAATATAGATCTTGTGAAACAGTATTTTGGAGTTTCCGTTCACTAATGGATTTTGGCACTTAACCGACGGAATAAAATTGTCTGCTAAGAACAAATATTCGTCGCCTTAGAACCTAGTTGACTGAATTTCCGTCGGCTAAGGTCCATCGTTTGCTAAGATCTTAGTGGACGAAATAAAAATTTATGTCGGCTAAGTTCCTCTTAACCGACATAATTATTCTGTTGGCTAAATTCCGCTTAACAAATGGAAATTATTTCGTTGAATAAGTTCCCTTTAGCCGACGGAATTTTTTGCATTGGATAAATTCTTAGTCTATAGAAAGTAAAATTTAGAAAATAATTATATATTTTTAAGAATAATTAATAATTTTTTTAATAATTCAAATTCTTTAATTTTGGTTTTTTCCTTTTTCTTTCAATTTTTTTCTTGGTCTGAAACCCAACAAAACCACTACCACCTCACCCAAAATCCACCACCACCGCCCCCAAATCCCACCACATTGGGAGCCGCTGTCTTAGGAGAGGTTGGAGACGATGGAGCCCGACGGAGGGTGGGCTGGGTCAGGTACGGTTGTAGGCGAGGGAGGTGAGGGAGTTGAAGCGGAGGGAGTCGTGGCGAAAGCAGAGGTGGAAGAATTAGGATGGGATTTAGTTAGAGGAGAGGGCGTCGAGGTGGTGGAGAGGGTGGGAGACAAAGGATGGGTCGGAGTCAGGTTCAGATGTTGTTGATTAGGAAAAAGAGTCGAGTTGGGAGAGAGTGGGGGAGAGGAGGAGGGTTTGGTGGTCAACGGCAGAGCATAAAGATGTGGTTTAGATATAGATGAGAGAGATGAAAATGATGAGGGAGAGAGGAGGAAGAGATAGATATTGGCGGAAAAAATCAAAATTTTTAGCAAAATTTTTTGATTTTTTTTGGGAAAAAAAATTTAATTTTTTTTTTTAAATTCTATCAACTAAGTGAATTTTTCCGTCAGTTAATATATAACCCAAACGACAAAATACTTTTCCGTCACCTAAGTTATTATAAATAATTATTTATATTTATATATAAAAATTTCGTCTACTATGTAAAATTAGAGAAAAATCTTTTAGTTCAAATTTTTTAGCTACGGAAGTTGTTCTGTCAGCTAAATAAATCTTAGACGACAGAAATATTATTATTCCGTCGGCTAAGTATTTTTTTTCTACTAGTGGGGGAGCCAAACTCATCAATTTGAGTAGATCTTGCTTCCCCACTCTTGGACTTCTACCTCAGGATTACCCAGATCAACGTTAACAAGACCATCTTGGATTTTGGCATCCCCTCGAGCAATTCATGTTTACCTTCGACTGTATGTGTTTTCTGATGAAGAAGCAGACATTAAAATCTCAGCGGGAGTTATTTTGGAGCAATTGGACCGGTTTGGTGTTTGAACATGTCAGCATCACCTTCAAGCACTTCCATTAGTTAACACAAAAGATAATGGACAAGAAAACATGCTTGATTACACAAAACACGACCACAATACATGCAAACATGAAACTTCGGTCTTCCCAAGATATAGGTAGCTGAAATGGCATGGGACAAGAAAGAACATGCTGATATACCAATTCACCAAATAATAAATGACTTGAACGCAGACTAAAATGGCAGTAACAATTTTGGAGAAGATACTAAGCCTACGTGACTAAGTTAAGCTGAAAATAGTTGGTACGTGAGTCGACATGTGCAAGACAATTAAATACCCAAATTTCACTACACTCATATACTGCACCATTTGACTAGTATCTCCATAGGGGGAACTTGAACTTCCACCTGCTTCACTTGGTGTTTTTAGATTGGTTTGATGTTTGCTAGGACTGGCCACACTAGATACTTCATCTTGTGCAATTTTCTGGTCATCATTCCTAGAATCATCATCATCAACTGCAGGCATATCAGACAAGTTTGTCAATGCATCTCTCTCTCTCTCAGTATTTCTGGGTGAGCGATAGGTTTTTCTTAGGTTACAACTTGTAAAGGTTTTATGGGCTGGGCCCTTTGTTTCAATTTCAGAAATTTTAGTAGATCCGAGGCCAAGCTTTTTCATTCGTCTGGTAACAGTACTAGTGTTAGGGTTTCTACAGTTTGGGGTTGGCTGTATATGAAGCCGCTCGTTCTCTACACCATTCACACCTCACAGCGTCCTAATACAAATCATTAGCCAAGAAAATGGAGCAAACTTTCATCATGATCAAGCCTGATGGCGTTCAGAGGGGCCTGGTAATCATTCTCTCTTAGTTTAATCCCGTGTTTTACTGTTGGTACCGTTCAATTTTGTAGCGTTGTTAGCTTACTGTTCGAATTGTATCTGGGTTTTGGTTTGTTTGTTTATAGATTTGTACGTTGTGTATCAGTATGATGGTATTAGTTGTGTATCTGGTGTGATTTGAGTTGATGGAAAATCAGAGGAAATATATGTTTTCTTTTTATTGTGGGGCACTGTAGGTCAAGATAAAGTTAAGTAATTTGAATTGGGTTGTAGATTTTATGTTGTTTTTGAACTTTTGATCATGTTCAATTCAATTTTGTGGGGTTCATTGGATTTGTAGTTGTAAACCTTTCAAATTTTCTTTAGAGTATTCTGTTTGTTTCAGGTTGGTGAGATTATCAGCAGGTTTGAGAAGAAGGGTTTCTCTTTGAAAGGTAAACTTTCAATTCGGATAGAAATTTGAAGTGTCATCTTATAAACTTCACAATGTTTTGTTCATGCCGAATAGTGAATTGGTTTAGATGCTATGATAGTGTTGGATACTTATCTGGACAATGTTCTTAATTCCTTTGTGGTTTGAATTCAGGTCTGAAGTTTATCACTGTGGATCGTCCTTTTGCTGAGAAGCACTACGCCGATTTGTCTTCTAAGCCCTTTTTCAGCGGATTAGTTGATTATATTGTTTCTGGGCCTGTTGTTGCTATGATCTGGGAGGGTAAGAATGTTGTGTTGACTGGCCGAAAGATTATTGGAGCCACAAACCCTGCAGATTCTGCCCCTGGAACCATCCGTGGTGATTTTGCTGTTGAGATTGGCAGGTAAACCATTTTTTCCATCCGCGTTAATGTTCAAGAGTTGCTGCATTCCAAGAACAGTGTACTGTTTAAGTTGAATGGCTTGCAAACAAAGCATTGACAGTAAAACACTAGGTGTGAGTGGTTTCTTGACATGTTATGTTACTTGCAGGAACATCATTCATGGAAGTGATGCAGTTGAGAGTGCAAGGAAAGAAATTGCACTGTGGTTCCCTGAAGGCCCTGTTCACTGGCAGAGCAGTCTTAGCCCATGGATCTATGAGTAGAAGGCTGGTGACCTCTATTGCTTATGAATGGTTATCTATTTTCAATTCTATGTTGTCCGACTTTGTTAGTTTTGGTTTCTATTTGAAGTCTGATGTTGCCTGGTATGGCTAAGACATAAAACTTGTTCTAGTGCTTCTGGTTGAGTGTACCATCTTTTATTTAAATGCAGTGTGACATTTTGATCAATTCTGATTAGGCGTTGTTAGTTATCCACGTACATAATCACATGAAATATAACTTTGCCTAGAATTATATTTCCAAGAAAATGGCGAAATTGAAATTTTGAGATTCTCTGGAGCGAAGGGTTCCATCATTCCTTCAATTTTGAAACGGAACATCTTCAGGAGAAAGGAAAATGAGCTAGGGAAGCAGGAATATGCTCTTCTTATAAGGAATTGTCTCTGGTCTGCGCAAAGTAGATTATGGACATGACCGGAAACAGTTGGGAGGGTTAAAGAAAACCAGTCGGGTGTTCCCTTCAAAAACGATTTCCTTTTGCTGAACTAAAGTGTTCTGCAGTTTTCCTAATGCCGCAAATTAATAGTTTTGGGCTAATGATCATTTACATAAAAAAAATAAAAGTCTAAAAATAAGACTTTAAAACCCAATTGGATAAAAGATATATTTATTTGTGTCTAAATACACAAATCATCATTTAAATCATATTAAAATAATATTTCTCAAGACATTTATACCCTTGACCCTTATACATACTTAGAGAGAGTGTAAGAGAGAAGAATTTGCTGCGGATTCCGGTCATCGGTCGTCAGACTTCAGTCACAGGTTGTCGGATTTTCTTTGATTGTCAGATTTTGGTCACCGGTAATTCGGTTACTGACTATCCATAACCAGATTACTGTCCCTAATTAAAACTCATACAAGGAAAATAAATAAATGAATTGATTCATATAGAGAAATGAAAAATGACAAAAAAGAAGATAGAAGTAGTTGAGGTACATATAGAGTGCAACGTACAGCTCATATATCATAATCTCTTGTCCAAAAACACAGTAGCTCTTCTATCACCAATTCATCATAAACCGTTGAAAAATATAGACATTTTCTTCTACAATGCTACAAATCAAAGCCAATTTTTTTTATTATTGTTCAAACCATAAACTAATATCCATAGTGACAATCCACTAGATCATAAGTTATCAAGATGTCATGACAGAGCATAAGGGCAGTTGTAGAGTTGAATTCAGCCTCCTAACTTTGGCTGCAAATATCCTTTGATAATAGCTCCCTACATAAGCTCCTGAAACAACAATTCTCCATATAAATGTAGAAAGACCTCATTACATGATTGATATCCTATACTTAGTGTTCCACAGTGTAAGCCTAAATTCAAAATCCCAAACAATTTAAATTGAATCAAAATCTTTGGAAATGAAGTCGGAAATATGAATTACCCGGTGACTATCGAAGAGGCGAGGAAGCGATCAAGAGGAGCTCTGCAAACCCTAATTAACGGTGACGAAGAACTTAATGAAGAGAAATTTGCCAGAGGCCGACGACGTTGCAACCTAGAATCCTCCTTCCTCGACCGGACAAACCAGTCACGCCGCGTCCTAGCTGATGCGATTGGAGAAGAAAAGCACGGCTTCCTCGACGACACCGATCAAACAATGATGGCGAGATTGGTGATGACGATGGTGAGGTCAATGGCGCACTTAGCAAAGATAACAGTTTAGGCACGGGATACAGATCTGATAATAGAGAGGCATGTGAGACTTTGATGACGACGAGGGTTTGAAGGAACATAGCTCCGGTGGATGTTGTGAGCTTCTGGTTTTTTTTGATACGGAGAGATATCCAAAATGAGTTAGGTTAGGGTTAAACTTGTAATTCTTACAAGATTAATTAGAATAGGCTATTTTTATTAGAATGGGTAATAAAGTTCAATAAGTAGTACTAAATAGACATTGGTGGTAACATCATGATTATCAATCAATAATTGGTATAGTTACAATCATTGTTTATGAAAACCAGAACGAGGGATTTCTCAATAGGCATATAAGAGGGATTTCTCACTAGACTAGCACCAGATTGACATTAAACACACAATAACTGAAAACCCGAACTCTGCATAATGAAAAACAGCTCTTCTACCTCTACTTTTTCAGGCAGAAATACACAACTTCAAAAGGGGGTTTTTCAAGTGCACTATCCGCGCGCAGATTATCACATAACAAGACATTTCAGAAATCACTCCAAATAAAGACATGACAGAATCTCATTCCGCATTACTAGACAAGGTAATCATACCTCTACATATGTTTGAAAACCCCCCAAAGGCCGTGGGATGCACTGGTGATCTTACCCTGAAAGTATGAGATTATATTTCTGTATTTCAAACCTGAATCAAACCAAGACTTGGTTCCGCCCTCTTAACACTAAAATCCAAAACCATTTCGAGGAATCATATGACTTGCAAAAAGCAAATTTCAGGGGTTCGGGTCATGTACAAACACCATCATCCAGTTAGAGAATTAACAGTGTTGTCGACGATCATGTAACTACTTGTGGCAGACCATTTCATAACTAGAAGAAGCTTCTACACTATCGGGAAAGTAGGCCGTATGATGGCAAGTCTTCCAACCGTGCTACATCTTCGGACAGAAGCTCTTTTTCCAACTGCCGGCGAGTGGATTTCATCACTGTCTGTTAGAAACAAAATGTAGTGACAGGAACCACGTTATCAAAATTATTATGTACACAAAATTCTTAAACTGTATAACACCCAACCCAAAAATCAGGTTAAATCACAAATAAAATCACCCCGAATAAGTTAATATGCGGTTCTTCCTAAATATCACTGGCCCTATGGTGAATTAAAATTGACCAGAAGGACTAATTAATAGTTACAGCCAAAGGAAATGTTGAAAGGAGGTGATACATACATTGAAATCCATATAAGAAGCACGCATAGAGAGCCATTGATGGTCCATTAGATTGAATGTAATGCAATATATAAGGTCAAATGCTGATTCATTTTCTGTCAAGAATAACAAAGCAAATTATAATTTATCAAGTATTATTACAATTATGACCCTAGTTAAGTACAAGTTACCTGCAAGAAACTTCAAGAATATTGCTCCCACCAGTGTTCGTGGTTTAACTGCACATAAACCCCACACGTAACTTATGAAAGGCATTTAGAAAAAGAAACCTATTCTTATAAACAAAATATATAATAAACCTCGTGAAAAAATGAGCATTAGATGATTCTGCATTTTCATTTTTAAGGTATCTCGCATCTACCACACATTGGGCAAAACTGGATAAAGTTTCAAGAAACATACAACTGAAAGCAACTTAATCAACCACACATTTGGTTGGTACTTTGTCAACAACTCAGTCCAACTCCTGTATGTACCAAAATGTCTTAAAATGAAGGGCAAAACCAGAGACAGGCAATAACATGCTCAAAATCATAAATAAAAACTTAAAGGTGAAAGCAGAATTTGCATTGCACTGTGTAAAAAACAAGTTCAACAAAAACAACAAGCGATAAATTTTGAGCATGACACTGGGTTCTAGTTGACTGACACCATGGTATCTGGTGTTATACATCACAATTCCTGACAGATGATCATTTTAGGAATGTAATATTCTTTGAAACAAGATGAACATAAATGATCAAGAAAAATACCAACCTGCTTCAAGATCGAGCATCTGAATAAGCATGAACGTAATATTAACACCAGCAACGGCAAATGGGTATTCCCACACTGACCTATCACCTTCTTGCTTTCGAAGAAGATCCTGGAAAGATTTCTACAATGAAAGTTTTAACTTTCAATGAGACACAAGATTTTTATAAGATAGACCAAATCTAGTTTCCTATGAGCTGCGTCATAGAAAAAACCAAAAAGAACTTGCACAACAGAAGCAAGCAAGTACAGGGAAATAGACTCATTTTACCACAAGCAGAGTGAGAGAAATGTAATCTCGTAGCATAGAAATGATACAAAATAAGAACCAATTAGTAATAAGACAATCCAAAGAAGACTGTTGATATTCAACAGTGACAGCATACATTGTCTACCAGGTAATGAAAATTTCTGCCTAGATATATAGGTGCAATTTCAATTCTTATCTTTAACTGTTACCTTCAGGCTCACAGATAAAGCTTTCTTAAAAAGAACAAACGAGATCAACTTGAAAGTTGAAACACTATATAAAGTATTTATAGTTCTTTTGCTAGCATAGTATCATTAGTATGTTTCACCTTTATACGTTTTCTCCATATTTCACCTAGAGATTGCATGCAGATAAATACCTTTTCTTAACTTGTACTTTAGGTCAGTTTGACTAAAGGACTGCTCTGGTTTCAAAATACAGCATACACATGTATGGAGAGAAGGGACATACCGGGAAATTCCTAGCAAAGAACAACAAATTCTCCAACGAAATAAAACCACCACCCCTACAGAAAAATGAAATATCAACAATAAGTAAACCAATACGAAGAAGAAACTAAGAGAAAGTGATGTTCCAATAACAAAAGAGGTATCCAATCTACCTAAAATCTGTTGACGGATCCTTTCCTTGCCATCCCATCTCCTTCCATTGCTCAGATATTAAACCATGAAGTTCTTCTTCTGGAAAGGCAGCACTCCACAAGGCCCTCAAAGCTTCCTGGTGTTTTAAGAATCAGACAAGTGTTTATCAAATTATGTTAATGAACTATTTGCACAGGAGAAATTTAAACTCACGCAAACCCTCCTCACAAAGACAACAGATTCACTGTCATTGTGTGAAATCCAAGTAATATACCTGGTGTTCAGGAACTGAGCTGTCATAGGCAATATCTATCCGGCTCTGTAGTTTCAGCAGGCATTCCTCCTGCAATAATTTAAGGGAAGAAAAAAACAGAAGAAAGAAACTCAGGAAAACCATACCACTGTGTCATATTATAATTTCTAGAAAAGCATAGTTTGATGATTTATATAGAGACAGGTAGGCAACTAAAGCAAACAAAATGAACCAATAAACAAAGTTAATCTTGCAAAACATCTAACAACTGTTTATATTCAATAGTTCCACGATTCAAGGTCCTAGAGTTATTATAACCAGCACAGAAAAATATGAATATTGCATGGTATTCTCCTAATAGGCAGGAGTAATCAAATATAGCGGGGGAAAAAGTAAACTGTAAGCTATCCTTTCTTGAAATTTGGTCTTAACAGTAATCATTGGACTAGTAACAACATTATCCCAACTAAACTACGAACATGTATCAAGGATATCCTAAAAGCATATTATCATAAACAGATACATTTTATCCAATTACAAACATGTCTTACCTGGGCAGGGGTTAGATCAAAGGAAGGACGAGCATCACTCTCTCTTCTCTGTGCACACACACAAGAAAGTCCTCGGCCAAGCCAAGCTGCTGATCCTGCCACAACCTCAGCTGTAACAGATAAAGAAGGCCACACAATAACATATTATAATTTGTAAATCCTCAAAAAATGATGTAACTGTATATTAGCATATACTGATAATGGTTATGAAAGTTTAACAGCTCAAATTATCAACTAAATTTTCTACATCTACCAATCATAGAGTTCATGCACAACGACAATGCAACACTTCAACCTCACTAATACGAATAATATGGCATAGCAGACAATGGTTTGTAAGGTTTCTAGGACAACACAGATGTTAAGAGCTGTTAGTATTTCATCGACGCCAATAGAATTCAAACTTTGCAAATAGAGCAGCTAGACTACTGAATAGTCAAAGGTTAATACATACAATTAGTAGCAGACAAAATATCATTGTGAAGACCCTGCACTATGTAGTTCTCAGTGCACTGCAATATGTAGTAATGAAAAGCTACACTAAATTCTTATCAGATCAATAACAAAAATATTCATAAATTACTCCACATCATACGACTGAGATAATCGATTGAAGATGTATAAGCCTTCCGGTTTCCACTCATCAGTACCAGAGTAATAAAGTCCTACAAAACTAGATATAAATTTCGCAAACTCAAAATCGGGCATACAAACACAATTGATGAACTGATCATGTGACATTTCTCACTGATTTTTGCTCAAATTCCTCTTCATTTCAGCTACACAGTGCCCAAATAACTGAATCGATAGTCATTTCATAAATTATTCAAAAAAAAATCAACTGAATTAAAACTAAGCATGAAAATCACTGTGTGCTAAACCAGAGCTTCAATTCAACTAAACATTGCTTAAAACACTATAAACAAACAGAAATGAGACAAAAAAATCTAAATAAATTTACGCACCAAAGCAATTTATGATATCAGAGAACATCAAGCCAGTAATAAATTCCGGCTGACAGTCGCAGCTGAATAATATGAATACCAGATCTACGTTCCGATTTTTTTTTAATTTTTTTTGCTAAAAATGGATAAACTGCTCAAGAGTCTAGAGAGAGAGAGGTGTTTTTTTTTCTAAAATAGAGAAAGAGAGAGAATCAGCATTAAATAGAAAAGCGAAGAATGAAAGTAAAAAAGAAAAGAAGAGACAAACTAGTACTACCAGAACTTGAATGGCAGGTATTGCCACGGCCATCGAGACCTTGCGAAATCCTCCTAACCGCTACGAACGAGCCTCCTCTATCGTCCATACTACTCCACTACACCATAACACTCCACAATCCGATCAATCAAACCAGACCTCGTATCCCGAAACTTCTCGCCGGAACCGGAAATGCCGCAGGAGCCGAGCCGCCGTGAATCGCCGAACTGGAAAAGAAACGCCAAGCGAAGCTTCTTCGTCGATCAGAGTTCAGATAGAGAGAACGAGGTGGTGGAATCTTGGAGGAATGGGAGAGAATCTTGAAGAAGCTAGGGTTTCAGGTGAGGATCTGGTACTCGGTTTCTCTTCCTCGCTGTGTGTAGAGAGAATAAGTTTGGTGTGGTGTTCGTGGAGAGAAGGAGCCCAACGGAGGTTACGGAAATACAAATTTTTATTTCGGTAAAAACGAAAAGCGAAATTTTAACAAAAAAAATTATTTTTCATGTATTTAATGATTAAAAGAGTAATTAATGAAATAAAATAAAATAGAAGCAGGCAGCGGAATCAGAAATGTGATGGTGACAAAAATTAGATTCTTTTTATTTATTATTTATGTACTTATGTTTTTAATTTTGGTGTGCATTTATATTGGGCTAGCTGTATTATGTATTTTGTATAAAGCATCTCCCATAATACGCAAAATCTCAAGCAAAATTTAGCTTACAAAAAAAATTATATAATCTTTTTTTGTTTACCAAGTTCTCACATCATATAAGCTAAATTCTAAACCAAATTAAGAATATTTTGGTTTAGGAAACACTCATAATATAAACCAAATCCTAAGGTAAATTTTTTTCTTAGTAAAATGAGATCTCTCATTAATCGAAAAGATCATACGACACAAAAGTCAAATATAGATGGTCTGAAAATCATCCAGTGTACAGCTAACACTACATTCAAATTATGTCTAAGAATTGAAAAAACAATCCGTAAAACTACATTCCAAAAAGGTGGACATTACACACTAGAAAGCAAATGAACATTCTCTCCCCTAATTAACCCTACACTGCCTCACGAATCAGGCCTAGGACCCAACGATGTACCTTTCATCGTTAAAAAGTCAATGAAAGATCAATTAGGGTTAGAAAGAGGTCTTTCCTAACAAATACTAGGGTTTATACTCCCACCGAGGCCCAAAACTAAGCTCAAACAGAAGAAGCCCACCAACAAATTCACATTCCCCTGGATTCTCTTTCAGCTCAGTTAGCCACCTATCTGATGGTCTAGCATATCCCATAACTGACCCACCACCTAATCCCTTAGGGTTTCTGGCTGCATTGCCTTCGCCGTCCACGACGACTTGAACTATTGCATGTAAACACCACAACCACCTTCAACCTCTAACCTGCCCAACTCAAAACCTTTCATGTCACCTTTTGCTGACGCCTTAAGATCAACCACCCTCCAGTCGACGTTGCCACACCTTTGTACATACCACGGAGATGTCAAGGACGAGCCGCCACTGTCAACGACTTATCTCAAAAACCTAGACACAATCGGTCGCCGAAGCAATCGAGGCAACATTCGCCCATTTGTGAACGCCACACTACCGTGTTGGTGCCAGAGCACGAGTGACAGCCTTGAAAGAGCGCCGTCACATGATGAAACCTTAGGGTGCAGGATTCTATTATGCTCATAGAGAAGCAAAGTCATCTTAGCATCAAGGATTGGTAAAACTTTTTTTTTTTTTTTTTCTGTTGCCATATATTTGCTAAATTCAATAATTAACAATAAAAAATTATATAAATATATTCAATATAGAGCTCATATAAAAAATTCTGGTCGAGATTGTCATGATAGTATAAAATTTTGTTAGTGACAAATTTTTAATTTAGAAGAACAAAATTTAAAATTGAATAAAATATCATCTGGCTTTAGCTTTTGAAAGTGAAAGGCCAAATTTGGCTTACAAAAATTTGATTTATGGTAGAAGTAACCATAGGCTAAATTTGACTTTTTAGCCAATCGTGGGAGACGGTCTATGGGGAATTACGAAAAAAAAAATCTTTAGACATGAATTCTTCTCACATAATTGCTATTCGATGATACCCATTTGTGTCTTTGTTTTGACATAAGAAAGTGTCATTTGTAACTCGTGTGTATAGAGAAATTATTTTCAAAATACTTAAAGTTAACATATGAATTAAACGGACTTGAGAATGTGATAGTGTTTTCAAGCATAGTTATGGATTTTTATTTGTTTATTTATGCAACGGTTTAGAATTGATCAATCTTGTTTATTTATTTATTTACTTATTTACTTGGGTAACAACCAGTAATTGAGCAATCAAACTAATTCAATGTTTGAATGAGCAAGCAAACTAAACTAGTTTTATGTTATTGTTTATGACTTTATGTCAAAATCTAGAACTACGCGATCGAACTAAAAGACGTTCTAGTTACAAAAGAAACACTTATTCTACCAGACAAATTGTACTAACTTGTGTCGTAAAGAGATTTACATCAACATGACACAAAACAAATTTTTCGGTGTTAATTATCAAATAAAGAGAAGAAAGTTACCTATGAGATTTGGTCTTGTGGTAAAAGTAAGACAAACATATTTGCCAAGGCGAATGTGTATATGAAATACTCTTGATGTGGAAGGTCTCTTGTTCGATCTCTTGCCAAGTGAATAACACCCGATGAGGAGATGATTTGACCTTAACCCACTCTAACTCCCGGAGTGATAGCCCACCTCATCTACCATTTTTGTATCTAAAAAAATAAAGTGAAGAAAATTGGTGAGCCCATGGAAAACACACGAATCAATTTCTCTTACGCGAACCAAATGAGATATAGATGAAACAACTAGAGTAAAGCTCAACGTACAGTAGCCAATGTCTTAACAATTCTTATTTGACAGCAACCACTGTCACAACTGAGGCAATACTATCAACGGAACCCAATTAGATCACGAAAGAGTAGCCATAGCCAAAGATGCAAAACAACTAGCTCTTTATCCTCTTTTAGAGGACAACTACACTACAGCAGCTAGGCGTAGAATTGTGCATATTGTTAGCCATACCCAATGAAATTTGCTTCCAGATATGAATTGTGCATATCCGTTTTTCTTTGGTATCCTGCTATAGAAATAGCATTTGGTTTTCATCTAATCACCTCCTATTTTACTAGTTCAATTGCAATGACATAGTTTGACCTTTATAAAAAGGTAGAAAAGAAGACCCTTTCAAAAAGGAAACTGAAAAAGAAAACTTTCACATGGCTTGTAGCCAAGCGTGGAACAATGGCATGATGTAAGGAATTGATTTATGAACAAGACCCTACCGGGGCCTAACATCATTTTGTAGTTTGCTTCCATCTCCAAATTGGAGCAATGGTCCACACGCATGGGTCTCCAACAATTCCACAATTCACTCAATCAGTCAATCTTTATGTCGTGGGGGATTTATTAGGGGTGAGCATAAATCGTGTAAATCTCGGTTCTGTCCTGGTCTTGTCCTGATTTTGTCCTGATTTTAGTGGGATTTGAAACTAAAAACACTTGTCCTATCCAGTTTCGTTAGAGAAACAACGGGACAGTACGAGGCGCGGGACTGAAATTTTGAGTCCCGTCATAAAAATTCATAACTAATTATAGAAACCTTATTTTTGAGAGATTTCAACTCTCAACTGATCTTTAAGATGTCCTCTATAACTTTCATGAAGACACTAAACTCATATAATAAACCAATTTGTATAATTTTTGAAAATAAGTCAACTAGTACAAAATCTCATAATTGCTATGCATAATTTACTAATGCAGACTCTAACGTTTAAAAAATCATAACTTAATCTAGAAAATTCAATTTCAAATGATTCCAATTCTGAAATGAACCTTAAAATGTCTACTATAAATCATATGAAGATACCTAGATGAAACTTCAAATTAAACGGTATGATTTCAAGAGGAAACAAAACTAATGCAAGATGGCTTAGATTAGGCTCCTCTCGTCTTTTTTGTTGGAAAAATGATAGAAATAAAAGATTTTTTGTAATCATTTTGATAGTTAAAAGGTGAATGAAAATAGTCACCAAAATTATGCATGTAATGGTTGATCTTTCAACTTCCTTGTCTTTTGGTTTTTGTAACAACATGAATCAATGACATGATAGTGGGCTAATGAAAGGTTGTAACCTTATTCATGACATTCAAGTTTTCCTCCAATCCCACCAATATAAATAGGTGACTCCATCTCTCATTCTAGACACACCAACACACCAACTCAAAAGCATCTCTCCTTACTTGAGTTCTCTCTCTTCCTCTCTAAGTTGTGTCCTGGTGATAGACGAATGTACTTCAAGTTCGTTAAGTGTCCTTAGTAGTAGTGCAGCTTCAAGGGACAAGCAATCGTTGTATCTTGGGAGAAAAGTGTCATCAAACCTCTGCATCAAAGAGGAGACATAATTTGTCTTAAGGAAAGTGTGTGAGACACACGACTTGACTTCCTTCAACAATGTCAGTGGTCGTTTTCATGGCGGAGACGCTGTCGGAGTCCTTCAGCTTGGCACGAAATGCTGACGAAATCGAGCCTCCCAATGTCTAAAGGCCTGTGATGTTCTCGTACTTTTTCACCAATCTCTTTTTCTTTTTTAAATTCAACGATTCGGTTATTTAAAATATACAATTAAGCTTTTTGTAATCGAGTTATTAGGGTCATAAACGAGTTATTAAAGGTCAGTATTCGAGTTATTAGGGTCGGTAACCGAGTTGCTCGAGGTCAGTAAATAAATGAACGGTGAATTGAATCTGGTGACCGAAAAAAAAATTTAATTATTAGGGATCCGTAATCGAGTTACCGTGTTATTAGGTGTTAGTAAATAAGATACTGATGGAATCTGGCAACTTGAAAAAATCCAACTTACAGGGGTCATTAACTCAGTTATTAAGGGTCAATAATTGAGTTACTGGTGTCAATAATCGAGTTACTAGATGTCAGTAATTGAGTTAATTACTAGTGCTCAGAATCCAGCGATCATAAAAATTTCGGCAACCAGGTGACCAAAGTCTCACGACCATATTCTGACGACTAGTGAGCTTTTGATAAAATCTTCATTCTCTCTTACACTTTTTCTCTCTAATCATATATATAGATCAAGTGTATAAATATCTTAAAAATATTATTTTATTACTACTTTATTAAAGATTTAGATATTTAAACACAAATAAGTCCATTCATATGCGTTCATATGAATAGAGTGGGCAAAAAAATCATTATTTTTGTGCATTTGGACATTTTCCACTCAATTAGGGTTCTTTGGCTTTGGATTTTGAAATCAAACTATTTTAATTTGTAGTTCATTGTCTGTGGAATTTGGGGATACTTGGATTCAATTGTTGACTTTGTAAACAAAAAAAACTGTCAGGTTCTCCCGTTCAGTATACGATTCTTTTGAACCCAACGATCAGGCATCGAAGATGATGGTGAAGTTGGTGGTAAAGAATTTCTTGCCACTTCGCTCATCATATTTGAGATGTCTGATTATAGGACAAATTACTTGTAACTCCAGTAACTTATATACACTGGACAGTTTACTCCATTAACTTTCAATTACAACAGTTTACTCCAACAACTTTTCAATATCCTATAGTTTAGTCAATTTTTAAATTTCTGGATAATACCAACTTTCCAAAAATCAATTAAAAATAGTTTCAAAGTCCAAACGATGCTTCGAAAAATCCTATAAATTCGTAACGACGTCCAGTTTAATCCTATGGGTTCGAAAGACAAAAAATATTTTTATTTCTATTATTATTTAAATCCTAGTAGTTTTTTTTTAAATTATTCAAAATTTTAGTTTGTCAATTTTTGTCTTTCAAACCCATAGGATTAAACTAGACATCGTTACGAGTTTGTAGGATTTTTCGGAGCATCGTTTGGACTTCAGAACTATTTTTAATTGATTTTTAGAAAGTTGGTATTATCAAGAAATTTAAAAATAGACTAAACGGTAAGATATTAAAAAGTTGTTGGAGTAAACTGTTGCAATTGAAAGTTATTGCAGTAAACTGTCGAGTGTATATAAGTTACTGGAGCTACAGTAATTTGCCCCTGAACATATGTCCTTGAGATGTGAGATCATGTTTGAGATCCCCTTTAAAAAAATATATAAATAGTCCATCCTCTCATCCAGCTTACATTCAAGCACGTTGTTGTGTTTAGAACCATTGACTAAAATTTCGGTAATTATGAAAATTTCGACGCTTCAAAAAATACAAATTTTGACAGAAATTTTAAGAAAATATCGATAACAGTAAAAAATTAAGCAAATTGACGAAAAAATTGAATAAAAATATGGAAATTTTAAATAAAATTTTAAGATATATTTATTTTCTATATTATGTACTATATTTGAAAAAAAAACTTTGTATAAACATTGATATATACCAGGTTATAGTAATATAAGGAGAAAAAGTAAGTACTAAACCATTAATAATGTTTAAAATTGAGAGTTTTTGTAAGAATTTTTTTGAATGATACATATAAATATTTGACATAAATTATTAAATAGGAATTAAGAATTGTAGTTGTAGGTGCCGGCGAGGAGTAGCTTGGTTAGTTAAAGTGTTTAATCAAACTTTAAGATCACGAGTTTAAAGAGTAATTAATCAACTTTTTTAAAAAATGAATATATTAGGAAATATTATGAAATGTCAGGAAATATAGAAAATATCAGGAAATTTCTTGATTTTTAGATGAGAAAAGCTTGGGAAGTCAGATATTTTGTCGTGAGAAAAATGAAAATTTCGACAAAATTTCATTGAAATTTTTGATTTTTAAGTCCATTAGAACTACTCAAACCTCGCGGAAATAGGAATCACGAGCGATATGAGCATCAACCAAGCATACGAATTATATCGAAAAGTATTGAAAGAACTATAGCATCTAATATTAACACTTGTTAAGAACATTAGAAAAGAGTGAAAATGCCATAGATATTTGATACGATTAGTCAACACAAACATAATGAACCACCCCAACCACAAACACTGAACTGGACCATTTTGCAACAAATTGTAGCATTCCGTTCTGCATACATTCCGGATTCACCAAACGCTCGCATAATCATCCAAATCTAAATAGAAAAGAATTGCAACCGTAAATGATTTGGCCTACATAGAAAATGTCAACTCTATCTAAAAGCATACACTGGTGGAATGCAATTACTTCTGGTAGTCAACTTATATGGGCTTGATCTTGAAGTGGAGCGAGATGAGAGAGAACACAAAGCACTTCAGATCCTGAAAACACATAGAAACATCATAAGAAAGGATAATGGGTGAAAAAGTGATGATCACTGTTGTCACGACACAACAACCAATACAGATCCGCATCCCACATGTAAAATGAATCAGGTTTAAAAGGTTGGCATAGCTACAATGTCTCGTCTCAGAAATAGAAACACCACTATGGACCTATCACCTATGCGGCAAATGGTGAGAACTACCATCTATTATTCTCGCCATGAAAAGCCATCGACAATCACCATGAAAAGGTATATATATATATATATATGAGGGATTGAGTATTATACCAACTATTCGATCAATTTTTTTTTCAATCTCCACCATTAAACCTCTAGGTATATAGGAATAGATCATTTCTGAAAATTTTCAGCAAATTTAATGGTTGTTAAGGCTTCGAACTAGCTTAAATCAATGAACGGTTCAAATTTGACAGATTTGAACCGTTCATAAAAATCGCAGTTTTGAGCACCTTAATGATCACTAATTTGAATGAAATTTTACAATAGTGATCTGCATATTAAGACCTAAAAACTGAAGGGTGGAGATTGAAAAATTTGATCGAAAAATTAGTCTAATGCTCAATCCCTCATATAAGTCATAAGTGATCCCTCATTGAAAGGGTCATATATATATAGGAAGCCGTTCGAGAGCGAACGTCCGCACTCCGGCTAAAGTGCGGATGTCGGCCGTTTCACGCTGGCGACAGCTTCTCTCCCTCCCGGACGACTGCACAGTCTCTAAGGACTCGCTGACAACGAGATTTCCGACCAGAATGAAGCTCTAGACAGAAAACACAATGTTGGCTGGAAAACTCGTCGCCGGCAAGTTCTGGAAGGAGGGAAGCGGTCCTGAGAGGCTGTGTTGTTGTCCCGAAGGGAGAGAAGCCGTCGTTGACTTGAAACGGCGGAGAAACGGCCGACGTCTGCACTTAAACTGGAGTGCGGACGTCTGCTTTCGATCCGTATATACACACACACATACATAAACGGCTCACTAACCAACTTACCCTGTTATACTCCTGATTTGTAACAACTCTTAAAGGTAAAATGCATTGGATAATTAAAATGAATTTATATAAAACAAACTCAAATATCACAGCAATTGCTTACACATTTGAATACAATTTGTTGTTCAAAACTGACAATTAATATCAAAACCCATGGATGCCATGCATATCAATATAAATCAGAAAAGGCATATCAAAATCATATACAGAGCATATTTACTGACCTGAACAAGATAATAAAAGATGCGGAGACCTTCAGGATCTTTACTGCCCTGGACATCAACAAGGGATCCAATCTTTGAAGTAGTGAAGGAGATATGCTCGTTCCCCATTACAATCTCAAGCTCCTGCCGCCCAATACGGTCAGGTTCCGGCCAGTTCTGATCATCCTCTTTCATGATCTAAACAAAGGCAAAGAAGCACCCAAATTAGGAAACCCAGGGCACAGTCAAATGTAGGCCTAGAGACAATGAACAACGAGAACCCACTCACAGCCATTAAATTCTAGAAAGAACACGGTTCACAGATTTAACCAACTTGCAGGAATAATCAACAAAAGAGCAAGTGTTGACAACAGCCCAGGAATACAATTTCAATCAGAATCAGAATCATATAACATGAAGAAACCCAAACACAGTTGATTCACTTAATGACTAGAACATCATACAGCTTAATCTAATCTTCCTCCAACTTAACGATCAATAAATCACTTGGGAACTGAAATTTTTGGAAAATAAAATTCCTGAAACGTAAAATAAAAATTAAAAGGACCCTAAAAGCTGCACAGAAAACCTTCAGCCAAAAGGAATAGACGAGAGGGAGTTTCCATATGTTTTGGAATTTTCAGCTAGGAAAAAGTAGCCTCACTTAAAATTCAAAGACTCAAAACTTATATTGAGAGATACGCACATTCATAATCTCAAAACGCATGTAAAGGACAGTCCTAACTATCTAACTGCAAGCATTGTAATTGTTGTGGCTTTCATGTGCTACAAGTGGCATGGCATTCACATGAGTTAAAATTTCACAGTCGCAACAATTTGTCCATATTATTCCAAATGCTGATCCTTCCAGCTTTCAAGCTTCCATTATAAACCAGAAGATCTCATTTACTAAGCATAGAAAACCAGGTAGAACCCCTTTATTTTCCATACTTATATGATCCCTCAATGACCGCACCCTATAACAACTTAACTACTAACATACGCAATTGACTTAAGTGCATTCATGTTCCTCAAAAGAAGGCATCTTAAAAGATGTTTTCCAAACTCAACAAGCTTCATATTCCCATAAACCTTTGAATCCTTGACAACTGGATAGGACACCCCTTTATCAACTTACTATAATAGTCAATCGACCGCATTGCATTCATGTTCCACAAAAGAAAGTTACTTCAAAAGATCTACTCAGACCTTATCCCTTCAATCCAACAGTAAGGTAAGAGAAATACAAAGCCTAAAACTTAAAATAACAGACCTTAAAACCTCCAAACCCTCCAATCCCCATAAAGATCTCATCAAACATACACCTCCATTCCCTCGGATCAATCTCAGAAACGCAATAAAAAATTTAAAAGCACTAAAATTCAACAAACCCTGCATCAAAATTCCCCAGCACAAATCCAAGCAACACTATGAGCTCATCCCCTCCAAATTCAAAACTGGTCTCCAAGACAATGGTGCCCTATGAGCTCATACTGAACCAAATTCTCCACTTTTCAATTCTAGGTAATAACCAACACCCTAAACCAAACAAAAACCCTAATCCCAAAAATCAATCAACGAAATTCATAAACCCTAAAACCCAATTAAAAATTAGAGAGTGACAGAGTAGAACGGACCTCGCTTTCAGTAATGATACGGCGGCACTCTCTGACGACGGCGGGGGTGACGTAGACCTCCTTGCGGATGATGGTGTCGTTCTTGTAGTTGGAGTTGTTGGCGTATCGGAGCTTCCCGTCGGGTCGAAACTCGAACTCCAAGAACTCGTGCCCGAACTTCCCCTTGTGGCCCACGTAGTATCGGAGGTAGAACTCGCTGTTTTCTTCTTCTCCGGCCATGGCTCACTCTCTGCTTCTCTCAAACGATGCGATGGAAGAAGGGAATTTAGGTACTAGGTTATGAGTCCATTGGAGTTTTTTTGGTCAAAATTTGGAGTATCATTACCATTTCTATTCTTTAGGAAAACAAAACCCAGTCTGCCCATAAAAAACCTAAGCCCAAACCAAACCTTCTCAAAGGCGGGCCCTAGAGATTAGGCCAAGTAGAATCGCGAAGAAACCCATAATAAATTGAAAAAAAGAAGCCATTCAAGCATTCAAGCCCTTAAACACCAAAACCTAATTTTACAATCACCTCACCAAATAGCTACCTTCAAATTCCATTTTTCCCTAGAGCAACTTATCTCAAAACTCTTCAATTCTCTCACTACAGTGAGTTTCTAGCTCCACATCACGCTCCACATTGCGAAGCTCTATTTATTGTTTGAGTCACACACAAAATCCTCACATTAGTCAAACTATTGGGTTGATTTGACCAGTTACTATAGCGTTCCGTGTAAAATTTATCGAGTTTAACGAGTTATCGAAGGATAGTAACTACACTTGGTAGTTTACATTTAAGGTGCAATGGTGAAATATCAAGATTTTACCAAATAGGTAAATGTGTAATCTTAGATGTCGATGTTGTAGTACGTGTCGACACGAGTCTCCTAGTATTTTCAGAATATTTTTCAGACTCTCGGTTTATTTTCTACTAATTTTTGAAGTTTTTGGTAATTTTTAATTACCATTTCGGTAAATAAATTTTACCATTTACTTTGTACCCTTAATTAAATCTGGACCGTTGGATCTTCCCATGATTTAATCTTAACCGTTCATTTCCTAATAAAAGGAGGTCAGTTGTTGACCGAAGTCAAAGCTTGCCCCGACTCGGTCAACTCTTCCCTCTCGAGCTCCGGTCTGCTCTGCGCCGTCCAGGCGACTCCGACCACCACTCAACGGCAGACCACTCCCAAACTATTCCTCCTTCTCTACTTCCTAACCCAACCATCAAAACCACCACAACATGAGATCAGACGAGGAGGAGACGCGTCTGTGTTAGCTGGATTCTGACCGGCTCAGGCGACCTGATGGCGCATGACTGGTATCCTTCGTCTTCTCACTTCTTTTTCTATCTCTTCCTACCATTGCTTATTCGATTTAAGGTCTTAATCTGGAATCCCCAAAATCCCCTAATTATAGGTTTTTCTGATCCTTGCTCCGGCGACCTGTTCTAGGGATTCTGGCGAGTTCCTCGAGCTTCTGGTGACCTTGTTCGTCGCCCTTTAGAAGCTGGTAAGCTATCCCTCTCCAAAAATCAATTTGGTTCAAAATTAGATTTTCTGGGTTTATGTGGTTTCGACAGATTAAGGAGTATATAAGTTGTTTTGGTGTTTCTGTGGAGTTGTTGAGGTGCTGGAGCTGAAGAGGAAGGAGTTGATGGAGAAAGAAGCACTGAGAGAGAAGCGGTGATACTCTGTTTGCTGCAAAGATCACTCGGCAGAGAATCAAGGATAAGATGAGGTAAGGACCTGATGTTTGGCTCTAGGGTCTGTTGTTGATTCTGTGTTGTTGTTTGAGGTTGAACATGGATTTTGTTTTTGGCAAAGGAAATGGCAGAAGAAGAAAAGAGGATCTGAGGAGGAGGTTTGGGGAAGCCAAGTTGGTGTGTGGGTGTGAAGAGCACATCCTCGGGTGTAGAAAGTAAATCCGAATGTAGCTCACCATTTTTACTTGGAAGGTGAATCTCTGAGCATGATAGAGTTGTGATTCGAGAATGTGTGTGTGATGTTTTGAATTGGCATAAGATGCGTGGTTTGGTTAGTAAGGAACTAAAGTTAAAGCAATCAGAAAGTTACATTTAAGAAAACTTGCTAAAAATGGAAACTAGCCATAATTGGGATCTTTCCCATTTTAGCAAATTTTCTATTTTGGGAGAGTTTCCATTTTTGGAAATTGACTAGTAAAAAGATTTGAGTTAGTCAAAAATTGGTTAGATGAGGAATTGTTATCAGAAGATGATAACTAACTATATCTGGAAGTGTCAAGTCGACTGTTTTACGTAAATTAAGTGATTCACATTATCAATATATCGATTCAAGGTTAAAGATTTGGTCTAAGAGACACGTTGAGTGTCCATAATAATTATTATGTGACTGCCTAGTGTCGGATTAAAAATGGTTAAGGAACGTTTGAAAGTTAAGTCGAACTTCTAGCCAATAAGCAAAGAGTCGATAATAAAAAAACAAGCTAGAAAGGTTAAAGTGCTATAAAAAGAAAATTGGTGGTCAACTTGGTCAATGTGGTCATTCCTAGTCAAATTAGGAATGCCAAGGTCATTTGGACTGTTGTTGTTACCTCGTTGCTAAGCTACTTTATTTTACAGTGATTCATTGCATGAATGGCTTACACAGAGACATTGGATTACCGAGATGATACTTGAAGCTTGGAGCTAACGTAAGGAATGACAACTCTAGGTAGGGAAAGCTAATCCCCCTTTGTTAGTGGTTTCGCCTATATATGAAATTGCATTGTTTTTGTATGCTAATGGTCGATGTCTCGGGAAAGTTTTCAATATATTATGAGATAAATGATTTATGATTGGGCCAAGAGAATCCGAGGCTAGATGCGAATGATTTTATGTGATAATTCAGATCGAAAAGTAGTACCGTTGTCCTGATTTCCCGTGCTTGGCCTGAGAGTGACGAGACCTAGTATATAGTAATCCCACAGTGTCGATGACCGTGAACCTCCGGATGGGCAATGCTCTGTTTTATATTTTTCCCCGCTTACACTCGTCTCGTACAAAGATAAGCGAGTCGTAGGTGTGGCGTGCTACTTTGAGTGATCTGTTGGGCATTCGCTGTAAATGGATACTCTCGTTACTATTTGTTCTCGGGTGCATAGGTAGTTGACCTCGGTTTGTAGTATAGACAAACCCGGAATTCGGCCACCTAGATCCGTGAAACCCTGTAGGCTGTATTTGTACTTTGAGCCCCCCGGCCCATGTTTAAGCATACTTGAGGATTGTTAAGTATATGGAGGACAACTTGTGCATGTGTTATGGATGTTGGATATATTGAGGATAAACTAGTGTAATGTATTTGAATATTGTTTATGTTATGAGATTGCCTGTTGGGCCTGAGCATATTATTTAAGCCGCAGGGTATGAGAGTTGTTGAGCATGAGCATAGTATTTGGATTATGTTTATGTACCCTCCTTGTTGAGATAGTAAAATGGAGATGAGGTCCTTAAGTTTGAGATTGAGGATCCCGTAGTTGTAGATCCTGTAAAGAAAGTTTATGATTGATATTGGATTTTATTATTGGTGGAAATTTAAGGTGGTTCCATAAATTCTTTTGGAGTCAAATTACTCCCTTGTTTGCGCATAGTCATTAGGACAGGGTTTACATTTGTCATACGTACTTGGTTGAAGATTAGCATGAATTACGACAAAAAAGTGGTGTCTCACCCTAGAGTGTGAAGTTGTAATGTAGCATTGACGTTTTTGGTATCATCTTCCGCATTGTGATAGAGACAATGGAGGAAGTGGATAGAGAGATAAGTATCGCATTGGCAGGACCCATCCCGGGATAACCTCTTTAACCCGAGGTACATCCTGCACGGACCACCTCAAGGAAAATTTTTACCGGAAATCCTCCATTGAAATGGACAACCCTACATGAAATCCAACTAAACACTTCCACGACAATAAAATTCAACTAAACTGTACTGGGGTAAACATAACATTTTACGTGGAAGCAAAATCTAAATAGACTATATAGCGACAACAGAATGATTTGACTATGTCTCATCTTCAGTACGCATGACCTACTCTCAGCAAACCTGCAACACTATGCATTTGAAAACGAAGGGTTCAGGGGAAAACATTTAAAAACATAACGTTAGAATGAGTGGACAAAAATAAAATCCAGGCGCAAGAAAATATCATAATTTAACGTTCTCCGTCTTATTGTTCTGAGAAATCATTTATGCATGCCTCATTAGGAAAATAATCTCAAATCATGCTTTCGAAAAAACAAAACACTTGCCAATCTCATTGGCTTAAAACTCAGTATTAAAAATAGGGGAAGAAGTTTCACCAGGACGGAGAGTCTTCCAGACTAGGGTTAGAATCTTTAAGGCTACTAAGTAATATGACGACTCTTCATGGCGGAGAGATTTCACCATGATAATGAGCCTCTCAGGCTAGAGTCGGAACCATCTAGGGCTACTATTGCCCCACTCCACTTCCAAAGTGAGGGGGCCGTATGATTAGATAGCATCTTTATATATATGACGACCCTTCATGGTGATGAAAACAAACAAATACGAAAAGTCATTATTATATGACTCCTCCTCCATAAATTAAAACATCCATCTCATGCATAAGGCACGGTTCCCCGACCGTCCTCAAAATTATGGCCATAAAATAATGCATTCCAAATTTAATCAATATAATGCTGATTTCAGCCGATATAACATAGAGGCTTACGAAATGGGAGCAACCCACCTTCCTGGCCCCACCGGCTCATTAAAATAATAATAAAAAATCATGTTTAGCATAAAAACGCGACATGCATTAATTCAAAACAAAGGTCCACTCACAGACTTAGGCCTTAGCCTGACGAAATCCGGATCGCTTCCCAAGCGAGAACTTCTCATCTCCTGTTTAACGAATAATATTAAATCTCAATCGCCAACCGAAAAAAATTATTTAATATTGGCAATAACGATACCTTCGGCCAAAACCCTTAAACTTAATCAACAAAATCTTCGACCTTCAACAATAGCTTAGTAGTCCTTAAAATATTTCTTAAACCTTAACCGGCAATAACCGATGGCCGAAATAATATTTTATTATCCGCTGATAATATTAAACTTGAAAAAATTCCAAAACCTAACCAAAACTCCTCCAAGTATTACCAAATTTAAACCATGGACTCCTCTCATTTTATAATATTTAATGGGCATGAAAAATTACCCAAAAAGTGGCGGCATCGCTGCCGGCCAAAATTTTGGCGACCTTCGATCACCACCAAATTTGAACAGTAGCTTTGCCTTATCTTTTGGAACAACTTTCTAGTTCAACTCGAAGGCCAATTAGGCTTCTAACTAGGTCAATCGAATGAAAAAGTAAAACCCGAAATATTTTTAAAAATTTCAAAACTTCAAAAATTCGATTCTCCCTCCACACTCCAAATTAATTCACCAAACGTTAGGGGTGAGTAGTACTCTTAAAACACATTCTAACCATATATAGAACTCACAAATTGGTGGCTTGAGGAGGTAGAAATCCGATCTAGATCTCCTACTGTACACTCGGTAATCAAATTGAAATTTCTCCTAAACCAAAGGGAGATAGGTCAAAAAGCTTACCTAGAATTGAAGTAGACTCAGAGGCGCTTCTTTTGGGACCGGTTCAGCGGCCTGAAGTGGCCTGAGGCGGTGGCGGCGATGCCGCGAAGGTCTGGCAGAAAATCTGCCCGATTTTCTGATTTTTGGGCTATTTATAGTCATTTTTACAAAAATTACCCATATGCCCCTGACTTCAAACCCTTATAACTTCTTCTTACGAACTCCGATTTGAGCGTACTGCATGTGCATGAGCTCGTATCGACGTCTTCTACAACTTTCATGAAGAAAGTTTTCCCAAATTCTCGACTTTATAAAAAGTCAACTCTACGGTCATTATACGGTCAAACAGTTACTTTAAATGGTTAAAAACCAAAGTAACCAACCGTAGAATAATTCTAGGATCTGGATGTGACAATTCTACCCACCTTATAAAAATTTCGTCCTCGAAAGTTCTATACTCGAAGTCCAACACAGTAGGTGACACTACCACTTAAAATAATCTTACCGTTCTCAAGCATCAGTTATTTCTGAGAACCATTTCGAATCGCATCACGAATAGATTTGTCAAAATTCTACCCACTAGCTCCTTTCGATCAAAGATCAACACTGATACTTACTTATAAGCCTATTTCTAGTACAAACCGGAAGAATATTCTCACCGGGCATCAGTCAATAATGCAATCTCGAGAAGTCAATAATACTTCATGTTTCTCTGCTATTCAATCCAATAACATCAAGGCATTAAAATAACTTATACTAGGAATCAGCGAGTCACCTAACTCGCTCAACGAGACGCCACAAGTCTCATCATCCTCCATGCTAAGCCTTAAGTGACGCACAAATGTGAATCTGAGCTCAAGCTGAAATTACGAAGCAGAGAACACGTCATTAAAGTCACAACTCCAACGAACTCAGTAACATTACCAGCATCTCTAAGCCTGGACAACCACCAGCTTTCTTTTACTTCAAGTGACACTTTCAGTACTCTCTAACGTCGTATCTCTGACCAATAACCACACTTCTCTTTCTACTTCCATTACTATTAATAGGTCTGACAACCGACTAAGATTCGACGTCAGATACTCGAATCACATACACATCTCTGGTGCCACTGCCTCCCCGCAATAAAATTTCTAACTCGAAAGTCCAACCGCACTGTACGTGCGATGAACAAAAGATCACTTTTCAAAAGTCAAAACAGTTTCCAATCGGGAACCATCATCACAAACAATGCTTTGCCATTTTCTAAGTCTGATATTTTAGGAAAAAGTTAAATCATACGTCCACTCTCGGCTCTAGCTCAAGAGGAAACCAAATTCTAACTTTAAACTCAAAAGTCATGCACCTCACCAACATTTATTAATAGTCCAATTGAAACCGTAACCAGGACCATATGTCAACATCAAGATTCGGCCAATTACAGTAACCCAAATTAATGACCACATCCGCAAATAACATTGACCTCACAGGTCATCCTTGGATTAGTATGGGATCTCACCTCAATACAATCCCAAAAAAGATCACCGCTCTACTTAACGGTAAGTTTGCCACCTTTAATATTAAATCTCTTATAACCCTTGACTCATAATACTTCTTGAGTCAACATTTGTTACAACAGTTCATACTCACTGCTCCCGCAGTTCATACTCAACAACTAATAAATCACACTTCGTAATTCTCTAGCTGCACATAAATACTTGTGGCTCAAGATTTATCACTTAGTCGGATCTTGATTCACACAGAATCATCACTTAATTATCTATGACCTATGTCTTCCACACTGTCTTCCACACTACAGTCAAGTCTGCTCCCTTCTCAGGAACCCAACAAACCATCCAGAATCTAATCTTTTAATTATGAAGTCAACACCTTTGTAATTCTTGTTACTAACTCAGTTCTAACTTGTAGGAAATATCATACATCCACGGAATGATTTCAGCCCATTACCTTAATACTGGTTGACGAACACAAGTGATGACCTCTCAGGCCATACCGAGATTAGTAAGTGGTCTCACCACTCAATACACGAGGCTCTACTGTTTGTCACCAAATCGAAATCCAGATCAAGTAGGGTCACTACTTAATTGGCCCCTGATTACATCATTACTATCGATTATTTATCCCTCTCAGGATTTCGATAAAATTATGTCAGATCCTTATCCTCCAGACACTAATGTCCGTACTCTACAAACTCAAAATTTGACGATACTACCCATTACTGTATTGGGGATAATTTGGGTATCCTTAAATACATCACATCACAATACTTTGATCAAGAATATAATCAATTTAATAATAATCAATGAGTGGGCAGATTCCCACGTCAACATGCCATAGCTAATCACCACTATGGGACCAAGTGTCGTTAACAGCCAGACTATGGTCGCAAAATAAAGTTAATTATCCAAGGACATTCATATACTCTTAACTTCTTCACATTTCGAAATGACCACTGCCATCTAAATTCTGACCTACCACATATAACTCAAGGCTATACTTAACCGCCTTTCCAAAACGTCCAACAACTCTAACTATCCCAGAGATCTCACTATGGCCTCATATTTAAAATCCTTTAACTTACTCAATAATCTTATAATTTCTGAAATTCTAACCATTTAGTGGCACGATTCAAATACTAAATTTCTCATTCGAACCACAACATCTCATTGGCCACAATACTAGGGTTGACGACTTTTGATCAACCCAAACCTTGAGAAATAAAAATATTATAATTGATGCTCGACAACTTATCAATTCTAATGTCTTCTCTTAGCCGAAAATAATCATAAATATTATTCATCGACTACTATATCATTTATCCTCTTATTTCTCTCGACTTTTCATTCTTATGGGTCACTTATAATTGTATCTGAATCATTTATCAAAATTCTCCAACTTAAGCACTTTCTTCCATTACTCATGGCCTACATCAACTACTCCAGAGCATGATAATGTTATTAAAACACAAGCAGTAGGCATCAAATGCCCTACTTAAAATTTTCACCATAGCCCAAATAACTATCTCATTAACGAGTTTCCAACTCGTATTTCAATTCAATTTTTCCGTTTACACACTTGAAACTCATAAGAAAAAGGCATATAAAATTTGCTTTTCTATCACATGAACTAAAACACTCTTAATATCTTTTCCGACTGTTCACTTCTAAGAGTCTCGCATCCTGGATACAAAGGCCTCGCCTTAGGCTTCTACAACTCCATCCTTCCCAACTTTCACGACAGCCTTGCAGGCATGAATCAATGCTTCGCTCTATGGGCATTTTCACAAGATGCCCAAACAACATGAAATAATATGAGTTCCCAACTCATAACTCTATTCAAAATCGCAAATAGTCCCGCAAACACACAAGGAAACCACCAATTATTTATCCTTTTTCCTTAAGAAAACTCTCTGAGAGATTGGCATACCGAGGCATAGTCTTGTAGATGCAGATTTTTATGGAACCACCCGGTCCATAAATACAATAGGAACTACGAACTCATATCACTTATAACATTGAGTGTCTCAAGCATAAAATGCCGATAAATCCACCGCGGTCGGACCATCACTCTATAGATACTAAGGGCTACCAAGTACATAAGGTAGTAACCGAAAATGATAACCTAATGCTCTGATACCAACTGTCAGGACCCACCCCGGGTTAACCCCTTTAACCCGAGGTAAACCCTGCTGGGACCACCTCAAGGGATTTTTTTACCGAAACCCCCCTTGAAATGGACAACCCTACATGCAATCCAACTAAACACTTCCACGACAATAAAATTCAACTAAACTGTACTGGGGTAAACAAAGCATTCTACGTGGAAGCAAAACCTAAATAGACTATATAGCGACAGCATAATGATTTGACTATGTCTCATCTTTAGTAAGCATGACCTCCTCTTAGCAACCCTGCAACACTGGGCATTTGAAAACGAAGGGCACAGGGGAAAACATTTAAAAACATGACGTTAGAGTGAGTGGACAAAAATAAAATCCAGGCGCAAGAAAATATCTTAATTTAACGTTCTCCCTCTTATTGTTCTGAGAAATCATTTATGCATGCCTCATTAGGAAAATAATCTCAAATCATCCTTTCGAAAAAAACAAAACAATACTTGCCAATCTCATTGGCTTAAAACTCAGTATTAAAAATAGGGGAAGTGGTTTCACCATGACGAAGTGTCTCCCATACTAGGGTCGTCACCTTTAAGAATACTAAGTAATATGACGACATTTCATGGCGGAGAGATTCCACCATGACAATGAGCCTCTTAGGCTAGAGTCGGAACCATCTAGGGCTACTATTGCCCCGCTCCACTTTCAAAGTGAGGGGGGCCGTATGGCTAGCTAACATCTTTATATATATGACGACCCTTCATGGTGATGAAAACAAACAAATACGAAAAGTCATTATTATATGACTCATCCCCCGTAAATTAAAACATGCATCATATGCATAAGGCACGGTTCCCCGACCGTCCTCAAAACTATGGCCATAAAACAATGCATTCCAAATTTAATCAATATAACGCTGATTTCAGCCGACATAACATAGAGCCTTACGGAAGGGGAGCAACCCACCTTCCTGACCCTACCAGCTCATTAAAATAATAATAAAATCATGTTTAGCATAAAAACATGACATGCATTAATTCAAAACAAAGGTCCACTCACAGACTTAGGTCTTAGCCGGACGAAATCCGGATCGCTTCCCAAGCGAGAACTCCTCATCTCATGTTCAACGAATAATATTAAATCTCAATCGCCAACCAAAAAAAAATATTTAATATTCACAATAACGATACCTTCGGCCAAAAATTTTAAACTTAATCAACAAAAATCTCTGACCTTCAACAACAGCTTAGTAGTCCTTAAATATTTTCTTAAACCTTAACCGGCAATAACCGATGGCCGGAATAATATTTTATTATCCGTCGATAATATTAAACTTGAAAAATTCCAAAACCTAACCAAAACTCCTCCCAAAATTACCAAATTTAAACCATAACTCCTCTCATTTTATACTATTTAATGGGCAAGAAAAATTGCCCAAAAAGTGGCGACACCGCTGCCAGCTCCGACTCCGCCGTCTAAAATTCCGGCGACCTCCGCTCGTCACCAAATTTTAACAGTAGCTTCGCCTCATCATTTGGAACAACTTTCTAGTTCAACTCGAAGGCCAATTCGGCCACTAACTAGGTCAATCGAAGGAAAAAGCAAAAACCTGAAATATATTTAAAAACTTCAAAAATTTGATTCTCCCTCCACACTCCAAATCAATTTACCAAACTTTAGGGGTGAGTAATACTCCTAAACCCATTCTAACCATATATAGAACTCACAAATTGGTGGCTTGAGGAGGGAGAAATCCGATCTAGATCTCCTACTGTACACTCGGTAATCAAATTGAAATTTCTCCTAAACCAAGGGGAGATAGGTCGAAAAGCTTACCTAGAATTAAAGTAGACTCAGAGGCGCTCCTTTTGGGACCGACGCGGTGGCCTGAGACGACAGCGGCGACGCCGCGAAGGTTCAGCAGAAAATCTGCCCGATTTTTTTTTATTTTTGGGCTATTTATAGCCATTTTTACAAATTACCCATATGCCCCTGACTTCAAACCCTTATAACTTCTCCATACGAACTCCGATTTGAGCGTACTACATCTCCACGAACTCGTATCGACGTTATCTACAACTTTCATGAAGAAAGTTTTCCCAAATTCTCGACTTTACGAAAAGTCAACTCTACGGTCAAATAGTTACTTTAAATGGTTAAAGACCAAAGTAACCAACTGTAAAATAATTCTAGGATCGAGATGTGACACGCATACTTCCTAGTACGTTATAAAAGCTTGGTGTCGACGTTTGAAGTTGCACCGACGCGAGGTGAAGTTTTGGCATTGGCAAATATGTGTCAACCTTTTAGGGTTCCGAATTAAGAGTATGTGATGTGAAAACGATAGTATGTATGTGAGGCCTTACCCTCGACGTTATATGTTGAAGGAGGTAAGCGAGGTGTCAAAATGTTACTAGCGTTGGAAGCAGACTACATCAGACTTGTAATTCATTCTCTCTTTCTTGTGTAAGGACTTTGCGTCTTAGTTTCGTACTCGTCCACGTACTCTTAAGACTTTGTGATTCTTCAAGACTTCAATCTGTAAACTATCTTACATGGTTGAGGAAATTTGATGTTATTGGAGCCATGTAAAGGAGTTAAGAATGGACCGAAGATGTTGTTCGACCAACTTATCGAAGATTGGAACGACGAACTCAAGCATGTGTGTCGTTTTGATCACTTACATTTAGAATTTGCAACTTTATCAATTGTCCATTGGTGTATTTTAGGCATGTCTTTTTCTGCTAGAACTCTATGTATGGAGTGTCTGAAGTGAGGAAAAGTGTAATGCGTTGTTTGTTGACCAAGTGGTAGCTTCATGATTTGACTAAATTGTATAAGATAGGGAAGGAAGTGTACCTTAGAATATTCGGTGTACCATAATTTTGGTGGTAACTTATCAGTTTGTAGCCAGGGTTGTGGGTACCAATTTTCTCTGCAATAGTCATGCAGTTAGGCTTGACCGATGTTCAGACTATCAAAATCTTGGTCAGGTTCGAGTTTTGTAATTCGGTGACATGAGAGAACTTCACTTCGGTGCAAATTGGTAGCGGGACAACGAAAAACGAATAGAGATAAGAAAGATTGTGGCCAGAGGACAATATCAGCGAGTCTCAGTTCAACCAAGTGTTGGACTTCGAGATTGAAATTACACTTGAGTCATTCACTTCATCAACAAGTGACTACGGGGAGAAATTTCAATTTCGAGGTTTCTGACGTCTATATGGCTGATTTATGGATAAAGTGTTGCTCGGTTAATGACCTATATTTCCTCATTGGTTTCCTGATTGCTTGTTCCTACTGGAATCACAAGTCTGCAATATGGAAGAAATTTTAATTGGTCCTTTCATGAACATAACCCACATAGTAAATAAATTTCTTATTTCAACTTGGCTCATTTACAGAGCTTGAAGAAGAAGAAGAACAGGCAAAAAGAGAATGAGCAATCTTAGTCATTGGATTAAACTGGAAAATATGTAAAAAGTAAAAAACAAAAACTTAGAGTCGTAGGATGTGTTTTTGGACACATGGCACCTTGTAGTGAAAAGCTTAAGTAGGTTCGGTAAATATTGAAGTTAGGAGAGGATTCGGATCCGCTTAACTTCCCCTCATTAAGGTAACCGTGGAAAAGGGGTGCGTGCCAAGACTTGAGTACCTAACACTCAATGGTGCTGCTAGGGGTGTAAATGGGTCGGGCCGGACCGAATACTAGAGTGTGCATGTTTGACTCATTTTATTTTTATAGAGCTCGAGCCGGGCTTAAGCTTAGATTTTTTTCTTCATGTTCAAGCTTGGCTCGGCTTGTTTAAGCTCAAGCTGGGCTCGGATCGGCTTGACTCATTTAGTTTAAATTACAAAATATTAAATTTAAGGCTATCTCATCTTAATTACTTTATTTTTGTGATGATTGTTAGTGTTTGATTTCATTGTTTCATAAATTGATTGCTTATTATATGTATTTTAATTAAATAATTTGATTCTAAAAGGAAAGTAATAAAAAGAATAGAATATTTAGATTTTAAACAATATATTTTATGTATAACAATTTTTTAAAAAAGCTAAGTTTTAAAAACGAGCTGTTCACGAGCCGAATACAATCTTGTTTAAGCTCGACTCGTTTTTTTATCAGGCTCAATATTAAGCTCAAGCTTGACTCATTTATCTTACGAGCACGAGCAACTCAAACCTACTTACAGCCCTAGGTGCTGCATGGAATTAATGAGTCTTAGGGTTTTGAACATGTTACTGATCTACATATATTGAGCTTGGAGATTTCCAACTTAGAAAGGGGATCCATTAAAGATTTTGTTAAGAACTTTTTCGTTTCACCTTATATTTGATGGCATATTCACATCTTTACCGTCTAGTTTGTATATATATATATATATATATATAAGGAGATCATCTTTACAAATTTTCATACAAAGTGAACAATAATTAAGACATTCATAAATGTGATTAACCGAATATAAACTTTGTTTGACATATTTGGACCATTCATTTGATTATTAAGTCATAAATTTACAATTCAAGTCATATATTTTCTAACAAAATTAACACAAGAAATCAAATTATTCTAGTCAGTTTCCTGGCTTCAGATGAAAGAAATGAACCCAAAACTCCAATGTCATTGAGACTGTAGGTGGGGTCCCCTTTCACTATCTCACTTGCCACCCAAGGTTGGGAAGTGAGAAGGATCTTCAATTGGTGGGGCTTTCCCGCTGCTTTTTTGTGGGTAGTTGCTGCTGGACCCTTCTCTGGGACCGCGACCACGGCCACGGCCACCACGAGATGGGTAAGAGAACCTTTCTCCATCAGCTGGCTTCAAGAACTCATTGATGCTGACAGACTGAAACAAAACAGGATATAGCAGTTCAGAGGAAAGCAAAGAAAAAGTGAAAATCCTACAATGAGAATATGACACAGCCAACGATATAAAGCTTAATAGCATATCAGCAATTGGATGAACACCAATGTTGCAAAAATAAATAAGAGACGTCCATATTCAGTGATATTGTCTAAGAAAGAAACACATTCCACAGGCATTTCAAGATAAAAAACCAATGTACTGACAAAAGAAACTTCAAGCAGATGAAATTATAACAGGAAGGTGAATTCTTTTCAAAAGCAGGCAGAATATTTGACATAACTTTTGATATGGATGTTCCCATCCAAATAAAAACTAACTTAAAGACTGGATTTGTTGCACTTGCTAATAACCAAAGTAAACAAGAGCAGTAAATTACAATGTTAAAAATTGTACAAAACATTATAACAGGCTCACTTTGCAAAACTTCCTAAAAGTCCAAAGAATCCAAACAAATAAATACGGTGTCTCAATTACAGACATAATTAACAGTAGTACCTTTTTTGCCTTTTCTTCCTTCTCAGCAGATTCTTTCTTCTTATCCTTGTCAGATCCCTGTAAGGAAAAACAGAATTCAGGTAGCAATGTCAGGTAATAGGTTGATGTCAGGTTCACAAGATGGACAAAAGGATCAGCAGTTCTCACCAATTTAATGAAGACATCATCATTCCCTTTTTTGTTTGAAATCTGTTGCAGAGATTCAAATTCCTTAGTATCAACCTTTCTTTCTTCAGTCTTAAGTGCCTGCAGGGCCTTCCTTTTCTCTTCAAGCACCTTCTCATACTCTTCAAGTGTCATTTCCTATTCAGAAATGATAACCAAAAAACAAACTGGGTTAGAAAACAGAATGGTCAATAGGCCATAGAATATTAACATAAAAAATGTTCATATTCGTTATTGTATTCACTAAAGATACTTGCAATGACTTAAAATACTGCCTTCCAAAAATAATTGCAGCAGTAGAGAAGGAAAAATGATCCAGCAACCCAACTCATACACAGTATAAATAGTTAAATACTTGCATTCTGATCCCTCAAAGAATATGAATTTAATTATGAACTTCACACAATATCTATCATTTGGACTAGTACCATGATAAATCTATTCATCTGGTACATAGTAGTGTATTGCAAGTAAACTATCCAACAGCAAATTCACCAGATAGCAATTTCAGGATATATGTTATTTTGGCATGACTTTGATAACTCACCTTCTCCTCAGGTTCCTTTTCTTGAGGTTCATTAGCAGGGATCTCTTTGCTGCCATCTGCTGCATCATCCTCCCCCACAGGCTTCTCTTCACCCATATTCTTTTCAGTTGCATCGACTCCTTCAGTCACCCTAAGCATGAAGAGATAACCAAAGGTTAAACACATACTAAAAAGATTAAAGTGCAACTAAACAAAATGAAATGAGGTATAAGAAGAGAAAAAAAAGTAATTCAAGAATAGTTACTCAGGAAATTCATCAGTTTGTGATCCCCAGTTTCCACGACCAGAACCTTCACGTTTGAGTTCATTTCTGTGCACACAATAAGACATTAGAACATGTTAAACTTAGAAAACATATTACGGACATACCATGCTCTAAAATGACAGCCAAAATAATACTTACCCGCGTCCAGTCCCACTACGACGTTCATAGTTCCTCCTTGGGTGCTCCTCATCACCAACTTCACCATTACCAAAACCACCACGGCGACCACCATGGTATGAACCACGAGGTCCACCATAGCTATGCCCTTCAGTTGTCCTACCATCTCCATCTCCCCCATAGCCACGCCTTTCAGACGGCCTTCCATCACCATCTCCACCAGAGAAATGCCTTCTAGGAGGTGCATCCCCAAAAGCACCCTGACCAGCAGAGACTGGTTCCCGGTTGTACCCACCGTTGTTTTCATTACTGGTTGAATCACGATTGTAACCACCACCGCCGCGGCCACGCCCATATCCATATCCACGTCCACCACCACCGCCACGGCCTCCTCTGCCACCTTCATTCTTTGATTCCCTTACTGAACAAGATAAAGCAACATCTAACTAGTAAGACAATTAAAATCTAAATAATTTTTTACTGAACAAATCACAATAAAAGATTCAAGTTGCCATAATAAAAACAGGAGAACGCTTTCCCTGATATATATGACTTTTTGAATGGAAAAAAAATAATGCATGACACAAACCATATGCCAGGGTAACAAAAGAGTCTGAAAATCTAAACAAACGTCTACCCAGCTATCTTCAAGAAGCTTCACGGAAGCTCCAAATGTGGTTTTGGAATGACCACAAGACAATCACACACAAAACCAGCTATATGTTCTCATTCCAATTCATATTTGCAAGAACGGTGTGCTATTGTATGCAACTAATTCAAACTTTCATTTCTGCAGAGCACTATAATACCAACGAAACTCACCATTCCAATTTACCAAAAAGAAATACATGTCATTGCAAAACCATAACAACAAGAGCGAAATCTCAAAAAGACAAGACTTTCCACAAACTAGGCAAAGACACAATCACAAGTCACCTACACAAGAAAATAAAGAAAACATTGATATAAAGACGAAAAGCTTACCAGCCTGAGCAGGAGCGACGGGCTTGGAAGGAAGCTTAGCGGGCTTGACGTCGACACCAGGCTTGGTGGGCTGAGCTTTCTTGGGCGCGGCAGCAAGCTTCTGCTGCTGAGCCGCCACAAGCAGCGACGGGTCCTCGGCGTCATCGTCGCCCAACAAATCAAAAGGGTTCGTGGTCGACATTTTCACACCCACAGACCTAAATTTCCTTCCTGAGATTCTTTAGAGCCGATAACAGAGACTCTACCTCACCAAGAACTCCATCGATCTGAAAGATTGATGCTTTTGTGATATGGAGAGAGAAACCCTAGCCGCAAGAGAGAAAGAGAGCACTAGTGGGAGTGGAACCTAATCTTTAAAATTTCTCAATTTATTGTTTGGTTTTTCGATTTAATATATAAGAATGAAAATATATATTAGAGGTCAAGGGCATCAGTTAGGACCCGTTCGGTATTGTGTATAAATTCTTAATTTCTTATACGATTTCATTGTATGCTAACTTGCCTTCTGCTACCTAGTATGTATACTCAGTTGAAGCTAAATGGTCCAATGAGGTTTATTAAATGATTTCTTTTTACTTTATATCGTCAATGGAAAAGCATGTCATATAGTTTGGTCATATTGAGTACAATTATGCGTGTGTTGTTTCCTGGATGCATTGCCTTGAACATTTTAGGATTGCAGTTCTGAACAGACAGATGAACATGGTTGGGTGTACAAGGCTGACGATTATCTACCATTATACTGCATATATGTTTTGAAACATATTCATGTGTTATTCTCATCTTATTTTCATTTAAGGAATATGGCCTCAAATGAAATGGAAGTTGATGACAAAGTCGAATGGTCTGCTAAGAATGAAGAGAAGTTTATTTGTATTTTGCATGAGCATGTGAAAAAAGAAGACATGCAAACATCCACATTCAAAAAGAAAATTTGGGAAGAAATAAGTAATGAATTGCTTGCTGAAACTAATAAGAGATACATTGTGGCATAACTCAAGTCTAAGTTCAATAGACTACGCAAAAAGCATCGTGAATTTTCTGATTTGATTGAGCATACCGGATTTGGATGGGATCCTATTGCAAACACTGTTACTCCATCAGAGGAAGTTTGGGCTACATATATCAAGGTAAATTTATTGTTATCCCTTTATTTTTTGTTCCTTTTCAGTATGTATCAATTTTGCTATAAGTAATATACATTAATCCTTGTAGAGAGTGCCAGGAGTGAAACCCTATCGTAAGAAAGGCTTGGAACATTATGAAATTTTGGGAGAAATTTTTAACACTACCACTGCAACGGGTCAACTACATCATGCCTCTAGCCAACTCCCTCCCAATTCAAATGATAAGCGCGAGTTAGAGAAGAAGTTTCTTAACAATAGAGTTCATATCAATCGATCTTGACGAGGATTTAAATATGAACAATGCTCAAACCGAGACAAAGGCGCCAAAAAAAAGATGTGATAGAGCCTCCATCTTCAGAGCGTCGTACAAAGAAATGGGACAAAATGGAAGCATACTTGGAAATTTGTGGAGAGGTGATGAAAGAAAAGCTACAACAAAGAAAAGATAAAAATGCTGAACAAAATAAGGAGAAGTATTCTATTGAAGAATGTGTGCAAATAATCGAATCATTAGGAGACATTGACAATGCCATATTTAATAAAGCGACCGAAAAGCTTATAGACGTTGAATGGATGAGGCTTTTTCTTACCATGTCTGATGGAAGAAGAAGAGCTTGGCTGGCTACTATCTAGGGTCATTGTGTGCATTGCGGTTATTATGTTTTCTTGCTTGGTATCGTTTCCTTGAATGAACTATCATTTTATTTAATATTCATAGTTTTACTTTAGTAGAATTTTTATTCATGTTCGTATCAAATAAATGATCAATGTTATCATTGTTTTTTTAATCTTGTGTTATTCATATATTGTGAATTCACTGTGTGTTTTTATCTTTTTTTAGTAGGTACTAAGATGATTATTGATATGGATCAAGATAGTGACTCAGATAGTTCTTCGGACGAAATGGCACAATACATGATAGTTTGTATGAACATTTATGATTACTGGTGTTCATACATAGACAAGGTTCCTTGCCATACATCGATCTTATCTAGAGCTGAATATGTGCAAGAATTGCTGAATGGGCATCCAGATATGATGTATGACTCATTCCGCATGGAAAAGCATGTATTTCAAAGTTTTTGCTACACGCTTGAGAGCTTAAAGTTTTTAAAGCATGATCGACATGTGGGAGTTCAAGAAGCAATGGGGATTTTCTTATATATAGTATCTCATAGGTCCAAGGATACCATTCACCGTCAGTTCAAACGTGTACTAAAAGCTTTATGCATGTTATCATCGCACCTTATACATCCCCCAAGTCAAGGTGAAACACCTCCTGAAGTCTTGAATAATCCAAAATTTTATCCATACTTTGAGGTAAAGAATTATTATGATTTAAACTTTTTTTTGTTGATTGTTGTCTATAACATGTACTTTTTCTATGACAGAAATGTGTTGGAGCAATTGATGGAACACACGTCGCTGCATGGGCTCCAGCTCATAAACAAACTTCATATCGTGGTAGGAAGGTCTTTGTTACGCAAAATGTCAATATATTAACTATTTCTTTATTTTTCGACCGCCTGGAATGGACAAAAGAAACATCTTGTTCTTTCTTCAACAATTTCTGATCTCTAGTGGACCTCACAGTAGGATTCGAACCCTGATGAAGTTCTGACCATCTGTCAGAGAAAAAAGAACGGAGGGATCTTGTAGGATTCCCAAGAAATTCTTCGATTTCTTCCGGAAGCATATGCTTATTCATTAGGAGAATGTGTGCAAATAATTGAATCATTAGGAGACATTGACAATGCCATATTTAATAAAGCGACTGAAAAGCTTATAGACATTGAATGGAGGAGGCTTTTTCTTACCATGTCTGATGGAAGAAGAAGAGCTTGGCTGGCTACTATCTAGGGTCATTGTGTGCATTGTGGTTATTATGTTTTCTTGCTTGGTGTCGTTTCCTTGATTGAACTATCATTTTATTTAATATTCATAGTTTTACTTTAGTAGAATTTTTATTCATGTTCATGTCAAATAAATGATCAATGTTATCATTGTTTTTTTAATCTTGTGTTATTCAGATATTGTGAATTCACTGTGTGTTTTTATCCTTTTTAGTAGGTACTAAAAGATGATTATTGATATGGATCAAGATAGTTCTTCGGACGAAATGGCACAACACATGATAGTTTGTATGAACATTTATGATTACTGGTGTTCATACATAGACAAGGTTCCTTGCCATACATCGATCTTATCTGGAGCTGAATATGTGCAAGAATTGCTGAATGGGCATCCATATAGGATGTATGACTCATTCCGCATGGATAAGCATGTATTTCAAAGTTTTGCTACAAGCTTGAGAGCTTAAAGTTTTTAAAGCATGATCGACATGTGGGAGTTCAAGAAGCAGTGAGGATTTTATTATATATAGTATCTCATAGCGAGTGTATGAGGTTAACTGCTGAACGCTTTCAAAGGTCCAAGGATACCATTCACTGTAAGTTCAAGCGTGTACTAAAAACTTTATGCATGTTATCATCGCACCTTATACGCCCCTAAAGTCAAGGTGAAACACCTCCTGAAGTCTTGAATAATCCAAAATTTTATCCATACTTTGAGGTAAAGAATTATTATGATTTAAACTTTTTTTATTGATTGTTGTCTATAACATGTACATTTTCTATGACAAAAATGTTTTGGAGCAATTGATGGAACACACGTCGCTGCATGGGCTCCAGCTTATAAACAAACTACATATCGTGGTAGGAAGGTCCTTGTTACGCAAAATGTCAATATATTAACTATTTCTTTATTTTCCAACCGCCTGGAAGGGACAAAAGAAACATCTTGTTCTTTCTTCAACAATTTCTGATCTCTAGTGGACCTCTCAGTAGGATTCGAACCCTGATGAAGTTCTGACCATCTGTTAGAGAAAAAAGAACGGAGGGATCTTGTAGGATTCCCAAGAAATTCTTCGATTTCTTCCGGAAGCAGATGCTTATTCCGTGAATAGCTGGGACATTGAGGAATATCTAGAAAGGCATTTAGGGAGTCGGTCTGATTCTATCTCTGTTCGTTCTGTGTGTGCATGCTCTTTTGACATGATGTTCACTTTTGTTTACACTGGATGGGAAGGGACTGCAAATGATTCTAGGATATTTTTAGATGCAGTGACAAGGCCAGAGAATAAATTTTCTTTCCCAAGTGAAGGTACAACCACGTAACATTTCTCTGCATCTTAATAAACTAGAACTACATATGCTTTACTTTAATTTTGATATGCAAACAAATAATTTTGAAAATGCAGGATATTATTATGTTGTAGACGCCGGATACACAAACATGTCAGGATTTTTAGCTCCTTATCGTGGCGAATGGTATCATTTACGTGATTACAAAGGACCTCGTCGTACCCCAAGGGGACCTAAGGAGTTGTTCAATTATAGACAATCTTCATTGCGAAATGTAATTGAGCGATGTTTTGGTGTATTGAAAGCACGTTTTTCGATTCTAAAGTATATGCCAAATTATCCCCCTAGAAGGCAGTGTCATACCGTATTGCATGTTGTGTTTTACATAATTTTATTCGAAAGGAAGCTCGTCGCGACAGATTGTTTGAAGTTTTTGATGTAGAAGATATGATATTTGATGAGGAAGACAATGCACCAGCGAATATAGATATGTCCCAAAAGAACCTTGCCCAGATGACTAATGTCAGAAATGAAATTGCAGAAAATTTATGGCATGATTTTATCCCCCAGCCTTAGATTGATTGATGATTTTATCCCTCCTTTAATATTTAATGTAAACTTTGTTGGATACTATTTTGCAATTCATGTTAGTATTTTTATATTTATAAATTTTCCTACCGAACGTGTTTTCCGTTTTTCATTTTTAGAGAATTGTTTTTCAAATTTACTACCGAACACATTCCCAGTTCTAGAAAATACAGAATTTGTTTTTATGTTTTTGTTTTACAAAACAGATTTCTAAAAACTGTTTTACAAAACCTTACAAATCTTAATCACTCGACTAATGTAATACTCCAATTATGCATCCAAAAACTTGCTACGTCTAGAAGTTAATCCTTTCGCGGGTTAGGCACATGCGAAATGGACTAACTATGCATTGCACCACAATGTGACCATTTTAATAACTTCCGAATTCAAAACTAGGATCGGAACACATCTAAATAGACAAGAACCACTTAGTCACATATAATGGTTTCTTCGTCGGTGAGTCGTGGCTTGGTTAGTTAAGATGTTTAACTAACAACTTTGAGGTTTGAGGTAACGGGTTCAAACCTCATGGACATATATACGTAGGGTGTGTGAGTTATTAATATTTTTGAAAAGAAACATATAATGGTTTCTTTCAATTTAATATTGTTCAACGAGTGTTGATACCCGAAAAATCACACAGTTAATTAATTTCTTGTCATATGGTAATTCGTGGAGTCTAGAACGAAATCCTCGATTTAGCGTATCTAACAAATATATACATGTGTTGATGTGGGCCCAAGCCACATATAAGTAACATTAGGGATTGTATACTTGGGTATGGTGTAGAAGGTCACGTAGGCACACTACATTCGTCCACTGGTCCAACGTCGTTAAATGGTTCCGGTCTTGGGCCCGGAACCCAGGGCCAACGACCCAAATCGGTGACAAAGTTGGTGAAAAGAATTGGACTATGATATGAGCCTAGATGAGAGCCTTCAAGCCTACCTAAAACTCATTCTTATATTATGAACCCAACACTACCAGGATAAGCATTTTAACAGACAAAAATTTTTCATCGGCCTGTCATCAAATTCGTCGGCTAAGATCATAGCCGATAAGTTGTCGTCGGCTAAGAAGTCGTCGGCAAAGGCTCGTCGGCTATGACTTTAGCCGACGAAATAAAAGCCGTCGTCGGCTAAGTGTTCCACTATAGCCGACGACATATTTTCCAATAATTCGTCGGCCAAACTCTTACTTTAGTCGACGAAATACATTGTTGTCGATTTAAACATAAGACTTTGGCCGACGAAATATTAACATTTCGTCGGCCAACTTAAGGCTATGATTTATGTTAATACGAGTCCACCGGTATGTACAAAATACTTTCCGGAGCTACGGGCTGTTTAATATGGATTTATTTAGTTTGCTGAAGTAATAAAAGTTATTTACCTTATCGTAAAAATGTGACTTTACGATAAGTCGAGAATTTGAGGAAACTTCCTTCGGGAAAGTTGTAGAGAACGTTAATACGAACTCATGGGTATGTCCTACGCTTTAATCGGAGTTCGTATACGAAAGTTATTCGGGATAATGTATAGTCACTGCGTGGTAAATAGTAAATAAAAAAATATCTATTTACTGTTCATGATAACTTTATGTGATTCAATCTGGGCCATCGATTTTTGTGGAGATCAAATCTGGACCGTTGGATTTATTTATATTTAGGAGGAGGGGGTTGACCGGAGAACTCTCTCCTCCCTCGATCTCTCTCTCTCTCTTCGCGACGAAGACCGCCCCAGGTGAGTCTCGCCGGCGCGCGTGCTGGTAGTTTGGAGTAATTACAAGGGTGTCATCAGGGCTAAAATTCCTGGAATACCCCTGGTAGTTTGAGATAATTACTAGACTGCCACTGGGACTGAAATCCCAGAAATGCCTTGACAATTTTGCATATTTACAAAACTACCACTGAGGCCAAAAAGACATTACTGTACATGTCTGCTTTATATATTTACAGTGATGCTATTGAGGCTGAAATCCCATAACTGCCCTTGGCAGTTTGAGATAATTACAGTGATGCTATTGAGGAGAAATATCATAAATGTCCATGACTGTTTGGTCTATTTACAGAAATGTCATTGAGGTTGAATTGATAGACAGTATTTACAAGTGTCATTTGAGAATAAATTGACCATTCTATCCTCAATGGATTTGTTATTTACGTGGTTGCCACTATATTATATTTTTAGGGATGGATGTTGATTATAAATACGTGGTGGCCTTTATATTCTGTTTGTATATGTATGGTTTTATATAAGTTTGATGTTATGTTTGGGATAATCCCGATAGATAGCTAATTGGTGGATACCTCAGCGGAGAGGGTTAAACCTGGGGGATACAATAGGTGTAAGAAATCCTTATTTTTTTGTAGCGACCGATAAATAGAAAAATGAGATTTGTCGGTTAGGGCGTTATTTAATATAAGAGCTACGTGTGGATTGATCCCTGAGTACATGGTACGTAGGCAGCCTGACCGGGATTCAAGTGCAGTCACAATTAATATTAGAAACCTAGGTCCTCTAAAGTAGTTGGTTTGAGATCCAAATGCGGTCATCGGGATAACCTCCGTTTGTGAGGTCTGTTCCGGTATCGTTTGACCTGCTGAAAATGGTTTGGGAATAAGGGTTATCCCTTCTCAAGGGAGATTATGCGTAAATCTCTCATGAGATGAGTTCAGCACGTCCTAACTCGGGTTTAGGAAGGTAAACTTGGGCCGCGGCGTGACACAAAGAGTTGGGATGCTTCAAAAACTTCATAACCTTCAGAATTATCAAAACCTTCAAAATGTTCGAAGTCCTTATAAAATAAGAAATGAGCTTTGGTTTGCATTTTGTTTAAATGTTTACAGTTCACCACCATTGTATTAGTGCATTTACTGTATATTGTATAAGTTCAATACAGATAATGATTGTTCTGCAATCGGTTTTGCTTGGAGTTGGAGCTTTAGAACAATGAAATGTGGATTCTGGAATACTTGATTTCTAGAAATTAAGATGTCAACTGCCCAACTTTGAAGCCCTCTTTATCTTATTACTTACAACATTTCTTTAAAGATTAAACTTGGATAATGAAGTTTGTTTGACATGAACTACTGTTTCATGTTTGTTAATTTGTTTAGTAGTTTGGAAGTTGGATATTTGGTTAGTTCTATTTTTTGAACCTGTGTTGAACTTTTCATCTTTGAATGTTTGAAACTTTAGAATTTTGTAGCATTTTTGTTTTGTTTTAAACTTTTCATCTATAAAATGTGCAGTTTGCAGCCTGGTACTTTGCTGACTTTGAACTTTCGATAATTGATATTTGAATGGCATTAATGACCGAGGAACCGTTGAGACCGAACCAAACACATACGGTTCGGTTTGGTTGTGGTTCCAACGTAAAAAACATTTGTAACCTGAACCATAAATAGAGAAAAAAGTTACCGTGCGGTTTTTTTACCCAATCGGAAAAGCCCCATGCCTATAGAATTCTCTCCACTGCCACGATCATCTCTACCAGAAATCGCCGTGCTAAATACAGTGCACAGGGAAGCAACAAGGCTTCAGTCCAAATCACTCACCACACAATTGGCACGCCACTACTTTTCTACTCGAGACACTAGTGGTCTGGTATTCTAAAACGTGTTATTTTCTGTGGAAGTTCTTTCAATTGGTAGATCAATTACAATGTATATGTAGCAACATCACCGCTAATAACGGAACGAAAAGACAAAAAAGTGTGCGTCCCCCTCTTAAAAAATAAATAAATATTGGACCTGAGGTTGTTGCCTCACAAGTGATAACTCACACCAGATCCGGTCTCCACATTTTACACTACAAGGACAAACACTTTAGCCAACAAATTAGTTTCGTCGGCCTGTTAATGTAATTCGTCAGTTATGGATTCGTCAGGAAATAACCGTCAGCTATGACTTTAGTCGACGAAACTAAAGACACCGTCAGACTTTAGCCGACGACTACAACATGTCGACAAAATATAGTATGAGATTTAGCCGACAAAATATACAAGATATCGTTGACTAAAGTATTTAATAAAAAAATAACTATAACCTACGAGTTATCGTCGGCCAAAGTAAAAAATAAAATAAAAAAACAATACTATAGCCGACGAAACTTACCATAATTTGTCGGCTAAACCCTAAAAAAATAAAAAGAAAATACTATAGCCAACGAATTATGGCAAGTTTCGTCGGTTATAAATGCATTCTAGTAAAAAATATCAAAATTTCTAAATTATCATTCTAAGTAATTTGTAAAATACACTAAAACAATTACATATAACCAGCAACACCAAAACAATTGCATATACCAACAACCAAAATGGTGACAAAACACATTTTTCATTAAAAAATTGTTCATAAACACATAAAACTATATAATTATTTAATGACAAAAAATCTATATTTTCTAAATCTATATCCGATTCTGGGGGTTACTGCTGAGGAGGTTGTTGCTGTTGAGGAGGTTGCGCCGGCTGAGGTAGCGGTATAGGTGTAGGCATGGGCGAATGTGGAAGTCCCTGAAGTTGGGCAGTTGTAAAGTCCTGCAAGTACTGGAACATCTGCTGTTGCTGGGCCTGTTGGGTGGCGTAAACCGCAATATCATGGGCAGCCTAAGGGGCTTGCTATTCACGTAGCATCTGATCTTCTAACTCTAGCTGAGTCGTCCTACTGCTGGTCGAGACTGCCTTTTGTTGAAATCCTAGAGTGGTCTTCAGGACCCCCTCTCCCTTCTTTCTTAGACCCCAGCAGTAGAAGTTGTTTCCTTGCAGTGGGAAGGCTGTTCCCATGATCCTCGTCCAAACCCTTGGATCCAAAGTGTCGATTCGGGACATGGCTTCGAACATATCTTCCTCCTACGTGTCTGGCCATGTCTCCCTCACTATAGTACTCATCACCTCATCACTAGCCTGCCTCACCTTTACCTAATTGGATAAATAAAAAATAATTAATTAACATTTTTACAAATATATAAGTAAAATTTAAAAAAGTAAGATGACTTACAATATCCTCCTAGGCTTCAAGATATGTCTTCTTATAAACGTACCGGTTGACTTCTGGATGTTCCCTGGCCACCTCGTCCATCAAGACACAGAACTGTCTAGAACCGGCATGATATTTGCTGGTGTTGTGTTGCCGGTTCTGAGTGTTCTTCTAGGACACGACCTTCAACAAACAAAAAATAAAATATTTAAAAACGGACATACTTAATGACAATTTAACCAATTAATTTTTTTACATACTTGTTTCTAAGAATTGTTGAATTCTGATGTCTGATGCCAACGACACTCGTACCCCGTGTAATGGAACTCAGTAGGGGTACCAGAACGTCTGATCCCGTGCGTAGTCAAGTAGGTCCTTAACTCGTTCTTCCACTCCTTGCACCTACAAATACAATAAAAATATAAGAATTATTAATATCACATAAAATTTTATTTTTTCATTAACTTCCCAACGTACCTTTCCCCATGCACAACGTCCGCCCAACTATTCTTCATGTGCTCGGGAACATCAAACCACAACTGAATTTAACCGTTTATTAGTTTAGTTTTTCTAGAAATCAACAATATAATGCATAATATTATTGAGACATTTTGATTGTAAACTCATCGACATCGCGTTGTAGACCATGTCCTTAACCTCCTGCGGGACCTTGCCCTAGTCTGACCACAACATAGGGACTTTATCCCTAATGAGCGCTCCCACGCGGCCGGAGTACGTCCTCGCCTTCCCGCCTGATACTATATGGCCATCCCTGTTAGTATCGATGACGATCCTCCCTGAGCTGCTGACAGTCTTCTCGAGAGTCTTCCTTATGACGGGGCCTCTCTTCTTCTTTGTTGACTTGGCTCTGACGGTGCCTATCACATGATAAACCAAATTGATTAGTAACATCATATACCCTTTATTATTAATTATAAGGAAAAAAATTAATCATCTTTCATTACCTGAGAACGATGCGCCAAACGCGACAGATTGCGCCTCTATCACAGATGATGATACCCTCGCTGAAATAAGAGGCGTATCAAATGACACGAATTGGTAAGCCGCTGATGAAGTCACTGGCGGGGATAGTTGATGAATCGGCGTCCCTGAGCCATCGACTGCCAGTATGGCTGGTATCATCCGCGGAAGGAATAGGTGAGGTGGCGGCATCTGTACCCCAGATGACCCATCATCTGCAGCAGTAGGCCCCAGAGTGGGCGTCTGGTGTATCAAAGGCATACAGGGTGCAGACACCTGCGTTTGGGTCTCTCTGAACAGCCGCCTCGAGGAATAGGGGACGCTGACTGTCTCGATGAATGGGGGAAGCCCGTCGTCTCTAGACGGGTCGCATGTTTGGCTGTCATGATGCCCTGAAACGACGTTTGAGGGTTGCTAGAGGTTCCCTCTGACGATTTAGACCTTTGACCGGTCATCCTGTTTAAAATATTAATTTTTAATTTTTAATAAATGCCATTAATATTTTTTAATTAATAACCTTTTCATATTAATAGATTTTAATTAAAAATTTAATATATTAACAATATTTATCACTATATTAATAATATTTCATTAATATTTTAATATATTAATAATATTTATCAATATATTAACAATATTTAATTAACATTTTAATATATTAACAATCTTTAATTAACCTGTTCTATAACAATTTTTTAGGGGTAATGCCCACTAACCCTAATTTGGAGAATTTTATTCCCACAAACAAAATTAAATTTCAAAATTCTCACTAGCCAACTTAAACAACATAAAGATAATTATATCATTAATGAATTAAATAAACTACAATAGACCATTATAAGAATAATAAAAACTTATTTTGCAATAAAAAAATTATGACTGTTGACTGGACTCCGGCAACCGTTGACTTGACTCTGATGACCGGATTCCGGCAATAGTTTACTGGATCTCCTACTAAGGTCAGTAGGACCTTATATTGGGGGTAGTAGGCCTCCTACTGGGGGCTGTATGACCTCCTACTAGGGACAGTAAGGCTGGTCTGGTGCAGCTGGGTTTATAAGATATAAGCTGACTTTTACTTATAAGCAGAATGTGAGTGTTTGCAGCTTCTCCTTTTTCCCTCAAAACACTTTCTACTTTTTCAAGAAGTGGCTTATTTTTAGACTTACCAAACACCAAAACCTTTGGTGCTTAAAAGTAAAGGAGCTTATAAGCTCTCCCAAACCCAGCTTAAGGCTCCTAGCAGTAGGGCTTCCTACTAGGGGCAGTAGCGCCTCCTACTAGGGGCAGTAGATCTCCTACTGGGGGTAGTAAATCTTCTACTGGGGGCAGTAGGCCCTCCTACTAGAGGCAATAGGCCTCCTCCTAAGGGCAGTAAGCCTCCTACTGAGGGCAGTAGGACCTCTTACTGGAGGCAGTATGACCACCTATTAGGGCATGTGGATGAACTATCCCCCGTATGTAGCCTACTGCCCCAAGTATGTCGTCTACTATCCCTATTAGGTCGACTACTACCCCTAGTATGTCGTGTACTACCCCAGTAAGGTTGAATGGTGTCTACAACCTTTAGTATGTCATCCACTAACCCCAGTAGGGCGTCTACTACCCCCAATTGAGTGGACCAAACACACAAAAAGATACACAAATACACAATTCATTCAAAAATATCGTTATGGTGCATCTGGTATCTCCCTAACAACAATAGTACCAATAATAATAAAAAAGAGAGCAACAGATTATGTGTGTGTGCCATAAACAAGGATCTAAGATCAATCTAATCCTTTCGTAGTAATTCCCATATCCAAACAATTATTCTGGGCACCACTTCAAACTATGAGCTTCCGAGCTCAAAAATCACCATCCATCATTATGATTATGCAGAAAAGATCAGCAACAATGCACAATCTCTCCAATTATTATAAGAAACTAAGAAGAGTAGTAACAATTACTTTTTTTAATGACTATATTTGATAATCATTCAAATTCAAAGGCCAAAGGCGTGTGTCGAGAACCATAAAGGCAATATTTATATGTATCTTGCAACTAATAATACAAAGTTATATGAACGAAGTCACAAAGAGTAAAACAGACATCAAGGTAAGAAAAGTAAAAAATCTAATCAACTAATACCTAAAAACTGGTTCTGGTATACAAACTTACATATGACTCAAGCAAAAGCCAGTGATGTTAAATTCAAAGTAAACAAAGGCATAAAAGCTAGCTATGCATGCAACAACTCAATCAGATGTGAAACATCAAGCACCAAAAATTTCAGTATTAAATTCTCACAGGATGCACAAATTTAACTTCAATTCAAAAATGAAACTCAAATCCTTGGGAAATTTGTACTTGAATGAAGAGGTATATAGCCCTATGAACTCTTACTCTCTCATTTTCTCAAGCTCTCTTTCTCTGCTACAACTCTCGAAGCATCTATTTTTCATGCTCGAGAATGCTCCTTTGCGGTTTGAGATTTGATTCAGATTTGAAAGTCAGGGCAGATTGGATCGGGTTTTGAGAAGTGGAAAACGGAGGCGAAACGATGCAGCTCGAGGATCTCAACTTGAAGGCGGATCAGGTGAGGTTTGATTCAAGTCCCGACATGTCAATTTTTGTTAGTGAGAAAAAAATTGATAAATTTAGGACTAGTGTGATTTTTTTTTCGTTTATGACCTCCATTGTCGCATCCCGGGACTATTTCCGTCTCCGGAACACGATGGTAACCGCCGTGATCCCGGTCGAGAGAGAAATCAATACATCATTGGACGTATTAATAAACCCCCGGATCGAAACCACAAGGCTATAAAGGAAATAACCAGCACACAAATGATATGAAAGTCAAATATGAAATGACAAATGTGCAGAATAGAATACAATTGTTTTACAAGCGAAAGGTAGCAAATGAAAATACCCGAGATAAATATAATACAAGGAAAAAGGTCTCGGATTAACAAGCCCGAATAATGTCTCAAAGTACGCAACAGATTATTTAAAATCACCAAATACGGAAATCATAAGATATGGAGCCCACACCAGAACGGGTGTCCCCGAAAGTAGAAGTGCACGATGACCGACGTCGCTCCTAGTCCAGCTCCTCCAAAGATGGGTGCTGAAGACCTGAAAAGATATGGGGGTGAGCAACTCGTCCTCGCTAACTCAAATGAGGCCCAAAGCCAACCAAGTCAGGGTTTAAAACCCATGAAAAAACATATAGTTTACATATGTACATAAATGTATAGAAATACGTCAAGGGCATTTAAAAACAAATGCAATAGCCACGCACGCAAAGCTAGAGTAAAACATGTTGACCACACAAGAAAGAACTCTCAGGATCCACATGGCCGAAAATCCCGGGTTTGTCTTCACAGCAAACCGGGGCCAACTACCTATGCGTCTATAAACGAATAGTAGCGAGAGCGTCCATTTACAGCTAATGCCCAACTAGTCTCTCGTAACAGCACACCGCACTTACGTCTCGCTTAACTTTGTGCGAGACGAGCGTAAGTGGGATAATTAAAATAAACAGGGCATTGCCCCTCCGGAGGTTCACGGTCATCGACATCGTGGGAAGCGTAGTCTAAATACTAGGTATCGTTGCTCTCAGGTCAAACACCGGAAATCAGGACAACGGTGCTACTTTTTTGATCCAAACGCACACACGCACACCAAATGCTGTGGTCATATAATAAAACAATGCAGCTATACACTGTCATCGACACCGTGGGAAGCGTAGTCTAAATACTAGGTCTTGTCGCTCTCAAGCCAAGCACCGGAAATCAGGACAACGGTGCTACTCTTTTGATCCAAACGCACACACACACACACACACCAAATGTTGTGGTCATATAATAAAACAATGCAGCTATACTTTTATATGTAAGTAAAGAAAAGCCACCAACCCGGGAGGGTTTCGGCTCATCCATTGGGCGTACCCCCTACTACCTGATATGCTGATACAGCTAGCTGCGCTCCAACTCCTAGTCCTCCTGAAGCCAACGTCGATGTGCTCCTGAGTCTGTTGGTGAGATAACAATGACAGTCAGGTATATGTAATTCGAGGATTTAATATCTACGATTATGACTTGATAAACATTCTTTGTTTATCTTTTCGACAGTAGGGTATAACTTATTTGACACTCCGATTCTCGAACCGGCGAGAATTCAGGATTATTTCTTATTCAGTACTTACGTCGTTTTGCCACGTTTGTAAATCAAAAACCTTTAAAACATTTAACTGTAGTGATCGAAAACGTAAAAGTAAGTGTTCTACGGTAAAAGTCAAAAGTCAAATTGAAATAGTAAAGTCAACGGTCAACGGTCAAAGTCAACTAGTGAATAGTAAAAGTCAACTGGCAAAGTCAACCGGTAAATAGTAAAAGTCAACAGTAAATAGTAAAACAGTTACAGTAAAATAGTAAAAGTAAAACAGTAACAGTAAAATAGTAAAAGTAAAACAGTAACAGTAAAATAGTAAATGTAATTAGTAAATCTTTCAGGGGTAATTAGTAGACTTGGTTTTGAAGTATATTGGGGTTAGTAAACTTAGATTTGATGTAGCATAGTAAACTTTCTGTAAAAGTTTATTGCCGTTAGTAGAAAAAAAATCTGACGAAATTCTGGCTACCAGTAATTTTCCGGCGTCCGGTGACCGAAGTATGGCGGTTGGTGACAAGAGATCGGACCGGCGACCGGAGATGCTCCGGCAAAATATTTTCTCTCATTTTTTTCTCCAAGTGTTTATAAGGAATAAGGGTAAAATTGTATCAAAAATATATATTTTATTATGAATTTAATAAAGATTTGTATATTTGGACATTAGTAAGTAAACCTTGTATTGAAAATGGGTTTTTAATTTTATAATTCATTGGTTTTGGGTTTGAATTTTCTTATTTATGTATAAAGAGAACAATTAGTAGAATCATATTAACGATTTTTTTTTCTTCTTTCAAAATTAAATAAGAAGCGGTTCGATTTTTGATTGCAGGCTAGATCAAGTAAACCAAAGCATAAGTCAACTAAATAGTTCTTACACTCGTGTATGAGATTGATGCAACAACTTCACTAGCGCAAGAATTCTTGGCCTAATGTATCAGGGCAAGAATTATCCCTAATCTACTTCTGGAGTTATATATATGTTCATCAAGTTAATATATTAATTTTGAAAAATTTTACCGGAAAATGGAATAAACCAGACCAATGCACAGTCATAAGTCATAACACAATATTTACATTTTCGTAGCCGGAAAAATCGATCTCTATAAAAAGGAAAGAATGTCTGAGCATTCAGACGGCGATAAGAGCACCATATCTTCGTCGCCAAATGTGAATGAGTCCACTTCGAACACATGAAACTCTTTAGCAGCTTCATCCAACTTGGCTTTCGCTGCCGCCGAGTCAACTCCACTCCTCCTCCTCTTAAGCGTCGGCGAGCCATCTTCCGACGACGGTTCCGACGAGGCACGCTTTGGAAGAACATGACCCACCTCCATATCATGCGTGCTGATCAAATGAGGAAAGTTAAGCTTAGCTTTAGAGCCACGCATTCTGAAAGCTGCTCTGTCGTAAGCCAAGCCTGCGTCCTCCGCCCTCTCGTAGGTTCCAAGCCACACTCTCATCCCCTTCTTTTTCGGGTCTCTTATCTCCGCCGCGTACTTTCCCCACGGTCGCCTCCTCACTCCTCTAAAATGCCTCTGCCCCGACGGCGCGTTGTGTTCACTCTCCTCCACCTTCACCTCGGGTTTACTCGTGAAGACTTGGTTCGGCTCCTCCATGATCTCCGAGCCGTTACTAGATATTTCAACGCTGCTAGAGCTTGAAGTACTTTGAGCAGGAAGGTTTGCGAAGAATGGAAACTGGATATCAAATTCAAAATCGTCGGCTAGAAGGTGTTGGCGGATTGATTCCAACAGAGCCCAGTCAGGGTTTGAGTAGCTTTCAGTTTCTGTGGACATGTTTCGAAGGAAGGAGTAGCTGTGATGATTCGTGAAAGTATGGTGTTTTTGAAGCAGTAGTGAATATATGATCGAGACTAATCTGGCCTTGCATATATAGATGGAGAAATGGGATGGCGGCTTACCGGCATTGTTCGCACTTATTATAATGGGTGCAGTTCCTTGACTTGCTTCTCCGAAACTTCATCAGCTCATTGGTAAAGGATTCATTTTGTCACATGTTTTTATGCTGCAAATAATATTCTATTACGTATCAATTTTTTTATTCTGTTATATTAGGAACGTTGAGGGCAAATAAACTGATAGATTATAATAGATATTCGAGCAGCATTTCATTTTGTAACAACTTCATTATTCAGGATAAATATATGCTTATGATAAGATTAATATTAGAGTTTAGATTCTCCTCCATTGTATCAAAAGAAGAAGAAGAAATATCTAATTCAATCGGACGAGAGAAGGATGATGTACGTGGCTGATCTTATATCAAAATTTGCTATCTAGTTTTTTTTAAACGAAAAACGTTCTGATTTCAAAGAACCTGTTGAAGAGAACGAACTTTGAGACACCAAATTATTGCAAGGTTCAAGCTAATCAAACATAGAATTCACAGTACGTACGTCGTAGTGTGCAAAACTAAAAGCATATCTGGCACCAATCCAACAACTTGAATACATGAAACTAGATTCGACTACTATAAACATTGTTTTTAATTTACCGTTCTTTTTTTAGCGTTTGGTCGAACACGTCATTGTATATTCTTTTTATGACATGTTCATATGACATGTTCATAAGCAAACGTTATGGATCTAAATTTCTTATGAAGTCCGTCATGAGTCATCACGTTGATGGGGATCTAAAGTTCCATGGAACTTCATATGAACAATAACGCCCGTCATGTTGCCAATTTGTTTACGTGATGGAATTGACTAATGTACTCAATAAATTATATTAATGCTATGAACAACCAGGTGATTATTGGAAATATTTTTGCCATCCCATTAAAATAAAAAAGATTCTACTTAAAATGAGGGAAGACGAGAGCAGCCTATGGTCAGTTCATCCACCATGCATGAATCTCTTTTGAGCATTTGTTTTTCATTTTTGAGAATATAATGTTGTTTCTGTTAAAGGAAAATAGGTTTCTTAGTGTGTGTTTTAGTCAAAGTATATTCATAATAGGATTCGATATCATATTGTAATATGAAATATATGTACTTTCCTTATGTATTGTATCCTCTATATATAGAGGCTTATTCTATAAATGAAATAACATCGATATTCTCCTCAATTATCTCCTTCAGTTTATTTCTCTTGTTACACGTTATCAGACACTCACTCTAACCCTGAGTAAACCCTAAAAACAAAAAAAATCTGCCGCGCGCGCACCCCACTGTGTACCTGTTGTGCACCTGCGCACCCAAGAAATCCTAAAATCTGTCCTAGGGTTCCCAAGCTAATATCGACAGAATAAATTCGAATTGGTTTTCGTCACCAACAGAGAACTTGAAAATATTGATGTAACGATTCCAACGCCGCCAGGCTCACTTTAAGAACCGGCTGGAAACATACCGAACAGGCTACTGGAATATCTAGACCGGACTTACAATTCAAGCAACCGGTTCAGTAACTTTCTAAGCTCCGATTTTACTTGAAATTTAGAGAGGATATGCGTACGGATGTTAAGATTGTTCAGTCAAAATGACACCTCCAAAACCAAAGTAAAATTTAGTGAACTGACCCTCACAATCACTGCAGCGCACATAGAAATCACTTTTCCTTAAGAAAAATGGGTTGTATTCCTAGTTTCTCCATGAATCCTTCATATGGTTGATGTTTTTCGATGTTTTGCTACTGTTTATGGCAAGTTTAACTAACCATATGATTTTTATGTGTTTCATGGTCTCCCCGCTCGACATTACAATGAAATTACGCAAACGATCACCGAACGCTCATGAATTTGAGCATGAAAACAATGTATGTTTGTGAATTAAGGAAGAGATGGGTCATCAAGTTAATTGTTGGGAAAAAAGAACCCAGTGTTCTCGCATACCGGAGATCCCTACAAGTTAACAAAGCTAAACAATCTATGCATTTTCCTTTAATTATTTCATGATATATATACATGTGATATATTCAAGGCATATATTTGTTTTTCAAACTTCTCCACAACTAGCTTAGCAATTGTGTGTATCTGCTTACAAAATTGTCAATCGATGTCATGCATACATATGCCAAGCAGTATCATTCAATATATACATGAACAAGATGCTAATTATTTACCTTCTCTTATGAAAGATATTAGTCTGCACCAGGCAGGATGTTAGCCTCAGAGAGATTTCAAGACCAACCACGCACATACTACATTTAAAAATTGGACATATCACTACCAGAATAAGTATCATAGCCGACGAAAAAACAATTACCAGGCCGACGAAATTTTTTTTCGTCGGCTAAAGTCTATTTTAGCCGACGAAAAAAAATTTCGTCGCCTAAGTGAAATTTTCGTCGGCTAAAGTGGACTTTTAGCCGACGAAATTTTGTGTCGTCGGCTAAAATACTTTTTTTCGTCGGCTATAATCTGTGAACTATAGCCGACGAAATTTTAAAACTTTGGCCGACGATATATATAATTTCGTCGGCTAAAATGCTTTATATTTCCAGATCTAGACAGTAGCTGATTTGAAAGAAAAAACGGGAGAAAAAGTTTTGGGGTTGGCGAAATTGTTGGGTGTTGTCGAAATCTATCCGAAATTAATTTGTGGCGCTATATATAGGTACGTATATGTATATATATCTTGTTTTTGAGTTGATTTAAGAGTTTTATTTTCGTTATGCACATTGATTTTGAGTTTTAATTAGAGTTGATTATATTGTGTTTTGAGTGTGATTGAGTTGATCGATTTGGGTTTGATAATATATATGAAGTTGTTGTTATATATATATATATAAATTTGATTATATTAATTAGTAATTATTATATATATGCATGTATATATATATTAATTGTAAGTTAACTGCAGATATAATATAAATTGAATGATTCGTAAATTTAATTAATTAGCGTTTATACATATATATATATTATGTTATTTTCTCAAGATATGGATAAGAGTTGGATTTCGCTTCCAAAATGGGACAAAAGATATGCTAAAGGAGTTGTTAGTTTTATTGAATATGTGATCAATAATGCTAAAGGGAATACAATTTTCTATTGTCCGTGCACTAAATGTCAGTGTCGCAGCGATATGTATCAATTTCCAATTGACAAGGTTTGGCAGCACCTTTAAAGTAATGGGTTTTGGGAGAAGTACACATGTTGGATATATCACGGTGAAACATCATCAAGGGGTCCGCATGATCATGGGCAATTTTCTGAGACGGGCAGTACATCCAACGATCCAACTACGGCCTTCATCAACGATATGTTTCCTTATGAGAGGGGTGTATGCTCTGAAGGACCGTATATGTCTGACCCGGTGCAGCCCTTCCCTAGAGTTGTCAACACTGCTGGTATTGACAGGTACAACAAACTACTTGCTTTCCAACAGACCCCTGTGTACCCCGGTTGTCAGAAAACGGTTCTTGAAAGTGTGATGGACGTTATGAAGATTAAAGTTGAGACAAAATCGACTGTGAAGGCTGTTGATGAGTATCTACAGTACACTGCTTCGATGCTGCCCCACGGTCATCGTCTTCCTACCACTCATCATAAGGTCTGATGTATACTGAAAGATCTTGGGCTTTCCTACATCAAGATCGATGCATGCAGATATGATTGTGTTCTCTTCTGGGGTAAAGATCCAGAAGGGAATGACCTTGGTGACCTTGACACATGTCCAGTATGTCAGAGTGACAGGTATAAGTTGACTCCTGCAGGCAATAGGAAACCTATGAAGGTACTTCGGTATTTCCCGTTGAGGGATAGGCTGAAACGGTTGTACATGTCATCACACACGGCCAAATCTATGAGATGGCACGCTGATAGGGAATTGCAAGGCGAAGATACCCTTATACACCCTGCTGACGGGGAGGCCTGGAAGCATATAGACAGGGAGTTTCCTCATTTTGCGTCTGAGGTCCGAAATGTGAGGCTCGGGCTCTCATCCGACGGGTTCAATCCTTTTGGCAACATGAGTCTTCAATACAGTGTATGGCCTGTGATTTTGGTACCATACAATCTTCCTCCATGGATGTGCATGAAGAAGGAATACAATATGTTGAGTTTGTTGATTCCGGGACCCGGTTATCCAGGGAAGTGTCTCGATGTGTATTTGAGACCCTTGATTGAAGAGCTTAAGTTTTTTTGGGACGTTGGTCATCCCACTTATGATAAGTTCATGCACGAGATGTTCCAGATGCATGCTATGGTTGTTGGTACCATTAGTGATTTTCCTGCTCGTGGGATGTTGTCGGGCAACGTTGTTAGGGGATACAAGGCTTGTCCAGAGTGCCTAAGCGATGAGGGGAGCAGTAGTCATTACAACAAGATATGTAGATTGGGTCACCGTACTTTCCTTCCGTATGATCACGAATGGCGGTTCGATGACAAGGCATTTGATGGGACTGTAGAACTTGGTGTGCCTCCTAGAAGATGGACAGGGGAAGAAATTTTAGCAGTGCTTAATAAGTATGATTTTGGGCAGCTCAGCAATCATCCCAATATAGTGGCGGCAATACCTGACAGACCCGACAGGTATAAATTTTGGACACATAAGAGCATATTCTGGGAACTCCCATACTGGAGTAAGTTGTTGATCAGACACTACCTAGATGTGATGCACATAGAAAAGAATGTGTGTGACAGTGTGGTAGGAACCGTGCTGAACTTGGAGGGAAAGACGAAAGACGGTCCGAAAGGTATGTTTTTTACACCTAATGTTTTTATTGTACATGTTCATTGTATAATCGTAACATATGACAACAAATTTATTTATTTACAGACAACTTGGAGACTACAAAGCTTATGTGGCTAACAAATCCGCGCCTGAAGGATGTATAGCAGAAGCATATATTGCGCACGAGTGCGTCACCTACATGAAGTTGTATCTAGGAGCATTGAAGGAAACTCCACAAACCATACCGGTTGATGAACCGCAGTTTAACCTTTCCTCTATTCTCAAATGATGTTGAAGTTTATGGAATTTTACTAGAGTCCTACAAGTTGCAACCCCATGAGCTCGTCATAGCCCATTGGTGGGTATTGATTAACTGTCAAGAAGTTGAATACTGGAAAGACATCCATCTACACTGTCCAGACATTCAAGGTGATCTCGACTACCACAACAAGGAGTTCGCGAACTATTTTGGCGATTGGGTATGTAATTCTTTAATTCTGTATGTTGCAAGTCTCCTTGATTGCATAATTATTCATATTTATAGCCGACGAAATACAACATGTTTCGTCGGCTAAACCCTAAAAGTATAGCCGACGAATACCCTAATATTTCGTCGGCTAAAGTTAAATGAATAAAATAATAATTTATACCGCTAGTTGCGTCTCCTCGATATGAAACTATTTGTAGTTGAAGGTCCGGACAGAATACGTAATTTAGGTGGCCAAATCACCGTTTGTTTGTGTTTAGGGGTTTGACCAACGGGATTGACCGTGTGGATCGAGCCCTTACGTGTGTCCGATGATGCTGAAATTTTACCCTCACACATGTTTCAACATAATGATGATATCTGACGGTCGGTTTTTCGTTTCACAAGATGGATTGTCACAATCAAAATATGCCTACTAATGTTGTATAACTAATTTACTAAGTGTTAAGTAAATGTTCCGTTTTAAAAACAAACTATACGTAGATGCTTCAAACAAAAAAAAGTCGTGAGATAAGATATAACCGGAACGATGAAATATGTCTACGGTTGAAATTTCACGTAATTCCGATAAGTTTCGGTGCCAATACTTGCGGTCATTGCACTTTTTCTATTCGTTCGCCATAGAGGACGCCCTATCTCCGACGATTATTTTTCTTATAAATTGTATACCGCTAGTTGCGTCTCCTCGATATGAAACTATTTGTAGTTGAAGGTCCGGACAGAATACGTAATTTAGGTGGCCAAATCACCGTTTGTTTGTGTTTAGGGGTTTGACCAACGGGATTGACCGTGCGGATCGAGCCCTTACGTGTGTCCGATGATGCTGAAATTTTACCCTAACACATGTTTCAACATAATGATGATATCTGACGGTCGGTTTTTCGTTTCACAAGATAAAACAAATAAATTGTGCATGAACTTACTAAATAATTATAAAATATACTTTAGCCGACGAAATTACTAACATTCGTAGTAATTTCGTCGGCTAAAGTCCAACTATAGCCGACGAAATTACTAAAACAATTTCGTCAGCTATGGTTGGACTTTAGCAGACGAAATTAGGGTTTTGTCGTCGGCTAAAGTCCAACTATAGCCGACGAATTTTTTATTTCGTCGGCTATAGTTCTTCCTATATATTCGATTGCTGCGACAGAACCCCCACTTTCTCCTTCTCGGCCGGACGGTTTCTCCCTCTCCTCTCGATTTTCTTTCGCCATTTTCGACGGTTTTCGGCCTCCACTCCGCCTCCCTCATCTCCCAAACCAATTAGGTATGCAATTTCATGTTTATATTGTATTATAGAACAAATTTCATTTGTTTTTTCAATATATTGCATTATATTGAATTGTGTTGAATTATATTGTGATAATGTTGAATTGTATTATGTTGTGATAATGTTGAATTATATTGGGTGTATTTACTGAATTTGGGTGTATATTTGGTTGTACTTGGGTGTATTTAGGTATATTTGGGTGTATTTGGGTGATATTGGGTGTATTTACTGAATTTGGGTGTATATTTGGGTGTATTTACTGAATTTGGGTGTATTTGGGTATATTTGGATGTATTTGGGTGTATTTAGTATATTTAATATATTTGGGTGTATTTACTGAATTTGGGTGTATTTGGGTATATTTGGATGTATTTGGGTGTATTTAGTATATTTAATATATTTGGGTGTATTTGAGTGTATTTACTGAATTTGGGTGTATTTGGGTATATTTGGATGTATTTGGGTGTATTTAGTATATTTAATATATTTGCGTATATTACAATATTATTTGGTATATAAAATAAATTTTTGTTAATGTTGTTCATTTTTTATAATTTTATACATTTAACAAAATATTAATTATATTATTTAGGATGAAAGGATTATTCAGCAAATCAAAGAGTTCGAAGGGCCAAAGGGATGAATCGTCAGAGGGAACGTCTAGCAACCCTCGAGGTTCGTTTCAGGGCCCAATGACGTCCCGACGGGCGTCTCTTCTGGAGCCGACACATTCCTCCAGGCAGCTAGATGGCCCTCCCGCCTCCAGGCCGCCTAGCGCCCCTCGCTCCTCCAGCCAGCCGGACGCCCCTCGCTCCTCCAGCCAGCCGGACGCCCCTCGCTCCTCCAATCAGCCTAGCGCCCCTCGCTTCTCGGGCCAGCAGGACGCCTCGCGCTCCTCCAGGCAGCCCAGCGGCCCTCACTCCTCGAGGCAGCTATGGCCTCCGACTCAGGCAGAGGTGTCTGCACCACGTATGTCTGCGATACATAGGGCACCGGCACCGGGCCCTAGTGCATCAGAGGGTGGGTCTTCCGGGGTACAGATGCCGCCGCCTCTTCTCTTCCTTCCGTGCTTCATACCGGCAATACCTGCAGTCGATGACTCAGGGGCGCCGATTTATCCACTACCCCCGCAGGTGACCCCATCAGCGGTGTATCTGTTCGTGCCGTTTCCTACAGAGTTAATTTCTGCGAGGGTATCATCGTCGGCGACAGAGTCGGAGTCCGTCGCATCCGCCCCAACGCCCTCAGGTAATGATTATATAAGTAATTTGTTATGTTATAATGTTATAATAAAATTAATTTACTAATCATCAATTTATGATAGGCACCGTCGGAGCCAAGCAGACAAGGAAGAAGAGAGGTCCGGTCACGGGAAAGCTCTCGAGAAGACAGTGAGTACATCGGGAAGGATCGTCATTGATACTGACGAGGATGGGAACGTAGTATCGGGCGGCAAGACGAGGATGTATTCTAGCCGCGTCGGAGCGCTTATTAGGGATAGAGTCCCTATGTTGTGGTCAGACTGGGGCGAGGTCCCACAGGAGGTTAAGGACATGGTCCACAACGCCATGTCGGTAAGTATAACAAAATTCATATTTAACATTACTTATTACATTGTAGATTTATGAACGTCTAAACTAATAAATGTTTAAATGCAGGTGTGGTTTGACGTTCCCGAGTACCTGAGGAACACCTGGGCGGACGTTGTGCACGGGTGAAGGTACGTTGCAAAGTTAAGGACAAAAAAAAACTATGTATAATTTATAATATTTATATTTGTTTTGGCGTATTACAGGTACAAGGAGTGGGAGAACGAGTTACGGGCCCACTGGACTACACATGGGAATGAACGTTCCGGCACCCCCCTTGAGTTCCAGTTCAGGGAGTACGAGTGGCGTTGGCTTCTGATATCGGAATTCAACAACCCACATAAACAGGTAATTATAAATAATTATTTATTATATTGAATTATATTTAATACGTTTTAAAATATTTTACTAATTTGATTCCTTTGTAGGCCGTTTCCCAGGTGAACGCTCAAAACCGGCAACGCAACATGAGGAACCATCATGCCGGTTCTAGACCGTTCGCATCGTTGATGGAGGAGGCGGCCAGGGAACATCCAGAGGTCAACCGGTACGTCTATACGTACGAGAAGGCATATCCTGACTCCTAGGAGGATATTGTAAGTCATTTTACGTTTTAAAATTTAGTAAATTATATGTATATATATATATATATATTTTAAAATGTTAATTAATTTTTTTTCCTATCAAATTAGGCGAGGGTGAGACAGGCTAGTGACGAGGTGATGGCTGCTATAGTCAGGGAGACATGGTCTGACACGCAAGAGGAAGACATGTCCGAAGCCATGTCCCGGATCGACAGTTCGGATCTCAGCGTTGGGGCCAGGATCATGGGCACAGCCTTCCCACCGCGAGGAAATAACTTCTACTGTCGGGGCCTGGGAAAGAAGGGCGAGGGGGTACTGAAAACCACTCCTGGGTTTCAGAAAAAAGGAGCCTCGACCAGCAGCAGAACGACTCAGCTTGAGGCGGAAGTTCAGATGTTACGGCAACAGCAAGCCGCCCAAGCAGCATATACTGCCGAGAGAGAGGCCGCCCAAGCAGCATATACTGCCGCTCTACAGGAGTACAATGTAGCAGTCTATGCCGCCCAGCATGCACAGCAGCAGCAGATGATCCAGTACATGCAAGATTTGATGGCTGCACAGCAGCAGGGACTTCCGCTTCCTCACATGCCCACGCCTATTGTCTTACCTCAGCCGCCGCAACCTCCCCAACCTCCCCAACAACCTCATCCTGGAGCAGATATTGATTTAGACGATATCGACTTCATTTAGTTTTTTAAGTTTATGAACAATTATTTATTTAGTTTTTTAGGTTTATGAACAAATATTAATTTACTTTTTAGGTTTATGAACAATTTATGAATTGAAAATTTAATGCAAAATGTTTATGTTACTTTAGATAGTGTGTTGTTGTTGGTTATAAAATTGTTTCTGTAATTTGCAGCTTGCTTGGATGGTAATGTATAAATTTTGTTTGTGTTTCTAGTATAAAAAGTACTATAGCCGACGAAATTTACCATATTTCGTCGGCTATGCTAGTTTTTTTTTTTCAACAACCTTTAGCCGACGAAATTTGCCATATTTCGTCGGCTAAAAGTATCATAGCCGACGAAATATGGCAAATTTCGTCGGCTATTCTCTATTTATTTTTTAATTTTTAAAAACTTTAGCCGACGAATTTTTTATATTATATCGTCGGCTAAGTGTTGGATTATAGCCGACGAAATAATAAAAATTCGTCGGCTAAGTGTTGGAGTATAGCCGACGAATTACAATATATTATTTCGTCGGCTATAATCCAACACTTAGCCGACGAAATAATATTAAAAATTCGTCGGCTAAGTGTTGGAGTATAGCCGACGACGGACTTTATTTCGTCGGCTATAAGTATAGCCGACGAAAATAGTGAACAGGCCGACGAAAAAATTTCGTCGGCTAAAGTGCTTATCCTGGTAGTGTATGTTGAGGATTGAAACAACCATTACAATACTGTATTCAAGACGACAACAAGTCGTAATTATAGAGATCTCTACACGTCTACATCAACACGTGCGTGTATCAAGAATTTAAAGCTTAAAAATTATCCAAGTAAGCTTTAAATAAACGTTCATGCTTTTTGTTGATTTAAATTATGAGAATTGAGTTTTTATCAGGGATTATTCAACTTCCCTTCTTCTTTCATCCCAGCCTCTCATATGACATGAGACCTTTTTTGAGATTCAATTGAATTGTGGGGATTCATATGCTATGAGCATCGAAAAGAAAAATATGGCTATGAAAAAAAATTCATGAGCCGCAAAACGATCATTTACACATCTTGGTCTAATCCAATTTCTTAAAAATATTAAATGTTGAGGAAATCTCTGGGGGCTTCGACACTAATTCTTCTTCTTGTTTCTCGAGATGTCAAAAAAAGAGGCAAAGAAAATAAAAGAAAAAAAAGCATGGAATTTGCATAAATTGCACTTTAATGATATTGGATATCACCAATGGATGAATGACATCGAGAGCACATCACTGTCATGACATATATGACTTATTATTAAAGATGAGGTATGTTATAGATATGGATCTATTGAGTATCAATTTTAAGCTTTTCTAGGTAAGTACCAAAGAAATAGCTGCACAATATAAAGTATATAAATATAAGAGAGCTAAAGACTTATCATGCAGCTGAAGAAGAATATGAATATGGCAATGATGTCAGTATCACTATTACATATTTCAAATCTGCCAAGAACACATTGATATTGGCGATTTTGATTGGAGCATTTAATTTCTAAGAATATATTGTATAGGAAAATGCCTCAATAAATAAATGAAGATTTTGTCATAATTCATATTATAGATTAGATTCTGATTACAAGACCTTGATGCATGTAATCGTTGGCATATTCATAAAGTCTCGAATGTATTTTTATAAGAATTGAGCTTTATTCAAATTTGTTATTGCATTGGCATAGAAAGCCATCAAAATGCCTTATTTAGGCATATGGTTCGAAAAAATAAATAATTGCACCATGAATATATATGGTGAAGTAATACAGTGAGTCAAAGGAAAAAAAATTCGGCAAGAATCGAAAAAAAAAGTGAAAGGAGAAATGGCCAAATATGAAAAAAAAAAATCAACAGTAATAAAAAAATTACTGTTCACGTGAACAGTAACATTGAAAAAATTGTTTGGTGAATATTTTCACTTGTACACATGTTGACTTCTCTCTTATTATTTGTAAGTATATATATGCTTTGGAGAGTTCGATTGTTTAAAGCCGATAGTGTGACTAACCACACAACACTCAAAAATATAGGCAGTTATTTGTGGACTTGATGCCTCATAATCCTTATGTGACTCGGTTGATTGGATCATCATCACAATGATAAAAAGAGCGATAGGCGTCACAATTTTTATTGTCTTATGACAGAATGATTAATATTATTGAAGCTCTTTATGCTCTAAGAGCTAATCGAACCCTTATAAGCTTTATGAATGCATTGTCAATGATTTTCATGTGGAAATATGTGAGATTGGATATGAATTCTTTTGCATTACCTCTAATCACTACGAATGTATGAGTGTTAAAGAAGAATATGTGTCACTCTAATGGGTTATATGTAACCACTTTCGAAATTATTTGATCCAACAATGTCATAAGATATGACTCTTGAGATTCTGACACATATAGGCTTTGACATGGCTTGTTAATACATTATGATCATGATATGTTGATCCGTATATTGAAATGAAATAATACAGGGACATCCATTGTTTTGAGTAAAAAGAAGCAAAAACTAAAAGAACATAGTTCAGTAGGTAAATACTGCTACTTATATGAAATTATCGTCGTTCCCCCTAGGCGACTTTAGGATATATTTTGTTATACACATGTTGATGCAATCATTTCTCATTATGCTTCTCAAGTCAAATATGACTTTATGACTAAACCAAATTCTTGTTGGTTACTATTAAAAGTCAATCACTCATTTGTAAAGCCTATTTATTTGAGAAATTAGGATTCAGACCATCATATGCAAAGGACACATATATTATCATTATGTTTTAATTACATTGAATCCAAATATATTTTGTAGATAGATTCAACCAACTTACAGACATTTTTGATATTTTATAGTGTTGGTTGACATGCATACACACTTGTCACGTGTCACACTATCGTCTACTAATTAAGCTGCTTATAATACAACTTCTAGCACCTTATATATCGGGCTCACTGCCCATATCATCCCAATCAGTAATTCGACTTTATATAATGCTAGGGAGTTCACATCGACAATTTTTGATGATTATTGTACATGTTTATGGATTGATGTTTGATATCATGTTCCTATGTACACACCCTAAAGGTCTCGTTGGAAATCATTATTAAATAATTACAACGGTAGCTTAAATTTTGGTAATACACACCAATATTTTCGCTTGGGGTTATGCAATATCACATGTAGCTATACTAATTCATCTATGAACCATCACTATTTAATATTTCTATGCGATGAAGCTAGTGACTTACGCATTTATGTGCCAACATTGTGCGGCCACAACGTACTATGATGAGGTTTTAGACATGAATAAAGTACTAATGTTGGATATAGATCTCCAACCATAGTCCGCTATGTTAAAACGTTGACAGACGATCTCTTTACTGCTATTTGCAGAATGTCACTTATGAGCAATCTTCCCGCCATTAGGGAAGATAAGAACATATAATGTTCAATAGTAACGACAAGAAATTGTCGTAAATTGTCCCCACTTGTCTCATTATGATCCTCAAAACCACACAATATTGAAGTGTGTCGAATAATTGATGTTCATAACGTAACAGATTCGATGTCTGATACGTTATTTGATATTGTTAAACTGACAAGATCATATATACATGTTGCAAACATGCTTGTAAGGAATGATGTTCTATTAAGAGGGCATGGCGTCATCTAATGAACTTGGTGTTGACACCGCCACCATAAATGGTGACATAGTGACTCTATAACGTGGCTAATAGTGTCACAGGTCGTGGCTCCCTAAAGAAAAGAGGGAGACCCTATAGGTTCGCTGAATACTTGCCCAAATGAGAGAGCAAGTTTGGCACATCATGATCCATTGGTCATTAATACTCAATTCTGTCTCATGAAAATATTATGAATTATGGTTATCATTGGGGGACTCCTCAATGTTAAAACCAATTCTTGAAATATATTGATCTCTACAAACTATATATTACACTAGTGTACATGAGGACGTAAAATATTGAGATACAAAACCTTACTTCGTTGCAAATTGGCACGTAGTATATATTGGTCTAAAATGAAAGAAGCGATCCAGGTTAAATTGAAAAGAAAGGTATTTGGATTGGTGATGCCGACACCATCAACTGTAAAGCCTATCAATTTAATAAGTTTTTGTTATAAAACATGATTATAAACTAGTCTTATGGCGCAAGGCTTGTCATATTATCCTAGGATCGACTAAGAGGAGATAATTATCTCTTAATGGATGTCATTGTACTTCACTACCTTGTCAGTTTGGTAGTTTTCAATAAAACTTGACATGCAGTTTATGAATGTGGTCACAACATATCTCTATGGGGATCTAAATTAAGAGATATACATGAAGATCTAAGATCGACTTCATTTACCCAATTCAAGTGGCTCTAGACCACAAAGGACGTTTACAATAAGGTTGAAACGTTCACTAAGTGACAACTTGATTGGGAAGAGATATGATGAATTATGTCCATGCGTGTTTATTAAAACCGACAAGTTCCGGATTTTTATTATTGTTGTTTATGTTGATGATATAAATTTTTATGTACTCTTGATGAACTAAGAGATACCGTTAAATATTTGAAATCCAATTTTGAGATAAAAGATCTTAGGAAAACATGATTTTGTATCGAATCAAGATTTGAGCACCATAATGATGGTATTGTCCATCAATCGGCTTTGTTATATGATATTAAGGCACTCTAATGATGATAAAGTGATGCATATGACTATTCCCATGATCGTTCGTAGTCTTGACCCTTAAAGGGAAACGTTTCGTCCAAGGGATGATGACGAAAATTTTTAAGAGGCTAAATGCCAAATCTATGTACAATATGCGCATCATTGTACCCAACTAAATATACAAGACTCGACATCTCATGCATATTATGAACTTGTTAGCTAGATTTAGCTATGCGCCCACTCATTGTCATTAAATTTATATGAGATCAATCTTTAGAAAGTTATGATACTTATGGGCTCATTCTATCCCTACAAAGAGAAGAAAATATATGGCATATTGTATTGTATCACATAGCCATTATCGCAAGCCTTGAGTGAAGAAAAACGCACCAAGGCAAAATTAGAAAATCTGTCTTTTTCTGATTAGTCAACTTCGACACAGCTTTGTGATTAGCTTAGAACGAATCTGATTATGTATAATATATGGTTGGAAAAGTACGGATGTCTAATTTCCAGAACTTCTTACGGTTCATTCATACCTATTTTGAGCAGGAAGTTATGACTGAATTAGTACACGAAGGTCATGTCATGCATGAATATGATTTTCAACGCAAACTCTTGTTTTGAGTTCTTGGGCAACCTTCTACTCGTTACACCAAATATTTGTGATGTTGTGGTTGAATTTTCTGATATTGATTATCTCTCTAACCCATAGAAAAGTTGTTTCTAAATGATTTATGTATTGAGAAACACCTTGTATAAATCTTCTATGTAATCAGCTATAACGAGTTCTCCTTATCATCAATTTAGATATGAAGCTAATATGACATATCTATTTACTAGATTATTGACTACGGAGACTTTGAAAAACATGTTTAAAGAATTGATATGCTTTATTTGTTTAAAGTTCCCATGATTGTAAATATCAAGGGAAGGTGCAGACATCAGGGGGAGTCTAGCACATACATGTTACTTTCAAATGTGATTGATGTGTTGTACTATTTTTGTTCCTTCGACCAAGGTTATTTTTGCCTATGAGGTTTTATTGTTACTTGACAAGGTTTTTAATAAGATAACATGGAATGCATCATAATGTATCATATTACTATGACACGACACAATGGGAAGTGTTGAAGGAAAATAGGTTTCCTAGTGTGTGCCTTAGTCAAAATATATTCATAATAGAATTCGATATCATATTGTAATATAAGGAATATATGTACTTTCCTTATGTATTGTATCCTCTATATATAGAGGTTTATTCTATGAATGAAATAATATCGATATTCTTCTCAATTCTCTTATTCAGCCCTGTTACAGTTTCGGTTTTGTGTTGATTGCAAAATATACATATTTAATAAATTTTAAGCTGTAGATCAATGCTGTGAAACTAACATTCTCTACTCGATCTACGATTCTCACTTCAAGGGTAGTTTATGGTACATATTTAATAAATTTTAAACTGTAGATCAATGCTATGAAACTAACATTCTCTACTCGATCTACAATTCTCACTTCAAGGGTAGTTTATGGTACATTTATAATAAATTTTAAACTGTAGATCAATGCTATGAAACTAACATTCTATACTCGATCTACAATTCTCACTTCAAGGGTCGTTTATGGTACGAGGATGTGTATGATGCAATTACGTTATACTAATTGAACACACATTATGATGTAATTGAACTAAATTTAATTAGAATATTGACAACAATATCGTGAATCAATGAAGTCATTTTCTCTCTTGATTTCTGAATATACAAACACACAGATCAAAATGATATGATGCTATACTGGTGGCAGCTTGAGCTCAAGTGTATCTCACACTTCATATTAGCTTTCCTGCTGCATGAGTGACATAGAAATTTGGATTTGAGACGATAGGAACTTTTTTTTCGATTGCATTGCGAGACAGTAGGAACTTGACCTCATCATTAACAAAAACCCAACAAAAAATGGTCTTTCTCATTTAGTGTTCACCGTCAGGGACTAATTGAGAACACTCACCTTCGAAGTGAACTTGGTTAAACTTGCCAAGTACGTAGCTACTTCATACGATAAAACAAAATCGAGAGAAATGAACCAAATTCGAACTAAATCCGAAGAAGCTAATACTCATGATGCAAAAATTACAATTTTCTTTTGCGCGCCGGAAATATCACTACAAAAAGGAAAGAATGCCGGAGCATTCAGACGGCGACAAGAGCACCACCATATCATCAACCAATATTTCGTCGCCAAATGTGAATGAGTCCATTTGGAACACATTAACCTCTCTGGCAGCTTCATCGAACGCGGCGGAGTCCACTCCACCCCTCCTCATCCTCTTAGGCTTCGGCGAGCCATCTACAGAAGACGTGGTAGACGACGGAGAGGAATGCTCCGGTGAGGCACGTTTAGGAAGCACACGACCCACCTCCACATCGTGCGTGCCGATCAAGTGAGGAAAGTTAAGCTTCGCTTTGGAGCCACGTATTCTGAAAGCTGCTCGGTCGTAAGCCAAGCCTGCGTCCTCTGCTGTCTCGTAGGTTCCGAGCCACACTCTCGTCCCGTTCTTTTTGGGGTCCCTTATCTCCGCCGCATACTTTCCCCACGGCCGCCTCCTCACTCCCCTAAAATGCCTCGGAGCCGATGGCGCATGGTCATCACGCGCCGCTACCTCTGCCTCAAATTCATTAGTGAATGCTTGGTTCTGCACCACTATGTCCACATTACTGCTCTGAGAAGGTGAGCCTACAAAAAATGACGACTGGGTGTGGAACTCGTCTTCAAGAAGATGCTGGCGGATCGACTCCAAGACAGCCCAGTCTGAGTTGGAGAAGCTTTCGGTTTCCATGGACATGGTTTTAGAAATCTTCTGGCTGTACAAGACTTCACTCTATCTTTTGAAGGTTTGAGTTACGGAGGTCTGAGTGGATTTAGAAGCTCTGTGTTAATGGGCACTATGAGGCTTTCTATATATAGCTGAAGCTTTGTACTGTTATTATATTGGTAGGGATTTTGCTAAGAAACTCCATTGCCATGCGTTACCAAAAAAACTCCATTGCCATGCTTTGTGGGTCGAGCTTGTTATTGCCACATGTTTTATATGCTGCAATTTGCAAATGATCGAATTGTTTTCTCCTTGTTTTTTTCATTTTAAATCCTGATGTCCTTTATTATGATTTGTTTCATTTGGTTCTACACTTCTATGATGGTTAGATTCCAACCTTGATGAATTATTCATTATTTTCTCTATGATAAAAACACAAAATTATTCATATATGCATCAATGGTTATGGTTTAATTCATTTTAGACAAATTCTTATATATTACGAAGAAATTAATAACTCTTATTAGCGACAAGAAAAAAAAGTATTCTCTATTCACAAATGAGTTCTTATTTAAAAGACAACATATAATAGAAAAAATTGATGATGCAGTCCTACGTCCCATACCCATGAATATACACCACAAAAACTCATCCCTCACTAGCCCCTGCTCGTTCTCATCCTCTGCCAGAGGGACTGCATGGGATGCAGTCCTGTATGATAGACAAGTCCCATATAATAAGCACAAAACACAACTAATGATCGCAATGCGAATAATACCCAGGTCAAAAAGGAAGACAACTTAGGCAGACATATCAAGTCATCGATCACCTTCCCTGGTTAGAGATTACGAACTCAAGTTGACGCTCAACAAGTGGGTTTGGAAATATCATCAAAATCACTATGTATTTTCTGTTTTGGTCTTTATATTATGAAAACGTACGCCTTAATTCTCTTCCTACAAACAAGAATGCAAGTATGTATGACATCTTATAGATAATGCCACATAATTAATGATGCTTATCTTGATATATGACGTTCAACAAGACAACAATAAGTGCCATTTTATTTACAAAATGGGTGTGATGAGCAATGTGTACACACCCTAAATTATAATTGGACGAACAAGCCTATGTGATTATCATTGGCACCAAATAAAACAAATAATTATCATGTGATGAAGCTATAAAATGATTCTGTTGATCAAAATAGTGAAAGATGAGCATCCGATGGTGAGCTTGATCATCCACCAAGAATATTGAGAAAATAATAATTATTATTATTTAATAAAGTATTACTTAATTTCTAATCTCAAAATTAACTTGTTTAACTAGTTGGTCGAACTTGAACCAAGTTTGAGAAAATTTAAGGTTGGGTAGAAGAACCAAGATTATGTTCTGAAAATTTTGAAACGTATTAAGGTTAGGATTTAGTCGACGTTGGACTAAAATCTAACCCTGTGGTTGTTGACAATTGGACCTAGGGATTGCCAATTTCTAACATACTTACACTATATACGTACTTTTAAATTTCAGATTTTGTTTTATCTTTTCCGACGTAACAGAATAATGTTTCCATCAGCTACCAATTGGCAATTAACACGATGTTTAAAATTGAGCAGTCTTGGCCTTTCATAGATGGAGCAGTTACAGACGGCGCTTTTGTACATCATTTAATAAAAAACTATAAATACATCTTTTAAAAAGACGTAAAACGTAAATTATCATTTAAATAAATAAGGACAATTTTTAACAATCAAAGACAAACTCTTTTCTGTTTGTTATGTGTCATACGGTAAATTTACTAAATTGATCCTACAGAACTTAAACAAAACCACAACAACAGCATACCTTTTTTATGTTTATTTTGTTTCAGAAAACAAAAGAGTTCAATATTTTTTTCAATAAATACAGTAGCAGAATATTTTTGTAGCTTTGTGGGCTCTGTGATCTCACCAAGTGTAGTAACATATATATATTTTTTGTAATATCAAGAGCTACATACTCATTCTGATTTTGTTGATTAGTTGGTTTTGCTTCAGCGGATGTAGTAACAGATATACAACTAATGCTTCAGCAAATGTAGTAGCAGATATACAACGTACTAATCTGTGTAGTAACAGCCCTTTAAATTAAAAAACATTAGTACTTTAGGAACATTGCTTATTAAACTAGAAACACAAACACTCTAGATACAGTAGCAGCATTTTCATCATCCCAAAATAGCATAACCGCACAATTACCATTGTATCGTTTAAGATTCATTATTCAGCACTCTTCTCAGTCGCCACAGTAGCACCCTCTTCAGCTTGTGCACTAGCACTCTTCTTTTAGTTCTTCCTCGCTTCTTTCTTCTTTCCCACCTCATCATGCGCAGTAGCACCATTCTCTAAGCTATTGTTTGTCAACTGCATTATTAACCAACATTGCAATGTTTTTCCAATTAATATAGGGTTATCAGAAACAATCATTTAGACAATGAAGGTTAATTCGTTCAATGTTGTTGCTACTGCTGATTAATATGTTAATGCTACTGTAATTGTTGGAATATTGCTGCTAGTACAATTGCTGGAATCCTATTGCTACTGCAATTGCTGGAATGTTGTTGCTACTGTCGATTGAAATGTTATTACTACTACAATTGCTGGAATGTTACTACTGCAATTACTAGAATGTTGTTGCTACTACAATTGTTGGAATCTTGTTGCATTGTCGATTGGAATGTTATTGCACATATCAGATTGCATTCTCTCTCAAACATAATTATACTAACCTAGCCACACACTAAACGAATCATATTAACCCAGCCATAATCCCAAACCCACTCTAACCACTACCCAACTCAATCCCGACTTCATTCTTATAGTTCACACAAATTTAAAAGATAATAAAAAAATCAAAACCATAATTTCTAGATCTGATCACATGCAATCAAATCTGCAATTGAAAATCATCAAAACTCACAATCAAACTCACTTGATTTTAGAATCTCATTCTAAATCTCAATGCTCTTCATCAATGACGTTCGTCTAAATCAGAACGTACAACAACTTAGAGAAAGAGAGAGAGTGCGTTTTGATCGCATAGAAGAATAAATAAGATAAGAAAGAAAAAAATGTGTTTTATCTGATTCAATGACAGATTTGTAATTATTAAAGAAAATGACAATATTTTCGTCATTTACTGAAAGTAAATGGATCAAACCATGTTTTATTTTAAGGCAGGTCAGAACTATGTTTTATTTTAAACCAAATCATGGATTAATTCCTTAGTTTTTGTAAGTAATTAGCAGTATAATTATGATAAAGTGCGTGTGTTTGTGATAATTGAATCATGAATGTAGTCCTTGTTCGACTAATTATCCGATTTTCTTTATTGTTAATTGATAGTTTTTTAACTAAGTGAACTTTTTTTAAGCTGTTTGAAACGATTTTCATTTTCTCTCATGTCCAATAATTATTTTTTTTTGTTTTACGATAAACTTGCCTCGTGATATTCAAATTTCGTCAATAAAGAAATAGATCAACAAGAGTTCCATGTGAGGGTCCTCTCGAGTTCATTGTGGTTATGGGCAGGCTCACAGCGGTCAGGGGAATCTTTTCTGTGTGCGTGTTTAAATATACATGCAAGTTGACACGAGTCATTACCATCGCGGATCGAATACAATTCAATCGTATACTCTTCAATTCATGCACGAGGACATCCATTTGACCGTTATGTCTTGTGCATTGTACTCCAACATGTTAAGTCACACGTGTTCTTATTATTTGTTTAAACTGTACAGACCGTAATCAATTTGTTTTATTCAATTCTTGGTCTCCTGCTACTTTGCTAATTTTATTCTAATTTGTATCTGATTTCTTCTCCTTTAATTTTATCTTGTTATATATTTTTAATTTACAATTTCATCGGTTCCTTAGCCCTCAAAACTTACCACACCCTACAAAATTCCAAATTATATAATTTTTCTGTGGTTTATGCATTCAGAAAAGCATAAAAAAGAACTAGGGTTGTCATTTGGTTTGGAAAATAACAAATCGACAGAATATTTTTGATTTAATACACTGAAACTTGGTAATCGAAATAACCGAAACCGAAAAATACTGAAAAAATTAGTTTGGTTTTTGGTAAATACCGAATTTACTGAAATGTTAGTTATTTAAACACTTATAATTACAAATAAGATTAACCATTTTAATCTGAGCACATATGTTACCTAAAATATATAATTTTTCTACCTTAGCCGTATTTCACTATGTGATCATATCTTATTTCACATGAGTATCGAAAATTTTGCTTCTTCCATACAATTGGTTCACAAAGATCTACACTTGCAAATAACCTACTAAACAAGACCCAAACATTACAGGAAATTTAATTTTCTATTATAGTTATTTTTCACCATATTAAACATATCATATTTAATAATATTTTTAGAAATTTTGCATACTCTATACGGTTGGTTCACAAAGATGTAAACTTATGTATAATTAACATACTAAAAAGTTACACCATATTAGTATGCACGTTATGGTGTCAATGACTATCTTTTCAAAAAATTTGCTTCCTGTATTGTTTTATTCACTACCAGGATCCGTAGTTTGGCTGACGAAAAATTTTCGTCGGCTTGTTAGCCAAATTCGTCGGCTAAGATGTCGTCAGTAAAGACTCGTCGGCTATAACTTTACCCACGAAATAAAAGTGGTCGTCGGCTATAGTGTCACACTTAGCCAACGATTTGTTTTTATATTTTTCGTCGGCTAAAGTAAGACTAAAGTCGACGAAATAATGTTTCGTCGACCATAACTTGCAACTTTGGCCGACGAAATATTTAATATATTTGTCGGCTAAAGTATTTAATAAAAAAATTAAAAAAATAACTATAGCTAACGAAATTTACTATAATTCGTCGGCTAAACATTGAAAAAAAATAAAAATAAAAATAATAAAGCCGACGAATTATAGTACATTTTGCTAGCTTAACACTTCTATAGCCGATGAAATGTGGCTTATTTCATCGGCTAAACCTTGAAAAAAAAATACTATAGCCGACGAATTATGGTAAATTTCATCGGCTATAAGTCCATTCTAACAAAAAACCCTGAGATTTCTAATTTACCATTCCAAGCAACATGCAAATTACACTAAAACAATTTCATATAACCAACAACACTATCAAAAGTGACAACACGTTTTTCATTAAAATATCTATAAATTGTTCATAAACAAATAAAACTATATAATTATTTAACTATATAAAATCTATATCATCTAAATTTATATCCGCGTCAGGAGGAGGTTGCGGCGACTGAGGTAACTAGTGGATTTTCACTCTTAGCCGACGGAATTTATAGATTTTCTTAGCTAACGGAAACAGTTTCGTCGGCTATGAGAAAAAGTTCACCGACTAAGAACCTCTTAGCCGACGGAATACGTTCGTCGGAAATTTCCGTCGACTAAGCTCTTCTTAGTTGACGGATCTGTGTTTCTGGCTATTTCCATCGGCTAAGAAAGCTCTTAGTCGACGAAAAATCTCGTATTCCGTCGGCTAAGACGTAAAAGCCTAGCCGACTGAATCTAAACTATATTCTGTCGACTAAGATCTTTTATAGCCGATGAAAAAGTTTATATTCCGTCTGCTAAGATTAAAATAATTTTTACTTACAAAATTGCACTACAGATATTTCGGTATCCGATTGACTATTGTGATATCAATCTAGAAGCGGAACGGGCGTCCGATTGACTATAGGTTTTTTTGGCCATTCAAATTCGTTTAAGGCTTCAAAATTTAGTTTTTCTAAACAATTAACACATGAAAACACCTAAATCTGCATCTATATGAGGTATTTTGGTCAAACCTTCAACACAACAAGCTCACATCATGATGAGACGCAACTATCTATCAAAAAATTTTAAGACATTTACCCCTCGATGATAGGGCTCTCCCCATAGGGATAAATAATGGTAAGTAGTAGACATGTTGTGATTCTGATCATCAAAATTCACAAACAAAAATACAACCATCAGATATCATCAATATGTTTAAATATGTCAATGGTAAAAAATTCAACTTGATCCGATAAATTTAAGGGTTTCATCTGGACGATCAATCCCGTAAGTTAAACCCCTAAATTGCATTGACTGTAACTCTCGTCACCGAGATTGTACCAAAATTACGTGATTTTTCAACCGTAGACGTATTTCACCATTCCGGTCATATCTTATTTCATGACATTTATCGTTTGAAGCTTCTATGTATAGTTTGTTTTTGAAACGAAACATTTACTTAAAACTTAGTAAACAAGTTATACAACATTAGTAGATATGCTGTGATTCCAATGATCAAACTTGAGAAACAAAAATCCGACCATCTGCTATGATCATTATGTCGAAATATGTTTATAAGAAAAAATTCAATTTGATCCGACAACGTTAAGGGCTCGATCCTTACGGTCAATCTTGTAAGTCAAACCCCTTTATACACGAAAACGGTCATTTTAACCGTATAAATTACGTATTTTGCCCAGACCTTCAACTGAAAATAGTTTCAAATCGATGAGACGCAACCAGTGGTATAAAAATTTTATGAAAAATAACCACCGGAGATAGTGCTACCTCTAGAGAGAAAGAATAAAAAATTGCATTGACAACAAATTTCGGCAGCGAGACTTTACCGGAATTACGTGATTTTTCAAATGTAGACGTATTTCACTATTCCAGTCATATCTTATTTCACGACTTTTTTTCGTTTGAAGCTTCGACGTATAATTTGTTTTTAAAACGAAACATTTACTTAACACTTAGTAAACAAGTTATATAATATTAGTAGGCTTGTTGTGATTCTGATCATCAAAATTCAAAAAAAAATCCGACCGTCAGATATTATCATTATGTTGAAATATGTGAATGGGAAAAAATAATTCCGTCGGAATTAAATAAAAATAATAATTTTTAATAATTTTTAACCCCTTAACAGACAATATTAAATAATTCCGTCTCCTAAGGTATCGCTTAGTCGACAGAATTATTTAATTCCGTCGGCTAAGGGCAAAAAAATCAGAACCATTTTCCCGCGCAAAATTTTAAACAAAAATTTTAGAAAAAATTTCAAATACTTAGCCGACGGAATTATTGCATTCTATCGGCTGAGAGCTAAAAATTTTAAAATTCTGAATCCCCCGCTAAATTTCTAAAAAAAATTCAAAAAGAATCAATTTTTTTCTTTAAATATTATCTTCTTCTCTCTTTACTTCTCCAAAATCTCTCCTCTCCCTCTCCTGTCTTCTCTTGTGTGTGGTGGTGTGGTGTGGTATGTGGTGGTGTGGTGTGTGGTGGTGGGTGGTGATGGTGTGTGATGGTGTGTGGTTTTGGTTTTTGGTGATGGTGTGTGGTAGTGGTTTTTGGTGATGGTGTGTGGTGGTGGGTAATGATAGTGTGTGGTGGTGGATGGTGGTTTTTGGTTATGGTGGTGTGTGGAATCAGAATGACCAGTTTCTTGCCAGAGATTGATCGCCGGTGGTGGATTTTCGGTGATTGATCTTCATTTTTTTAAAATTTTTTAGGTTTACCGACGGAATATTACGTCGGCTAAGAGTTTTTTATTTATTTTTTAAAAAATCTGTCGGCTAAGATCTTTGCTGACGGAAATTCCGTCTCCTAAGATGGTTATTAATTTGTTTTTATTTTAAAATATGTTCGTCTCTTAGGAACTTAACCGACGGAATCATTCCGTCGGCTAAGATCTTAGTAGATGGATCTTAGCCGACGAAATTTTCGTCTACTAGGTTGTCTCTTAGTCGACAGAATAAAATTTTTTGTCGGCTTGGGCCTTCACCAATGCGTCTTAGCCGACGGATCTTAGTTGATGGAATTTCCATCGGCTAAGAGCCATAATCTACTCATGGGTAGGGGTATAGGCGTAGACATGAGCGGAGCCGGAAGTCCATGAAGCTGAGCAGTTGAAAACTCTTGCAAGTACTAGAACATCAGCTGCTGCTGTGCCTGCTGGGTGGCATCTACTACCGCATTATACTCATGTAAAGCGGCAGTATAGGCTGTCTAGGCGGCTTTCTGTTCTCGTAGCATCTGAAATTCCTCCTCTAGCTGAGTAGTCCTACTATAGTCGACGAAATATGGCTTCAGCTATAAATTTCGTCCGCTAAAAATAACTATAGCCGACGAGTTATATACATGCACCATCACCCCAGAATTTTGTTTTCTCCGTCTGTTGTCTCTCTGTTCACATATAAATTGCATGTCATTCACCTTGCACATCGGATAAACTCTTGACATTATCGGCTTCATCGCTAGAAGTCTTAGTTCGTGCGACCAATTTGGGTGTTCATCAAATTGAATAATTATGCAATGAAAGAGTCATGAACAAAAATAAAGAATTACATACACAGCCGTCAAAATAGTTCGCAAACTCCTTGTTGTGGTAGTCAAGATCATGTTGAATGTCTGCACAATATAAATGGATGTTTTTCCAGTATTCAAATTTTGGACAGTTAATCAATACCCACCAATGGGCTATGACTAGCTCATGTGGTTGCTACTTGTAGGAGTCTGGCAAAATTTCATAAACTTCAACATCATTAGAGACTATAGAAAGGTTAAACTTCGGTACATCTACCGCTATGGTTTGTGGAGTTTCCTTCAACTCTCCTAAATACAACTTCATGTAGGTGACGCACTCGTGCGCAATATATGCTTCAACTATACAACCTTCAGGCGCAGATTTATTAGCCACATAAGATTTATAGTCTCCAAACTGCCTATAAATAAATTGTTGCAATGTGTTATGATTATATATTGAACATGTAAATTATGAATTTAGATATAAAAAACATACCTTTCCATGAGATACATCCAAGTATAGTGTACTGGACCGGTAAGCAACAATTGCTCGGGAAGATAGATCATCAGGTGCGGCATGATGTCAAAAAAAATTTGGAGGAAATATCCTCTCAAATTTACACATGATATAAATAATTTCCTCTTGTATTTTCCGGAGGTCAGATTTTATCACTTCCCGTATGCATAACTTCTGAAAGAATCTTGAAACCGCTACTAACGGCTCCACCACCTGACGGGAAAGGAACGGTCGAATGAAAATAGGAAAGAGACGTTGTAGCAGAATATAACAGTCATGACTCTTTAACCCGTACATTTTATTGTCCCAAATGTTTACACACCGGGCTATATTTCCTGCATAGCCTGAAGGATACTTCACAGAACTCATCCACATGAAAATTACGTTCTTCTGGTCAGGCTTCACGGTGTAAGGAGCTTGAGGCATATTTTTCTTCCCTTTTTTCAACCACAAATGTCTTCGTATCTCTATTTTTTTAAGATCAATGTGTGCCTTCAAACCGTCTTTCGTCTTCCCCTCCAAGTTCAGCACTGTTCCCACCACACTGTCGCACACATTCTTTTCTATGTGCACCACATCTAGGTAGTGTCTGATCAACAACTTACACCAGTATGGGAGTTCCTAGAATATGTGCTTATGTGATAAATTTATACCTGTCGGGTCTATTAGGTATTACCACCACAATATTGGGATGATTGTTGAGCTGACCAAAATCGTACTCATTAAGCACTGCTAAAATTTCATCCCCCGTCCATCTTCTAGGAGGCACACCGTTTTCTACAGTCCCATCAAATGTCTGGTTATCGAACCGCCATTCGTGATCATACGGAAGGAGAGTACGGTGACCTAATCTGCATATTTTGTTGCAATGACTATTGCTCCCCTCATCGCTAAGGCACTCTAGACAAGCCTTGTATCCCTTAACAACGTTGCCCGACAACATCCCACAGACAGGAAAATCATTTGTGGTACCAACAACCATGGCATGCATCTGGAACATCTCGTGCATGTACTTGTCATAAGTGGGATGACCAACGTCCCAAAAAACTTAAGCTCTTCAATCAAGGGTCTCAAATACACATCGAGAAACTTCTCTGGATAACTGGGGTCCAGAATCAACAAACTCAACATATTGTATTCCTTCTTCATGCACATCCATGGAGGAAGGTTGTATGGTACCAAAATCACCGGCCATACACTATATTGAAGACTCATGTTGCCAAAAGGATTGAACCCGTCTGATGAGAGCCCAAGCCTCACATTTCGAACTTCTGACGCAAAATGAGAAAACTCACGGTCTATATGCTTCTAAGCCTCCCCGTCAGCAGGGTGTATCAGGGTATTTTTGCCATGCAATTCCCTATCAGCGTGCCATCACATAGCTTTGGTCGTGTGTCATGACATGTACAACCGTTCCAGCCTATCCCTTAACGGGAAATACCGAAGTACCTTCACAGGTTTCCTATTGCCTGCAGGAGTCAGCTTATACCTGTCACTCTAACATACTGGACATGCGTCAAGGTCACCAAGTTCATTCCCTTCTGGATCTTTACCCCAGAAGAGAACACAATCATATCTGCATGCATGGATCTTGATGTAGGAAAACCTAAGATCTTTCAGGATAAATCAGACCTTATGATGAGTGGTAGGAAGACGATGACTGTGGGTCAGCATCGAAGCAGTGTACTGTAGGTAGTCATCAACAGCCTTCACAGTCGATTTTGTCTCAACTTTAATCTTCATAACGTCCATCACACTTTCAAGAACAGTATTCTGACAACAGGGTACATAAGGGTCTGTTGGAAAGCAAGTAGTTTGTTGTACTTGTCAATAACAGCAGTGTTGGCAACTCTAGGGAAGGGCTGCACCGGCTCAGGCAAATACTGTCCTTGAGAGCATGTACCGCTCTCATAAGAAAACATATCGTTGATGAAGACCGTTGTTGGATCGTTGGATGTACTGTCCGTCTCAGAGAAATTGTCCATGATCATGCGGACCCCCAAATTATGTTTCACCGTGATATATCCAACATGTGTACTTCTCCCAAAACCCGTTACTCTTCAGGTGCTGCCAAACCTTGTCAATTGCAAATCGATGCATATCGTTGTGACACTGACATTTAGTGCACAAGAAATAGAAAATTGTATTCCCGTTAGCATTATCCATCATATATTCAATAAAACTAATAACTCTTTTAGCATATCTTTTGTCTCATTTGGAAGCGAAATCAAACTCTTATACATATCCTGAAAAGATAACATAATATATATATATATATAATCTAATTAATTAATTAAATTTTCAAATTATTTAGTATTCTATCTTATATAGTACCCATCCTTGGCAGCAGCGCACGTGTGGTGCCCAGCAGTAGTGCATGGCAGCGCCTAGGCAGGTGCACATACAGTGCCTGGCAGCAGTGCACATGTGCACAAGGGCAAGCCCTAGCAGCAGCGTGCACGCGCACAGGGGTAGGTGCACATACGGTGCCCGGCAGCAGCGCATGCATGCATAGGGGTAAACCCTGGAAGCAGCGTGCACGCGCATAAAGGCAGGTGTACATACGGTGCCTGGCAGCAGCGCACGCGTGCACAGGGGCAAGCCCTGGAAGCAGTGTGCACGCGCATAGAGGCAGGCCCTTACAACAGTGCTCAACAGGTGCACGCGGCAGCACAACAGTCAGTAGGTGCGGGCGCCAGAGACCATCACTCGGCAGCAGCCCACGTGTGCCAGGGCACAGCGCTTGGCAGCTGTGCAAGCGCCAGAGCACAGTGCTCGACAGCAGCACACAACGAGTAGCATGTGGGCATGTGGTGCCGGTAGCCAAATGCACATGTTTTAGGATTTTCATAATAACCTGCAAAGACAAACGTCCCAAGCATAGAATGGGGATGGAGAAGGGATGAACAGATTTTATCCTCCCCGAGGTTATTGAACTTTGAAAATTACTCAAAATTTAAAGCTTAGTTACTAGTCTGCCAAATAGACTGCATTTATATAAGCTGCTTCATGCTTCCATGCTCAAGTCCATGCGCTTTCGGCGATCGTTCGTGCAATTCCATCGTGAATTGTCGCATGTGGAGGCCATGAAACACATGAAAATCATATGGTTAGTTAAACTTGTCATAAAACAGTATCAAATCATTGGACAACATCAACCTTATGAATGATTCAAAGAGAAATTAGGAATACAACCCGTTTTTCTCAAGGAAAGTGATTCCTATGCACGTTGTAGTTATTGAGAGGACCGGTTCACCCACTTTTACTCCGGTTCTAGAGGTGCCCTTTTGACTGAAGGATCCTGACATTCTTCTCCAAATTTCACGGAAATCAGAGTTCAGAAAGTGCCCGAACCGGTTGCTTGAACATTTCGACCGGTCTGGGGATTTCGGCAGCCGGTTCGGTGCCTTTCCGACCGGTTCTTTGAGTGAGGCTGGCGGCGTTGGAAGCGTATGAGCAATATCATCAACTTATCTGTTGGTGACAAAATCCAATTCGGAAATTATTCTATCAATATTGGCATTTGAAACCTGAGACAGATTTTAAGGTTTCTTGGTGCTATGCACAGCAGGTGCGCGGCGGTGCCCAGCGGGGTGCGCAGGGGTGCACTGAGGTGCGCTGGGGTACGCAGGAGGTGTGCAGCAGTGGTGCGCGGTGGTGCACAGTGGTGTCCAGCGGTGCGCGCGGCAGTGCACAGGCTTGCGCGCGACAGAATTTTCCCTTTTTTCGGTGGCCTACTTGCTCTTTTTAGGGTTTAGAGCTACGTGCATGATAACGTGTTGTAGAATAATATTCACAGAATGAATTCTCCTTTTTTATTAATAGAATGAAGTCCCTTTATATAAGAAAATACATGGGCCTCTTGGGTTATTACATGGGTCAATGAGCCTATTACATGGATATGTGTAAAACCCTATTACAACATAAAACCCGTATACAAGGCATGAACCAAGACATATATATATATATATATATCAAATATCCTAGAATATTTAACAATATTTTATCATCTCAGATTTTTTTGTTATATTAAGTTATTAATTAAACTTCAGGTATTTATAAGGTTGTATTTAGTTATAGCTGAGTTAGGTTTTATATCTAAATTTGCAGTGCACGCATTTACATATCATTAGCTTATTTCTGTTATCTCTAGAGAGAATTACCTCTAAAAATAGCTCTTGTACAGTTGAGTTTTTCCTATAGTGAAAAGTTCAAGTTTCACCCGGTTTTGATTCTTGGATCCGTCCCTGTGCGATAGTCCTATTTTATCCATCTCCACCGTTGAGTTTTTCCTATAATGAAAAGTTCAGGTTTCACTCGGTTTCGATTCTTGGATCCGTCCGTGTGCGATAGTCCTTCTATTTCATCCATCTGCATGAACTATTACATTCAACCCTGTTATGAAGAAATTACCAGTTCACAGCTAGCTAGCTGAATCGATCAAAACAAGAAATGAACGTTGAAATCTTGGCCCACTCTTTGGTTCTTCTGGTGCAGGCGATTGCAAGGTTGCAACTAGCTAGTGACTCGTCAGTGTGAACTTTGTTACGTCCAAATTGTCGTTCTGGACAACGGTCCACCGCGTCGACATAAGAATTTTAATCACTGGCCGGCTAGCTACCTGTTCCATCCTTGGTTTTCACCATGCATGGTCAAAACTTAGAAGCTAGATCGAGTAAATTCAAGCACGTACAACCCAAAAGGGGTAGGTTTTGACCTTTGACTTCTGAATACTTCTCAGTTCTCATCTCAGCCAACTGCACTGCAGGCCAAACTTGGTAATTGTTTGCCTACATTCAGTAGTATGTCAAAGAAAGACTGAAAGCCTAAGCTTTCGCGTACTTATACCATGATCATATTTCTTTTAACTTTCTTAATTAGATATAAATCATAATGTTTGTATCGGGGCATAATTGACCTCGCTCGATTAAAACCACGAAGAACACTGTTGAAAGAGAACATGCTATGAGACGCAATGGATGATCGAAACCCTTGCTTTCGGATAATCATATATTCAGGATATAAGTTGGAGTTTTGATCTTCATCTTGTGTTTCAATCACTATTCTTTACTTGAAATATTCAAATTGTTCTATCCTTGGCCTAAATCTTAATGTTCTTTACAGGAAATTAACTAATGTCAACACACAGTTCTTTGTAGCAATGCCATTTGCAGTAATCTTTAAACAAGTCTTATATATCTCTTCATTCTTTCTTGTACGTATATTTATATACATTCTTCTCATGCTTTTTTATACGTATCATACGTAATCTGCTCTTTCTAATTGGAACAGGTTGGTGCCTAGATGAAGATTAGCTGAAGCACCAAAATTATTGGGGAATCGAAAACCTGAGATCAATTTTCATGAACCTACAATCAATTAATAATTGTGGATATCGATCAACATCTCATTGTTCTTTCTTCCGAGAATTGTTCCTTTTCTTATTCTCACGTTCGATCATCTGGTTTTCATTAATTATCACATGTACTCAACCTCTTTCTACGGTTAGATTCTTTCATCAAATCAGTATCTTCTTTTAGAATTATTTCTGAATATTGCAAAAGAGTTTAGATTGATATCAGTTCAGGCTCCCCACCGAAGTATGAAATCCATTGCTTTCCTTTTTCGGTATTGGGAATTTTCTCTGCTGAAAGGATCTCCTAACCCTTCTGCTTAGGGTAGGCCGGAAGACTAATAATCTCCATTAATCGAACCGCCGGCTGCCGTATCAAGCAGGGAGTTTTATCTGCCGCAGGATCTTTTCCGTAGTGGTGGCTATTCTACTTGTAGTGGTGCATCAAGAGCTCTATGAGGCTAATTAGTTGGTTAAATTTCTTCATAAAACTGCACTTAAGTTGCTCAAATGATCCATCAGATGTTCAAAAGTATTAACTCGATCAGTTGAGGGGTGGGGAGTTGCTACCGTACGGAATTTGTCCCAAGGCTAATTGGAATTTGTTTGCCTAACTCAAACACCTCATGTGGTTTCTTTGGAAACAAAGGTGCATAATAACAGCTCCGATTATAACATAAAAAGGGAAAATGGCTGAGAAGGGGTATTGAGAATACCTAACACAACAGAATAAGTACTCCAATTTTCGCTTATTACATTATGAACAAGAGTTTACAACTTACAAAGGCTGCATGAACAAGTTTCTTAGACTAATAATCCTTGCTCAAGGGAAGATTTGAGGCCTTTATTTTCCTCCAAATAAAAGCCAATTAACAGAAAGAAAATGCTCATTGGTCAATAGCAATTACATGAACAGAGAAAAAAGATTGGAGGATGACCTGTAGAACTCGATCGCTTTAATAGAAAAAACCACTTTCACATTTACTCGTACTATATGGTGTCGACTGATTATTAACCCCATAATGCTCTATCTTCTCTTTGCTATGGGAGGTTCGCTGTCCTCCGATGCCGACAAGGTCGACGTAGAGGACTGCTCCGGCGAGCGCCGCCGCATCGGGGTAACCCTAGCCGGCTCAACGTTGTTGGAGCCAATCAAGTGAGGAAAGTTGAGCTTAGCTTTACAGCCGCGCAGCTTGAAAGCAGCTCGGTCATAAGCCAGCCCGGCGTCTTCAGGAGTGACGTAAGTCCCAAGCCACACCCTCGCGCCATTCTTAGCCGGATCTCTTATCTCCGCCGCGTACTTCCCCCATGGCCTCCTCCTCACGCCCCTGTAATGCCTCGCCACCCTTGGTGCGTGCACCTCATGCACCACCGCCGCAATATGAGCTTTCTCCCTTAGTTTAACCTCAACGTCGTCCTCCCCTGGGGCACTTACGGCTTCGGTTTCAGAGTCCTCGGGCTTTAGCGCAGTTTCCCACCAGTTCTCTGTGGTAAAAAATCCACTCATGCAGGTTGAAGCAGTAGCAGAACTGGGGAAGAATAAGGGAATGATGTCATCGACCTCGCCTCCGCAGAGGGTGGCCTGAGGCGCCATATGATCGCCTAGAAGGTGTTGGCGAATGGATTCAAGAAGAGCCAAGTCGGGATCTACCGACTCTAGGGTTGTCTGTCCGTACATATTAATGCCTATCTTCACACAAGGTGTTCTTGGAGAATTTGATGATGGGGGTTTTAGTTTTGTATTGTTTGCAAGAAATTTTTTCTGGAGCTGGAGGGTTGTGATGTGATATACGATTTATATAGAGAGGTCGGTTGTTTTCGTACGCAGTTGCAGTGAAGTTTCATGCTAGACTTCTACGCACGTGTTATAAAAACATATTTTTCTCACGAAATGGTCACCGATTTGTGTGTGCATACACATATAAAATGTCTATTTTAAACCAAAATAATAATGTGATATATATATATATGTATAATAAATATCCATATATATATATATATGTATAATAAATATTCTTATGGATTCTAAATTTCTAAAACGACATGATGAAGTGAACAAACATGATTCATAGATTTCTAATACGACATGATGAAGACATGGAAATCGCTCCCAACTGGGCAGTCAATATTTGAAAATCGTTTCAAACATTCATTTGAAAACCATATTTCGACCAGGCCTAGTATATATATAATATATCAAGCATAAATGTGTTTTGTTGGACGAAAAAACTTAGAGAAACTCTTAATTTGACAAAATGAATATAGGGTCGATGGTCATCGATCGCTAATGTCTAAGTCACCAATGCAATGGCTGAGCTATATAGGGGAAGAGGGGGTCTGTACCTCTACCAATTTAACCATGCAGGTATATATCAACGTACTTCTAGATTTTGATTCGATTAAATTAATCTTCTTTTATACTTCCTAACGTACGTAGGATCTCCATTTTCTAACACAAGCTATAGCTAGTGTGATTGTAGCACACTAGCACCAACACCGACTATGGAGACCTAACTTTCTTGAAGCGCATTGCCAATGAGAATAAGAACGCTAAAAGATCAAGGGCAATGACGAACCCAGAGAATATATATTTATATTTGTAGTTTCCTCAGTCAACCTTCACACATTGAACATCAAACCCAGAAAGTTTCTCAGACCAGAATTAATCGAAAGCCCTATAACAAGCCTCATGAATTAAAACAAAGATCATCAAACGAAATCCATAGAAAAATAAAAAGAGTGGGATGCTAATATGCAATACTACAATTGAGCTGGTGTTACGTTTGTGACAAACCAACCTTGCGCGCGTCCTTGATCTTCTCCATGGAAAAAGAGGAAAAAATACTTCTTCAAATCATGAAAAAATGTAGTAATTAGACAAACGGAGAGATGCATATGTAGCCGAAAGGTTGAACTTCATTTGTCCTCTTTAGACTCTCATTCATATGTTGCAATAATCTGCAGCTTGGTTCATAGGTACATCAATTCCCCTATGATTCACCATTGTGAATTAAATCTCTTCAACAATACGAAAGTACAAGACCAAAGTAATCCTAAAATCCTTCAAGATTTATAGGGGACATTCCTTCAAAATCCTGTTCTCATTCTTATCACACATAATTAAGATATCATATTAGAATTGTATCGATCCTATTGAGTTCTTTTTTCCCTTTGTTCTGGCTTCTGGTAGCTCATGTTCATCATCTTTCTTTCTTTTGATCGAATTCTGAACATATTCTCTTTTAATTGTGTTTTTTGTCTTTTAAAACAAAAGTTGATCTAATCATGATTTTATGTTCTATAATTTCATGTCATTTTTCACATCATTTAGTGATTGTTGACATTATTTAAACATCAAATCCTGACCACTAAACGTTTTTAAACCTAACGACCCACAATGTGTGTAAAACATTGTGTAAAATATAGTGTTCCTCAGTATTTTTCCACTTTTACGATGGAGAAGATCAAGGACGCGCGCAAGGTTGGTTGTCACAAATGTAACACCAGCTCAATTGTAGTATTGCATATTTGCATCCCACTCTTTTTATTTTTCTATGGATTTCGTTTGATGATCTTTGTTTTGATTCATGAGGCTTATTATATGGTTTTTGATTAATTCTGGTATGAGAAACTTTTTGGGTTTGACGTTTAATGTGTGAAGGTTCACTGAGGAAGCTACAGATATAAATATATATTCTCTGTTGATGATGCAAGCGTTGCTACGTCGTCATTGCTCTTGATATCAATCAACCAACCCAACCAGTCAACAACCCTAATATTGAATATATATATATATATATATATATATATCAACCAACCCAACAATTCAACAACCCTAATATTGAAGGAAAATATGTATTACTGGGAAACATGGAATATCCACACAAGACAAAGATCGGTCTATCTCACAGAAAAAAGAAAATTACAAAGCAATATGGCAAGGGTGTAGGGAGAGGGGGCGACTGGGAGTAATTGTCCTTTCTCATATTTATTATTTAATTAAATATTAAATATTTATTATATAATTATATTATAACAATCTTTTTAATTAAGATTAACAAATCATAATAAAGTTGTTTATTTTTGATTAGTTCAAATAAATGCATGAAATCTCTTTTCTTTTCATTTTGTATCATATTCTTTTTTATATTTCTAACAATTATATCATGCAATTATAAAGTATAAATGAAATAGAGAGCTAAGAATGACAGTAATTCACAAACCAATATGAAAGGTATGAAAACTCTAAACCGGAGAAGATATATAAATTAAGTGGTTTCGTGAAAATCATATTAAGATAAACCCCATATATCAAAAAAACTCTGAATTAAGGTAAAAGTATCACCAACTAAAATTGCTATGAATTATTTGTAATCTAAACCAACTTAACAATACGTTTTAGCTATTTTGGTTTCGCCCTTAGTTAATTGTAATTTTTAGCTACGTCACTATAATATGCTCATCACAAACTCAATTCCTGACGAGCATTTTAACAACTCTTCTACAAAAATATTGTAGTAATTATAACAAATTTCTTTCATTTTAATTAATTATCGAAAAACTATTGGACTTGATTCAAGTGACTGACCTGATGGACTCGATCGACACCTGAAAAAGCCACCTGAAACTATTAGATTATTTGAACTAATGAAGTTATGAAGTCAGTGTATAGTTGTTAAAACTTAATTGTCGAATTATGTCTAATTTAGACTTGGAAGGAGCGTGATATGTTATTCCATTTGCTCCAAGTTGACGTTTTAGTCCTAATAAGACCAAAAGTTCCACATCAGTCTCAAGTGTCCATGATTTGCGGTAATATAAGCCAGCGTGTTAATTTTTTTACTTTTTATTAATAACTTACGTATATTATATATGAGGTTTGAACCTGTGATCGTATAGTTATCAGCTAAACACCTTAACCAATCAAGTCATGACTTATCAATAACAGTCGTGTTAATTAAATGTGCACATGAAGATTACTCTCATCATCTGGTTTAGTTTATAGCTTGGATTCAGATAAGTTACCTGTTTTTCTAGTCGCTGTGGATTAACTGTTTTTCTAGTCGTCAATATGAGCGTAGAGTTGAGCATTTCAACTTCATTCGGTTACTAATTATTAGAAAAATGGTGAAAATAACCATTTTATTTAATCAATTTAAATGAGAGAATTCAAATGGGTTATAGGATGAATAAGAAATAGTCACCTAAAGATGAATAATTATTTGAAACCATGTATTATGGACTTTGTATAGTCTATTGAATGATTGAATTCTAGAAGCTATAACCTCACATAATATTAAAGGATGTAACCTCACAAAATGTAAAATGTTGTAAACTCACTAATGTGAAAGGTTGTAACCACATAAAATGTGAAAGGTCATAGTATAGAATGTCAAAGGTTGGAATGCTAAGGGTTGTAACATATCAACCAGAATTCATGGCAATTCAAGTAGTTGATGGTTTCCTCCATGTATAAATAGATGATACTTCTTTTATTCTAAATACAATTAAAAACATCATCATTCGAAACACTTTTTCGATAATAATCTCCTCTTCTCAAAGAGTTATTCTCTCTCTAGTTTATAACATTCACTACCGGAATCAGTAGTTTGGCCGACGAAAGATTTTCGTCGGTGTGTAAGCCAAATTCGTCGGCTAAGATCTTAGTCTACGAGTTGTCGTCGGCTAAGATGTCGTCGGCAAAGACTCGTCGACTATGACTTTAGCCGACGAAATAAAAGTGGTCGTCGGCTATAGTTTCACACTTAGCCGACGACATATTTTTCAATTTTTCGTCGGCTAAAAGACTAAAGCCGACGAAATAAATTGTCGTCGGCCTCAACCTAAGACTTTGGCCGACGAACTATAAATATTTCGTCAGCCAATTTAAAAAACAATAGCCGACGAAATGTACTATAAATCGTCAGCTAAATATTTAAAAAAAAATTAAAAATTAAAATAATATAGCCGATGAAATATAGTACATTTCGTCGGCTATAGTTCTTTTTATACTAAAAAAACCTATAAAATTTCTAAATTACCATCCAAGAAAGCTGCAAATTACACAAATAATTTCATATAACCAACAACATACACCATCAAAATAGTCTAAACGTTTTGCATTAAATTATTAATTTATAAATTGTTCATAAACCCATAAAAGTAAATAAAATCTATATCATCTATATCTATATCCGCGTCAGGAGGAGGCTGTTGTTGAGGAGGTTGCGGCGGTTAAGGTAGGAGAATAAGTGTAGGCATGGGCGGAGGCGGAAGTCCCTGAAGCTGGGCAGTTGAAAAATCTTGCAAGTACTAGAACATCTGCTGCTGCTGTGCCTGGTTGGTGGCATATACTACCACATTATACTCCTGTGAAGCGGCAGTATAGGCTGTCTGGGCGGCTTGCAGCTCTCGTAACATCTGAACTTCCGCCTCTAGCTGAGTCGTTCTGCTGCTGGTCAAGGCTGCATTTTTTTGAAATCTGGGAGTGGTCTTCAGTACCCCCTCTCCCTTCTTTCCTAGACCCCGACAGTAGAAGTTATTTCCTCGCGGTGAGAATGTTGTGCCCATGATCCTCGCCCCAACCCTGAGATCCGAAGTGTCGATCTGAGACATGGCTTCGGACATGTCTTCCTCTTGAGTGTCTGGTCATGTCTCCCTCACTATAGCAGTCATCACCTCGTCACTAGCCTGCCTCACCATGGTCTAATTGGATAGGAAAAAATAATTAATTAACATTTTGAAATATATATAAATATAATTTAAAAAAATTTGAAAACGTAAAACGACTTACAATATCCTCTTGGGCGTCAGGATATGTCTTCTCGTACGTATAGACGTACCGGTTGACTTATGGATGTTTCCTGGCCGCCTCATCCATCAACGATGCGAACAGTCTAGAACCGGCATGATGGTTCATTGTGTTGCATTGCCGATTCAGAGCGTTCGCCCGGGAAACGGCCTACAAAGGAAAAAATTAGTAAAATATTTTAAAACGTACTAATTAATAAAAAAAAATAAGAAATTATTATTTTTAATTACCTGTTTATGAGGGTTGTTGAATTCAGATATCAGAAGCCAACGCCACTGATTCCCTGAACTGGAACTCAAGGGGGGTACCAAAATGTTCGTTCCCATGCGTAGTCCAATGGGTCCGTAACTCGTTCTTCCACTCCTTGTACCTACAGATACAACAACAAAAATTATAAATATTATTAATTACACATAATTTTGTTTTTTCATTAACTTTCCAAGGTACCTTCCCCCCATGTATAACGTCCGCCCAGGTGTTCATCAGGTGCTGGGGAACGTCAAACCACACCTGCATTAAAACGTTTATTAGTTTAGTTTTTCATAAATCCACTGTCACACCCCGAATCTTTTGAAGTTACTAAAAGTCACCTTTCACCGAAACTCACGAGTTACCGAGGACTTTTAATGGCGATCGGTAATTCGATAAGTTATCGCTCGAGTTAATTTTCGAGTTTTTTTAAAAGTACTCCAAATACCTGAATTGATGACTCGAGGTGGTAGTTCGTGTCGACACGAGTCTCCCGGTATTTTCGGAATATTTTTCGGAGCTTCGGTTTATTTTCTACGGATTTTTGAAGTTTCCAGTAACTTTTAATTATAATCCGGTAAATCAGTTTTACCATTTAACCTTTTCACTTTTTACCTTCTTTTAATCTGAACCGTTGGATCTTTTCAAGATTGAATCTCAACCGTGGATTTCCCTATAAATAGGGGGGTGAGTTTTGACTCGGTCAAAACTCACAAAACCGGTCAACACTGCCTCTCCCCGAGCTCTCTCTCGCCTCCTCCCTGTTCTCCGCCCGGCGCCGGCGATTCCGGCCACCCCAGGGCGGCGGACCAGCTCCATTCTTCTCCTCTCTTCCTCCTCTACTCCTCCATACTCTCAGCTCACCGAGGCGGCGACCGTGCATGGAGATCGAAGGAAACTGTCTCGGCGGTCAACGGACGATTTCCGGCGTTCCAGGCGGCGCTAAGGCGCGTGACCGGTGTGGTTAGTCTTCTCTTCTCTTTCTCTTCCTTTTCCTTGCTTCTGATCATCGATTTGAGTCCTTAATCAAATGTCTCCTCTTCTCACTGTTTTCTGGGATTTCTGCCTCTCCCTCCGACGGTGGTTTCTGGCGTGGCTCTCGAGCCCAGTGACCTCTTTTGGGAGTCTTGGGCACTGCAGTGGGGTTTGGAAGGAGCTTGAAGGCTGCTGGTACTGGTTTTAGAGCAAAGCCAGACTTACTGGATTCGGGTCGCAAGCAGAGGAGGCAGAGGGAAGAACAAAAGAGGAAGGAGCCGAGGAGGAGGCAGGGCTGCTGTGGAGCTTCAAAGTTCGAGTGTTGGACAAGGGGAGGCAGAGGAGGCACTGTGCTCAGGTCCGAGTTGGACGAGCAGTGGGTAAGGTTCAGTATTTTTCCCCTGTGTTAATGGTTGAAGCTGCTGCTTGATTTGTTCTTGTTGCTGTGTTGTTGTTGGTGTGACTGAATTGCTGTTGTTTTTCCTACATGTTGTCGTAACTTGGAGGCGAAGAAACGAGGGAAACTCTGGCGAAATTCCGGCAAGTTACCGGAATCCGGCGAAGATTCCGGTGATACCGTAAACCGGCAGAATGCCGAAGAGGTAGAAATCGAATCCTCGTTACTCGAGTCAAAAAGTACGGTTAATTCGTAATTGGGACATTTACGGAAAATTAGACGTAAGTAGGAAGTTTCCATTTTGGGAAACTTCCCATTTTAAGGAAGACTTACCAATTTAGGAAACTTTCCATTTTGGGAAACTTTCCCTTTATGGAAGGTTACCAGTTATGAGGAAAGGTTAAATCGGTAAATCGACTCAAGGTTAACTGTACTGATTAATGTGACACGTTGGGTGTCCATAGTAATTCAACGAATTAATACGTGACACCCTAACGTCAAGTTAAAAGTAATAAAGGAAAGTTCGGAAGCTGAGTCGGACTTTCGGTAAATTGAAAAGGAGTCGATGACCGGGAAAGAAAGTTAAAAAGGTTAAAGTGCCATAAAACGGAACTTGGTCAACATGTGGTCAAATAAGAATTTCCTGGTCAAACTAGGAAAAGATCAAGTCAACCGTGATTGACTAATTTGATGATTTGTTGTACAGTCTCTGGTCGGACGTGAGACGGACTCGACTACGCGGGTAGTTCGAGGGTGTCGCTCGAGGAGCTTTCCGAGCGGAAAGGTCGCAATAGTACTGTGAGTGGACATATTATTTTAAATAAATGCATGCCTTAATTATTGAGTTAATTGCATGATGTTTATGATTGTTTTCGAGAATTATATCTCTCTCGGGTTCTTGAACGTATTTACGTTATTACTCAATTTTCTATTTCTTCCGAAAATGGTTATAGACGGTGAGGGCCGTCCTACGAATGGAATTGAACCCGAGACTTCGTTGGAAATTGGGTCTATGCATATATGTCAAGGAATTGTTTACTTATTTATTTTGGGAAGAGAATTTGATTAAAGTATTGTTGTGAATTATATTTTAAGGGTTGACCAATGATTATGCTAGCTAGAGTAGCGTGAGGGCGCTACTAGAGCTCTTAGCTCCGACCCTAGCCTGAGAGGTCAGGCAAATTACGTAGTGCACTATGAGGGTTGACCATTTCCACTTTATCCAGAGCTCTTAGCTCCGACCCTGGTCTGAGAGGTCAGACAAGCCTGAGAGGTCAGGTTGATATTATAAGGGTTGACCGTATTATTTTATCTAGCTAGCATAGCATGGCGTGAGGGCGCCACTAGAGCTCTTAGCTCCGACCCTAGTCTGAGAGGTCAGACTTATTATGTTTGTGAACATTTCTCTTCCCATATTCCTTGCTTGTTTATCTTATCATGCATTTGTGGAAATTGAGAAATTGTGGGCATGCATAAATGTTATTTGTAACATTACAGTTTTGGGAGAGCATTAAAGGAAATGCAGTTTTAAAATTTGATTTTTTTGTCCACTCACTCTAACGGTTTTTAAATGTTTCTCCCCTGGGCCTTTCGTTTTTAAATGCCCAGTGATGCAGGGTTCTTGAGAGGAGGTCGAGCGCGTACGAGAGTCGAGGCATAGTCGATCATTTCCGTTGCTGCTTGAAATTCTTTGGGTAATCATCTCTATAGACTGCTCTGACTAACCCGGTTTAGTTAGTTGTGTAGGAAGGGTTGGCCATTTCAAGGGAGTTGCGGTAAGAAGTTCCCTTGAGGTGGTCCCCGCAGGATTTACTTCGGGTTAAAGGGGTTTAATCCGGGGTGGGTCCTGTCATCCACAATGTAATAAATAATGTTAATTGTGAATTTTTTATACTTACCGACATTGGGACGTGGACCATGTCTTTAACCTCCTGTGAGACCTCGCCCCAGTCTGACCACAACATAGGGACTCTATCCCTAATGAGCGTTTTCACCCTGCCGGAGTACATCCTCGTCTTCTCGCCCGATACTACGTTCTCATCCCCGTCAGTATCGATGGAGATCCTTCCCGAGGTACTCACTGTCTTCTCGAGAGCTTTCCCTGTGACGGGACCTCTCTTCTTCCTCGTCGGCTTGGCTCCGACGGTGCCTATTATAAATTGATTATTAATAGATTATTCTTATTATGACATTATAAGAAAACAAATTATTTATATATCATTACCTGAAGGCGTTGGGGCGAACGCGACGGATTCCGACTCTGTCGCCGATGATGATACCCTCGCAGAAATTAAATCTGTACCAAAAGGCACGAACAGGTACGCCGCTGATGGGGTCACCTGCGGGGGTAGTGGATAAATCGGCGCCCCTAAGTCATCGACTACCGGTAATGCCGGTATCAACCACCGAAGGTAGAGAAGAGGCGACGGCATCTGTACCCCAGAAGACCCACCCTCCGAAACAGTAGGGTCCGGAGTCGGTGCCCTGTGTATATCAGACATAGGTGATGCAGACACCCCCTGAGTCGGAGGCCACAGCTGCCTCGAGGAGTGAGGCACGCTCGGCTACCTCGAGCGAGGGGCGTCCGACTGCCTGGAGGATTGTGTGGCCCCCGGCTGTCTCTACGTCTGCTCCAGAAGAGACGCACGTCGGGCTGTCATTGGGCCCTGAAACGACGCCCGAGGGTTGCTAGACGTTCCCTCAGACGATTCAGACCTTTGGCCCTTTGAACTCTTAGATTTACTAAACAAGTCTTTCATCCTGTTTATTAAATAATTAGAATTTTTAATTTGTACAATTAATAACAATTACTATTTTAATACAAAAATGTACCAAATTATCAAAAATTAAGAACATTATCACAAATATATTAAATATACCAATTAATATTTTAATATACCAAATTTATTAAATATACCAAATTATAAAAAAAAAATTTACAACATTTATTAAATATACCAATTAATATTTTAATATACCAAATTAATATTTTTATACTCAAATATACCAAATTATAAAAAATTACCAACATTATCACAAATATATTAAATATACCAAAATTTCAATTCAATATATACATCAATAAATTCATATAATTCAATATATACATCAATAATTGAAAATAATTATATAATTCAATATATACATCGAATCGCATAATTTAATTGCTTGGGAGAGGGCAGTGGCTGTGGGAGGCGGAGAATCGGAGTGGAGGCCAAGAGGAGAGAGAGAAGATGGAGTGGAGGCCGAAAGATTTGTCGAGAGGAGAAGAGAAAATGTTAGGGTTTGTCGCTGGGTTTACATATATAGGAAGAATTATAGTCGACGAGATAAAAAATTCGTCGGCTAGTTACAAGACTATAGCGGACGAATTTACTAATATTTCGTCGGCTATAGTACTTTTTATACTAATTTATTAAATTTATGTCCAATTTATATGTTTAATCTTGTGAAACGAAAATCCGACCGTCAGATATCATCATTATGTTGAAACATGTGTGTGGGTAAATTTTCAGCTTGATCCGACAAAGTTAAGGACTCGATCCAGACGGTCAATCCCGTGAGTCAAACCCCTAAATGTAAAGAAACGGTAATTTGACCGTCTAAATTACGTATTCTGCCCGGACCTTTAACTACAAATAGTTTCAAATCGATGAGACACAACTAGTGGTATAAAAATTACAAAAAAATAACCATCAGAGATAGGGCTACCTCTAGAGAGAAAGAATGAAAAAATGCATTGACCGCAAATATTGGCACCGAAACTTATCAAAATTACGTGATTTTTCAACCGTAGACATATTTTATCATTCTGGTCATATATTATTTCACGACTTTTTTCGTTTAAAGCTTCTACGTATAGTTTGTTTTTGAAACGAAACATTTACTTAACACTTGGTAAATTAGTTATGCAACATTAGTAGGCATGTTGTGATTGTGACGATCAATCTTGTGAAACGAAAATCCAACCATCAGATATCATCATTATATTGAAACATGTGTGTCGGTAAATTTTCAGCTTGATCCGACAAAGTTAAGGAATCGATCCGGACGGTCAATCTCGTGTGTCAAACTCCTAAACGCAAAGAAACGGTAATTTAACCGTCTAAATTACGTATTCTGTCCGGACCTTCAACTACAAATAGTTTCAAATGGATGAGACGTAACCAGTGGTATAAATTATTATTTTATTTATTTAACTTTAGCAGACGAATACCCTAATTTTTCGTCGGCTATAGTATAGGGTTTAGGGTTTATAGTTTAGCGGACGAAAAATTAGGGTATTCGTTGGCCAAGATAGTTTTATTCGACGAAAAATGATATATTCGTCGACTAAAACTATCTTAGCCGATGAAATATGATGTATTTCGTCGGCTAAAAATGAAAAATAGATAAAAAAAACAGGTTGTTTAATGTAACCATACCAATTTCCTTTCATATATCACCAAAATTAAACTAAATTATGCATTCAACAGCTTGTAGCATATAAAACACACATCAATTTGCATTACAAATTCAAACTAAGAAGGCTCGTAATCGGAATCATCCGATGAGTTTTCTTCTGTGTCAGAATTAATTTCTGGCAATCTATGCATTTCTTCATCACAAGAGTCGTCGTCTGTTTCTTGATTTGGATCCACATCAATAAGCCTTGCGTCTAAATCACGAATTCGAACTGAACGACCCGCTTTAAAATTATTAAGACGAATTGTAGAGGAGTCAGGAATACCTATTGCACTGGGCTCTTGATACGCAACATCTTCTTCCTCGTCATCGGCCTCTCCAAGTGTGGCCTCCCGGTAAATGTTTCGAGGGTGCACAAGGTTGACGACTTTCCACGCGTCACCCTTAACAAGGTCATCAAGATAAAACACTTGTTTTACCGATGTCGCAAAAACGAACGGGTCATCTTCGTAACAGCTTGTAGCAGTGTTCACCGATAAAATCCAGTACTGATCAATCTTTATACTCTGCGGGCTTCTAGTATCAAACCATCTACACTTGAAGAGGTGCACTGTTATGCCTTGCCCATAAACGAATTCCATCACTGAATCGAGAACACCGTAATAATCATCTCCATTCCGCCCACCATGCGCCATCACCCCAGAATTTTGAGTTAGTTGCACTGAACAATTATGAGGAAGAGGGAGAATGGCATATTCTAACGTCTAGTCGGATATTGTAAGTCATCTTACGTTTTCAAATTTTTTTACTTATATATATGTAAAAATATTAATTTATTATTTTTTCCTATCCAATTAGACCGCGATGAGGCAGGCTATTGATGAGGAGATGACACGCAGGAGAAAGAGAAGTCTGAAGCCATGTCCCAGATCGACACTTCGGATCTGAGGGTTGGGATGAGGATCATGGGCACAGCATTCCCACCGCGAGGAAACAACTTCTACTACCGGGGTCTAGGAAAGAAGGGCGAAGGGGTCCTGAAGACCACTCTAGGATTTCAAAAAAAAGCAGCCTCGACTAGCAGCAGGACGACTCAGCTAGAGGCGGAAGTTCAGAGGCTACGAGAACAGCAAGTGGCCCAGATAGCCTATACTGCCGCTTTACAGGAGTATAATGTCGTAGTATATGCCACCCAGCAGACACAACAACAACAAATGTTCCAGTACTTGCAAGAGTTTTCAGCTGCCCAGCTTCAGGGACTTCCGGCTCCGCCCATGCCTACGCCTATACCCCTACCTCGGCCGCCGCAATCTCCTCAACAACAATCTCCTCCTGACGCGGATATAAATTTGGTCGATATAGATAGTTTTATGTGTTTATGAACAATTTATAAATATTTTAAAGAAAAACGTGTTGTCACCATTAATGTTGTTGGTTATGTGAAATTATTTTGCTGTAATTTGCAGGTTGGTTGGAATGATAATTTAGAAATTTTGAGGGGGGTTACTGGAATGGACTTATAGCCGACGAAATTTACCATAATTCGTCGGCTATAGTATTTTTTATTCATTTTTCAAGGTTTATCCAACAAAATTTACTATAATTAGTCGGCTATATTATTTTTATTTTTTGTTCAATATATAGGCGACGAATTATAATATTTTTCTTCAGGTATAGTTATTTTTAATTTTTTTTATTAAATACTTTAGCCGACAAATATATTAAATGTTTCGTCGGTCAAAGTCTCAGGTTATAGTCGACTAAAAATGATTTCGTCTGTTTTAGTTTTACTTTAGCCGATAAAAAATATAAAAACAAATCGTCGACTAAGTCTGAAACTATAGCCGACGACTACTTTTATTTCGTCGGCTAAAGTTATAGCCGACGAGGTTTTACCTTTACCGACTGCATCTTAGCTGACGAATTTGGTTAACAAGCCGACGAAAATTTTTCGTCGGCCAAACTACTGATTCTGGTAGTAAGAAAAAGATTGAAGAGATGGATATATATATATATATATATATATATATATATTGAATGATGAAGATATTGATTTGTGATCGAAAAGTTTATCAAATGCATATCCTTATAAATAAACCAAAAATAAGAATCTCTCAATGAAAAAACCATGTGTATATATATATATAATGTAAATTAATAAACATAGCATAATAACTTGAAATAGAAATGGTCTTAAAATTTATTTTTGTACACACGAAGAGAGTCGTTTGCAAAAGAAATCACGCATATATATATATTCCCTCCTAATTTACGTTTCACAAGATAAAAACTGAGAGCATGCATGACATAATGAAAAACATGAAATGGTAAATGTAAAGGAGGTTTTTACATACCTATACGTACGTTCCTTCGGTTGAAGGTAATCAAAGAACAGTGTATTCATAGAGCTATTCCGCAAAAGGTTTTTTTGGTCATTTTAATTAAGGGAGGCGATCGACACTCATTTTTTTATTATCACATATCAGTAAATTGATTGTTAAATTTTTTGTTTAATCTCATGATGATTATCATGCAAATGATTATATTATCATGATTTACCATTTTATAAGAACAGTAAGATGAACCATTTATTTAAACTATTTCGAAGCTTATTAATAACATAATCTTAGCTAAAAATTTGGTCAAGTTTTATATCAAGTTACGTATACGTAATTAGACACCTAATCAACTAGTTAAGATGACGACGGGGAAATTATTATTTGTATCCGGAACACCACATGATTTATGTTCTCTTTTAATGTCATTGGTCCAAGTGTTTTATACTTATTTCTCATTAATGTATTTAATTACTTTTATTTTTTTCACCCAGTTGGTCTCCATATGATTCTGAGTTATACGATTGGCCGGGTACAACACATGACAGTGCCACGTGGTGTTCCAGATACAAGAAATAATTACTCAAGATGATGATAAGTGATCAGAAAATAGATCCCACAGTCAATTTATTAAAATGACAGAGATGGATTTTCTTTTTTAGGAATATCCACATATACGTACATGTTTCATAATTTAGTTTCAAAATCGTATTTGGACCCAATTAATTATCATCTGGTCCTTCAAATAATATGGTAGTACCAACCTCGTTTTTAGACTCTTTCCGGTGCTCTATCTAGATGGTCACCAACAGTCCCTTTTGTACGGCACTATTAGACCTAATATTTTAGCTAGGTTAAGAAATTTAAGTGAAACTGTTCGAAGGGGTTTGTTTGAGAAAATAAGATACCATGCACATCGTGTGTTTCGAATTATTTCAAAGTCCACAACATTACTTATTTCAATTATTACATTTTGTTAATTAAGAATCTTGTTGTACTATTCCTTCCCTTGTCATCTCTACTGCAATAAAGTCATGCGCAAGAAAGCTTCACCAAATTATGAACTGTCGAATATACCTATCAATAACCATCATTGACAGACAAACACTTAGGGATATTATGGTCTTTAAAAAAAGAAAAAAATAATAATAAATTTAAACATAAGAGACAATAGTGGGATGACAAGTTAGACGGTTGGGAGTTATCAGGACGGGGAGATGCAGTTACCATGATTTGCTAATTACAAAAATGAGAAGGTGAATGATCAATTGAGAGGAAAAAACCAACTTCATCCCAGTTGTTTCTAAAGGATAACCGACGCAGACGACGAAGCCAGATTGATCGCTCTCGCTCCCTTTGGAGGTACTCATTCGATTTCTTTGAATGTTATCTGGGTCTCTATATATAATTGTACAATCACCAATTTTTAATTTTTTTCCTTAACCATGTTCTTTTGGTTCAAGAACCAAGATGATCAACATATGAGTAATAATACTTTGGGTGGTAAAATGCAGAGAAGGTATTCCATTGATCACTCTTAGTCTTAGAAAGAAAGTTTAGTTTTTGGGTGTAAAACATGTGAAATGTATTTCTCAGACAAACAAAGTGGACGTGCGTATGCGCGGGCATATATACTATTGCTTAAAGCCTTAAACAAATAAAACATGTGCGGTAGTGTATGGAATATTCATGTTATTATTAAGCTTGTAGCATATGATGTTCATGTTACTCGTGTTGATTATTTTATATGTATCTAGCTTTTTCAAATTTTACTACTTCTTTAGTTAGAATTAGGAGAAATGTCCATTTACACGGAAAAACAGAGTCATACCCATTTTACTGATAAAAAGGTCAAAAACTTATTTCAATTATTGCTCAAAAAGTACAATATTACCTCCTCTTAAAACTACTCCAACCAACCCCACATACACCATTTCACTCCACTCCGACTATATAAGAAAACTCACTCCCTTCTCTCTCTTCCTTCGATCTAGATCTACTGTATGAGACATACTCTTATTGCTCCGTGGCCCCATCTTATATGTGATCACAAGCAAACTTAGCAGCCTTCAACTATACCCCACTCCTAAATTTTATACACAATCAATACTTCGCGTGGACATGTCGGCCTCCCAAGCTAGGGCTAGAACTTCTCAGACGCGGAAAGCTGTAGAGTGAGTGGACCAAAAATCATTGCCAAAAGTAATGGTTCAAAACCATAAATTTCAAATTTCATTTTCCCCCGAAAACAATCCAGGCCTTACGCCTAAAAATAAATAAATTCCCAACCCACGACCAAATTTAAATTCAATCCCGACATGCAGCCATTATAAAACAAATTCTGACCCACAGCCCAATATACATCAACTCGTGGCCTGCAGCCAAAAATAAATCAAATCATAGCATGCAGCCGTAAAAAAATCACATCATGGCCTTAAGCAGTATGAAATCAAATTATGGTCTACAACCGTACAAAATCAAATCTAGTAAACCATGACTGAATTGGGGCATAAAGAAAAATTATCTGAAAATATGCAAACTCTAAAAGTTATACACATATGCCTATACTCCCCTCATGAATTTATTGGTCCATTTAGGGCTACTCCGCTCGCGAGAAGCGCGATCACTGCACACTACATGGATGACCCATCGTAGAAGACAGACATGGGTGCGTACGTACCCATACTCTCGAAAATGACAAACATTAAAACAGCGGGTTACTCCACATGCGCGAGCGCAAGGGCACATAATAGCAGGGCTGCGCCACACCGTTAAAGCGGACAGGTACGCAGGGCCAGCTAGCGATTTCATTAAAAACATGCAGACTCCGAAAGTTATACACACATGCCCATACTTCTCTCATGGATTTATCGATCCATTTAAGGCTACTTCGTTCGTGAGAAGCGCGATCACGACACACTACATGGGTGACCCATCGTAGCGGACATACATGGGTGCGTACGTACTCATACTCCCGAAAACGACAAACATTTAAACAACGGGCTACTCCACATACACGAGCGCAAGGGCACACAATAACGGGGCCACGCCACACCATTAAAGCAGACGGTTACGCGAGGCTAGCTAGCGATTTCACTAGTGCACTCTTTCGTAAAACAAAATATGCAAGTGCCCCAAAAACTAAATTGTCAAATGCAAATAATTAATTAAGAAATGGCAAAAATCATGATCCAAATTCCGCATAAATAATTTAGAAATGAATAAAATAAATAAAATCCACTCACCCTAAAATAATTTCACTAGCGATTTCCTAACTATAATAAAATATGCCTCCTTGAATTTAATCTTGGGATTTGAAACCTTACGTGATCCCTTCCTTTAACCCTAACCAACATCTCTATCATATGATCATCTGTGATCCTTCTCAACTATCATTACGCAACTCTAATGTGTCGACAAAACTAGCCCTACACACTCCCTTAACCCAACGATTAATGTGTAGGACGCAAAACGACTATGGAATTGTCTAACGCCCCAATATTTCCTAGTTTGACCAGAAAAAGTCAATGATTGACTTTAGAGTTGACCAAGTCTCTTTTGGTTGACAAGGAAGTTAACCATGACCTTCCGACTAATCGATAGGGACGAAACCCTAATAAGCTCGATAATCGTCGATTTATAATTTCGAATAATATTAGGCGCACTTTTAAGCCTATTTGCGCCCAATACTGAAATTCAAAATTACTTTTCATAATCTGGCTCGCTAATAAACTCATGAGCCTCTCGACTTTTCGATCCAACGAAAAGTCAATATCAACATCTAATTGCAACTGATGTCGTAAACTTTATAGTTACATTTAGCATTACTAATTCGTCCCCAGGTGGCAATTCTTGCCAGTAGATAAATTAATAAGTAAAAGCACCTAGCCTTACTTAAAAATTAAAAATGCATTAAATCGTTTCATAGACTTTAACTATCAAAAATTTTGGTCTGAGGTTTTGAATCTGGCTCTGGTACCAGTTGTCACGTCCCGGCCCAAATTTACTTCTCTAAACCCGGGATAGGACGTGCGTGACCCATCCCAAGAGAGATTTACTCGAAATCCCCCTTGAGAAGGGATAACCCTTTTTCCCAAATATATTTTCAACAATCCAAACGATACCGAAATAGACCTCACAACCGGAGGCAGTCCCGATTTCCGCATTTGGATTTCATACTAATTATTTTAGAAGTCCTAGAGTTCTAATAGTATTTGTAACTGCACCTGAATCCCGGTCAGGCTGCCTACGTACCATGTACTCAAGGATCAAGCCACACGTAGCTCTTATCAAATAACGTTCTAACTAGACGAATCCCGCTTTCCTATTTATTGGTCGATAACCTTTTAATATGGATAACAAATGCCTATTGCATATCCGAAGTTTAACCTCTCCGTTGAGGTATCCACTGACATAATATCTATCGGTATTATCCCGAACATCCATACACGTCAAAACAGATAATAAAAGCAATCACGATCATAAACAACATTCACACATAACAAATAATATTGGTAATATCCATTGGAGGACACCCTTGTAATTATCTTCAACTATCAAGGGCAGTATTGTCTTTTTAGCCTCAAAGGCATTCTTGTAATTAACTCAAACTGTCTAGGGCAGTTATAGGATTTTAGTCTCAATGGCATCCTTGTAAATAGATAAACATCCAAGGGCAGTATGGTCTTTTTAAACCTTAGTGGCAGTCATGTAAATATACAAATCTGCTAAGGCCATTTTTAGGATTTCAGTCCGAGTGGCAGTCCTGTAATTTTGTCAAACTACTAGGGGTATTTCTAAAATTTCAGCCCTGATGGCACCCCTGTAATTACCCTAAACTGTCAGGGGCAATTCTGACAATTCACACCCACGGTAAAAAATAAAAATCCAGATCTACCTCGATAAAAATCTAGGGTTTTTACCCCTTCTCCTCCCGATCACTTCTTCGGCCAAATCTCGACCTACATGGCTGGATTTGGCCCCTCACCTGCAAACCTAGCTTCTAGCACAACCTCAACAGTCCTAACTCTAAAACACAGTGAAAACGAGATCGAGAACGCTTACCCTGAAATGTTCTGTGGCGGAGCCCTTCGACTGCGGTGGTAACCTCGGCAGCCGCTCTTCCTCGATCTCCTGAGGTCTTCTGCCTTTTCCCAGACCTTGTCAAGCCTCTGCAAAAATCTCGAGGACTCCCCGAGCTCATCGAGGTCTCCTGCGTCCTTCTTGCCCCACTGTGTCCCCGCCGAACGAAGTCGGCCGACCAAAGACGTTGGATGGCGAAGAGCTCAACAGCTCGAACCGTGGCGTCTGGTCGACCATGTTCGACGGTGACTGTGGTCGATCCGGTGTGTTGACAGCAATGGTCTAAAAGGTGCTAGGCGGGCGGCGACCCATAGCCTAGCGTCTGGACAACCTAGGCGGGGACTAGGCGGAGATTAGACGATTTACTTTTTTCATATTTATTAATTAAAAATATATATTTTATGTACTACAATATTCGAAAACAGTCAAATATGAATAAATTATTCAACATAAATCTTGTTAGATATATTTATAAAATAGATTATAGCCAAAATTTAGCATAACTTCATGTACAAGTGAGCAACAATAATAATAAACACATAGACTTCTAATTCTAAAAACATCATTTACTCTTATACTCTCATGCTCCCCACAATGTAACAACCCCACCACCAAATGTAAATAAAATTAACCGGAGAGATATAAATCCTAGGCAGCTAGGCGGCCGCCTAATTGCCCACAGCCTGACACAAAAGCCTTGAAGAAAAATGAGGCGACTTGTTGCAGCCTAGAGCCTAGGCATGGACTAGGCGGTGCTAGACGAGGTCTTTTAGAACCATGGTTGACAAAGAGAGAGAGGGAGTGAGAGAGGAGAAGGAGAGATTGGAGAAGAGAGAGAGGGAAAAAGAAGAATCCCCCTGGTCAACCCCCTATATATATACTTAAAATCCAACGGCCCAGATCAATCCTATATTTATCTGACGTCCAGATTGGATTATAAAAAATTATCATAAATAGTAAATAGATATTTTGCCATTTAGTATTTGCCATACAGTAACAACACATTAACCCTTATAACTTCCGCATACGAACTCCGATTAAAGCGTATAACATACACACGAGTTCGTATTAACGTCCCCTACAACTTTCTCGAAGGAACATTCCTCAAATTCTCGACTTATCACAAAGTCATCTTTTACGGTAAAGTAAATAACTTTTATTACTCTCGTAAACTAAATAAATCCATAATAAACAGCTCGTGACTCCGGAAAATATTCTGGACATACAGGTGGACTCATATTAACATAATCTACCACCTCGAGACATTAATTCTATCTTCCCTTAGAATCGAGAATATTTCGATATTAAACTCGAACAGTAGTTCAGGAAAGACTAACAACGTAATTACAACACTCTGTAACCCATTTCAGAACGGGGTGTTACAGTGTTGTCACACAAGCTCTTATGACTGATAACAATGGTAGTCGACTGTTTGTTTTTGTAATAGGTGACACGCAATTTGGAAAGATTCGGAAGTGTTTAACATTGGTGTGAGGAACCGAGTCCTCCTAGGCTGGACATAGCCAGAATGATCCACAGAGGGATAAAATCACACCACATAGTTGACCAAGGCTCAAAATTTGATGCCTGGAATAATTTACGACAGTAAAAAATAAAGCAGTTCAAAACAGATACCTCAGGTGGCCAAATACCCAGACCCACGCCAAGGCCCACAACCAGTCATCCATCCCAGATCTAGTTGACCGATGAATCGCCGTCGCAATTCCATAGCCATGCCCACCATTACGCCGTCGAGATCTAGCGACCCACCCCGATCTAGAACACTGCTGCAACAACCACCAGTTCACACCACTTTTGCTGCCATTCCCTACGTTGCCCGGTCGGGATCGGAGCAGCGCAGCGCTGCCCGCCCATCGGCGAGCCAGCTTGTCGAACCACCGACAGCGGCCAACTCGTCGTACCCCAGTTGCTCTGGTTCCTCTTTCCATCTTCTCCGATGCAGAAGCTTCCCAAGTCTGAGAGAGACCAGAACTACAAGACCCCAATGAATCTCCCCTCCGAGCACCAGAACCAGGCCAGATTCCTTCATTTATGCCCGCCGCCGAGGTGATTAGCACAGATCGAGTTCGCCATATCCAACCCGATCTAACGAACAAAACACCACTGTTTTGTAACCTGGACCTTGTTTCTGCTTTGTAAAATCACCACTGTCTTGGACAGACATCCCTTCCCGGGCCGGAACACAGCGGCGGGATCGCCGGCGACGTTCGGCCGGCAGAGAACAACACTCAATTTCTGGTTTGTTGCGCGCGTGGGGGCGCGTACTATTCTAGAGCAGTAATGAAATTTTTGATTTCTCCATCTAAAGTTCAACTGGAAAAGTTGTTGTGGTGACAGGTCCAACAACTACAACAACTAACCTACATCTTCCATGTCCCAACAACTAACCTGTCTACAGTTTATGTTTCATCTAAGTTTCAAGAGACATTATGTATTATCAATACGCATATATAGATGCTGCTGCGCGCCATCTTTATTTTTTTCAGAAATTAATCTGTTTTTTTTGTGTGCATGTGCATGTGCATGTGCATGTGCATGTGCATGTGCATGTGCATGTGCATGTGCATGTGCATGTGCATGTGCATGTGCATGTATTATAGATATAGTTGTAATCTATATATGCCAATGTGATAATCATGGTTTCTTTATAGAAATATTAATGGTACGATCGTTTTCCGTTGTTGTGCTCCATCAAAATTATATAATGTATCTTGAACACCCGGTGGCATTTGGTCACCTCCAACATTATTGATCCAAGTGTTTTTAACTTATTTTTTATTGATTATTTTTTTTTCACTGCATGTTGGTCCTCACAAAAAATTAAGTTATATAATTGGTTAAAAACACTATATATAGCAGTGTCACATGATGTTTTAAATACGTACTAAGAATATTTACTCGGCTTTTCAAATGAATTCCATAAGTAAAAAAAGAGAAATAAGATTGTATTTTACTGTTTTTCTGTAGTAATTTGTTAGTTATTAATTTCTTTAAACACATATATAGCTCATATAGGATGTTCATGTTTTTCTCTCATGCTTCAGATTAGCCGTAACAAAGGGCAACGCGTGAAGGTTTCAACCTCTCAAACCTTGTGTTATAAATGATTCCCTGGGTAAGATCGATCCAGAAATCTTTACATGATAGGTCGATGCAAGTATTTCTTGATAGAAAAAATCTAATATAGGGATGGGTTTCCTTTGGACGTTTCGATCGGGTTCATATAATAGTGATAATACCTAACCAAATTATTAGCTAGTTGTGTTCTTAAATAGTTTTAGATCTTATATATGGAATCAATCAATTTCCCAAATTTTTTAAAATTAAACCGAGTCCCCAGTGTTGTTCTGTAGCTAGAGAAGAGGAACACACCTATCTTATTTTTTATTTTACACTGCGCATTTGCAAACACATTACTAGATATGCTGGACTATTATATGGACCATGCTACTGACATTTGCATGTTGCTACCCTATTTTCCAAAATATAGAAACAAATATTAAAAGGAAGGGCATGACCAAAAAAATAATTTTCAACTTATTATATTTTTCATGTGCTTAAACCCCGAATGAATGAAGCTCTCCGTGGCAATGAACGCAGAAATTAAGTATTAAAATATTAATAATTATAAAAAAAATTATGGTTTAAAAAATAAATATTGGATGGATATATATGATTTTTTTTAAAAAAATTATATAAAAATTATATATTTAATTAAAAATAAATTAAATATCAAATATATAAAAATTAATATTAATTCTTATAAAAAATAAAAATATCAAAAGAAATATCCACTATATTTTAAGGGCCGTTGGGACAAATGGCCGTAAAACATACCCAAGGGTCTTCCTATATAAACGCGAACAGACCCAGCTGCCCAAACCAGAGCTTCATCATCTTCCATAACCATTCCATCCCATTCGAAAACCTTAACACAGTCCAAAACCCTAGCCTAGCTAGCTACGTACATTTCCCAACAGAGATGTTTGACGAGATTGACATGGAGTCTGATTTCGCTTTGTTGGAATCCATTCGCCAACACCTTCTCGACGATAATTTCGACACCACTTTCGATCTAGAAGCATCATCTCCAACAGCTTCGGGCTCTCCTCCTCCTCAGATCTACTGCAGCAGTTTCAGCTTTGGTGCCCTTTTCTCCGCAGAGAATTGCACCAACTGGCCGCTAAAAGCGGACAGCGACTGCGACGATACAGTCGTTTCAGTGAAGAGGGAGCCTCAGGAGGTAGTAGAGGAGGAGGGTGTGCATGTGGCGGCGCATGATACGGCATCGGCAGCGAAAACAAAGTCTCGGGACGTCACGGAAGTAGTAGAGGAGGTGGCGGAGCGTGAGATTCACTCGCCGTCGTTGGGGAGTCACTTTCGGGGAGTGAGGCGTAGGCCGTGGGGGAAGTACGCGGCGGAGATTAGGGACCCGAAGAAAAACGGCAGCAGAGTGTGGCTTGGGACCTACGAAACGGCGGAGGACGCTGCATTGTCTTATGACCAAGCCGCTTTTAAGATGCGCGGTTCCAAAGCCAAGCTCAACTTCCCTCACCTTATCGGGTCAGGATCGCTTCCGGTTAGAATAACTCCCAAACGGCGGTCACCGGAAACTTATTCGTCGTCTTTGTCTTCAACTTCGGAGAGCTGCTCGCCGAAGCCAAAAAGGCAAAACCTTTGAGTTGGCCCGGTGGCTGCGGCCGAGGCGGAGTCCGGTGGCTCGAGCCGAGTGGAGATGGTTGAGACGAGTCAGCTAGCTGTTGTTGATCAGTGGCTTAATGATTTTAATACTATAGTGGTGTCCACACCTCAAGGGCTCAAGAAGTAATGAACTAATGATAAGTGGTTAACAATAATGCATGCTGGTTTAATCGATCGATTAGAGTTTGTCGTCTCCCAATTGTAAAGTTGTTTTTTTCATTACCAACCTTAGTTTTGTACATGAGCTCCTTTCAATGGATGCTAGTCTTACCATTTAAAATTATAGTAAACAATACAGATTAGTTACTAATTAAATTTCAATATATAAATACATTTTTTACACATTCATGTACAAAAATTAACAAATTAAGACAAATTGATATTCACATGTCATCTGTTATTATATATTGTATTAATTTCAGTTTAACTGTGATGACTTCGAAGTTCATCGCTGCTACTGTCTGCTTGGCTGCTTGTCGCTACTATTGTGCTGACTTTCAAATCTGCAACACACAGTAGCAGTAGAAAGCAGTAGCACATAGAATTAGAATTAACAAGCAATAGCAGCAAAAAGTAGAAATACACAACAGGAAGCAACATCACATAGTAGCAACACACAACACCAACACGCACTAGCAACACATAACACCAACACGCAGTAGTATCACACAACACCAACACGCAGTAGCATCACACAACACCAACAACACACAGTAGCAGCACACAACACCAACAAACACATACACATCACCAACAATACTCAGTAGCAGCTTCATACTTCTGACACATTTTCGTCTTTTCCCTGAACTTTCTCACATGTTAAAAGAGCATACAGATGTCAGATTGTCAAAACAGCTCCGTGGTCACTTAGGATCCAGAAACGCCCTATGAATGATCTTAAGATCAGCGGGAGATGCAGATTTGAAAGAAAGTCTAGCATATACATGTCATGATCAAATGTGAAGGGTGTGGTTGTTTGTGTCAACCATGTTGCACTCTTTTTTCCTTAGTCACAGCTTTTTGTCCCACTGGGTTTTTGCTTGACAAGGTTTTTAACGAGGTAACATTGCATGCACCGCTAACACCATTGATCCCCATTTGTGGTTGATCATGGCAGACTTGTTTAAGTCTTGGCTCACATCTACTCTTGAGAAGCATGTTGGAATGCACCATTCATCAGGAAAATCCGATTGAAGTACACATCAGGGGGAGCATCACATGGCGAGTTCTCAATGGATTAGTTGGTGCGTTGTACTCTTTTTCCTTCGACCAAGGTTTAGTTTTCCCACAGGGTTTTTGTTACTTGGCAAGGTTTTGATGAGGCAACACCGTAAGCACCATACCGGCATGAAGACACCCGACACAATGAGTAGTATTCTAGGATATTTGATATATATGTGTGTCTTGGTCCATGTCTTGTATAGGGACTTTATGTAGTAATCCATGTTGTAATAGGGTTTTACACATATCCATGTAATAGGGTCATTGGCCCATGTAATAGGAACATTGGTGCATGTAATAGCCCAAGAGGCCCATGTATTTTCCTATATAAAGGGGCTTCATTCTATCAATAAGATAAGGAGAATTCATTTCCTCAATATTATTCTACAACATATAAATTTTATTTGTTACTTATATGTAATTTACTCTTAAAATTATCTATCTATACCTGCAAATTATTTGCAAAATTATTATCTATTTTATTTATCATGACTGACAAAAAAACATGTTATAATATTTAAGTGGTTTAGCTAAAAAAAATATATATCACAAAAATTGAGCAGCGCATGTCTCTTTTCTCTCTCAAAAGTGTCGAACTAAAACAACAACAAAAGATCCTTAAGATCCACTACCAGAATAAGTATCATAGCCGACGAAAAAACAATTAACAGGCCGACGAAATTTTTTTTCGTCGGCTAAAGTCTATTTTAGCCGACGAAAAACACTTTCGTCGCCTAAGTGAAATTTTCGTCGGCTAAAGTAGACTTTTAGCCGACGAAAAAAAATTTCGTCGCCTAAGTGAACTTTTCGTCGGCTAAAGTGGACTTTTAGCCGACGAAATGTTGTGTCGTGGGCTAAAATAGTTTTTTTCGTCGGCTATAGTTCACAGACTATAGCCGACGAAATTTTAAAACTTTGGCCGACGATATATATAATTTCGTCGGCTAAAATGCTTTATATTTCCAGATCTAGACAGTTGCTGATTTGAAAGAAAAAACGGGAGAAAAAGTTTTGAGGTTGGCGAAATTGTTGGGTGTTGTCGAAATCTACAGGAGGATATTGTAAGTCGTTTTACGTTTTAAAATTTAGTAAATTATATGTATATATATATTTTAAAATGTTAATTAATTTTTTTTCCTATCAAATTAGGCGAGGGTGAGGCAGGCTAGTGACGAGGTGATGGCTGCTATAGTCAGGGAGACATGGCCTGACACGCAAGAGGAAGACATGTCCGAAGCCATGTCCCGGATCGACAGTTCGGATCTCAGCGTTAGGGCCAGGATCATGGGCACAGCCTTCCCACCGCGAGGAAATAACTTCTACTGTCGGGGTCTGGGAAAGAAGGGCGAGGGGGGTACTGAAAACCACTCCTGGGTTTCAGAAAAAAGGAGCCTCGACCAGCAGCAGAACGACTCAGCTTGAGGCGGAAGTTCAGATGTTACGGCAACAGCAAGCCGCCCAAGCAGCATATACTGCCGAGAGAGAGGCCGCCCAAGCAGCATATACTGCCGCTCTACAGGAGTACAATGTAGCAGTCTATGCCGCCCAGCATGCACAGCAGCAGCAGATGATCCAGTACATGCAAGATTTGATGGCTGCACAGCAGCAGGGACTTCCGCTTCCGCACATGCCCACGCCTATTGTCTTACCTCAGCCGCCGCAACCTCCCCAACCTCCCCAACAACCTCATCCTGGAGCAGATATTGATTTAGACGATATCGACTTCATTTAGTTTTTTAAGTTTATGAACAATTATTTATTTAGTTTTTTAGGTTTATGAACAAATATTAATTTACTTTTTAGGTTTATGAACAATTTATGAATTGAAAATTTAATGCAAAATGTTTATGTTACTTTAGATAGTGTGTTGTTGTTGGTTATGAAATTGTTTCTGTAATTTGCAGCTTGCTTGGATGGTAATTTATAAATTTTGTTTGGGTTTCTAGTATAAAAAGTATCTTAGCCGACGAAATTTACCATATTTCGTCGGCTATGCTAGTTTTTTTTTTCCAACAACCTTTAGCCGACGAAATTTGCCATATTTCGTCGGCTAAAAGTATCATAGCTGACGAAAGTGTGCTAATTTCGTCGGCTATTCTCTATTTATTTTTTAATTTTTAAAAACTTTAGCCGACGAATTTTTAATATTATTTCGTCGGCTAAGTGTTGGATTATAGCCGACGAAATAATATTAAAAATTCGTCGGCTAAGTGTTGGAGTATAGTCGACGAATTACAATAGATTATTTCATCGGCTATAATCCAACACTTAGCCGATGAAATAATATTAAAAATTCGTCGGCTAAGTGTTGGAGTATAGCCGACGACTTCTTAGCCGACGACTTATAGCCGACGAAAATTGTGAACAGGCCGACGAAAAAATTTCGTCGGCTAAAGTGCTTATCCTGGTAGTGATCTGAAAGTTCATATATATATATATATATATATATATATATATATATACACACACACACACACGTGTGTGTTTTTCTTTTGAACTTAGTGAGCCGTTTTTTGCTTTCTTATTTCAGTGCACCCACTTTTCTATTTCAAGCTTCATTATATTAGGATGGTTATATAATTTTATGACCTGGTGTCTTCATTAGAGGTCGCTTTGTTAACGTATAATTTATAATTTTAGATACTTCTGCGACTCTGTTGAAATTGTCGTCCCTCATAATCCAGAAGTAAAGGCTCACCCGGAATCAGAATCACTAATTCTAATGCTGGAAGATGAAGCTAAAATCACAACTGTCCCTTCCATAGTTACTTCTACCCCTGACTCACAACTCCCTGGTATAGAATATCACTCACTGAGGTATGTTCACAACCTACTGGTACGAGCAATAGTGAGTCAAATATTAGACAATATGTGTTGCCAAATAGGTCTACTAGGGGTCAACCAACAAAAATGTATGAACCTATTGTTCATGCTAAATCAAAATACCCAGTAGCCAATTACATGTCGACAAGAAGATTGTCTAAGTCATATGAGTCATTTGTGAATCAAATATCTGTTGTATTAATACCTAACATAGTGTAGGATGCGTTGGGGAATCCAAAATGGAGGAAGAGATGGAGGCGTTGTAAAAGAACGATACCTGACAACTTATGCCTCCACCAAAAGGCAAGATGGTTGCAGGCTGTCGTTCGGTGTTTACTGTTAAACATAATGCGGATGGGTCAGTAAACTAATATAAAGCGCGTCTTGTTGCAAAAAGATTCACTCAGATGTATGGAATATACTATTATGAGAAGTTTGCTCCGTTTGCTGCTAACTTAAATTGGCCACTTTGACAGTTTGATGTCAAGAACGTCTTTTTTATGGAGAGTTAGCTGAAGAAGTGTACATGAGACTTTCACCTATGTATATAGCTGGTTCTCTAGATGAATTTGTGTGCAAATTGAGAAAGTCTTTGTACAGTCTCAAGCAGTCACCTTGTTCTTGGTTTGAGAGGTTCTCGCAATTCATGTGTAATATTGGTTATAGACAGAGTAATTCAGACCATACCTTGTTTCTCAAACATCAAGGTGAAAAGTTAACAACCTTAATTATTTATGTCAATGGAATAGTAATCACAGACAATGATACATCTTAAAAAAGAGTGATACATCTTAAACATAGGCAATGGGCCTATTTATGTCGTTGAGATGGATAAATTGCAGATGTAGTTAGCTTAGGAGTTTGAGATGAAAGACTTGGGTAATCTTAAATACATCTTAGGTATTGAGGTAGAAAAGAAGAAAGAAGGGATCTATTTATGCCAGAGAAAGTACATCCTGGACCTGCTGATAGAAACAGGTATGTTGGATTGCACACCTATCGATATACATATTGAGCAGAACCATCGACTAGCAGAATATCTAGACCAAGTACCTACTGATCGAGCTCGCTATTAGAGGTTGGTTGGGCGCTTGATTTACTTGATCCATACTAGACCAGATACTGCATATGCAGTAGGTGTGGTTAGTCAATTTATGCATAACCCGAGCGAGAGTCACATGGATGCTGTTATAAGAATTTTAAGGTACTTAAAGTCAGCTCCAGGGAGATGAGTATTGTTTTTTAAACACAGCAACATCCTCGAATGTGTGATTGGGCTAGAAATATTACAGACAAGAGGTCGACATCAGTTTACTTCACATTTGTGGGAGGTAATTTGGTTACATAGAAGCATAAGAAATAGAATCTTGTGGCACAATCTAGAGCTGAAGCGAAGTACAGAGGTATGACCCATGGAATGTGTGAATTATTGTGGCTACGAAATCTGTTATGTGATTTGGGTGTTAATCCCAATAAGGCATGCAGTTATATTGTGACAACAAAGCTGCCGTATATCACAAAATCCAGTCCAACATGATCGTACTAAACATGTAGAGGTTGATCGACACTTCATAAAGGAAAAGCTAGATGTCAATATTATTAGTTTTCCCTTTGTTCCAACTCATAACCGGCCCTGGGCTAAGGCCAATCAAGCAAAAACTTAGGGCCCCCTAAATGTAAGGGCCTTAAAAATATTATATAACCCCTAATATATGAATGTAAAAAAATAAAAAAAAATATACGAAAACATGAAATTGTAGACATTTTAAGGGGTAAATACCTCTCATGGTACTTGATGTATGATCAATAGGACAAATAGGTACCTGATGTTTAAAAGATGACAGTTTGGTATCTCAAGTTTTGTTTAGTTAGATAGTTTGATGTTTCCATTAACTTTTCTGTTAAATATGAGGGTAAAATAGATATTTAGGTCCTATTTATCAATATACACATAAAAAAATTTGTTATGTGGATTCATGTGTATTAGATCTAAATATATATATCGAAAATTTTAACTAATATTCTATATAAATATGAATTTATGTTTTGTTTGAAACATGACTCAATTTTATATTTAAGAATTTAGGTGGTATAATTAACCTAAACACTCACGCGACTAATAGGTGTTCATATCAATTTATATATATATATATATCATATTTATCAACCAAACCAAAAATATTAATTCATGTGTATACTCTTAAAAACCTAGAAAATAATAAACACCTAAGAATAATTATCATTTAACAACACAAATTAATATTTTTATATCTAATTTTATAAATAGGACCTAAATGATGATTTGCCCTCATATTTAAAGAAAAAGTTAACGAAAGTATCAAACTGTCTAATTAAGCATAACTTGAGATATCTAAGTGTCATCTTTTAAACATCAGGTAGCTAATTGTCCTATTGGTCATACATCAGGAATCATATGAGGTATTTACATATTTTAAGTCTCTTGCTTCAATAAGCTTGTAGAAAATTGTTAGCATTGAAAATGAGTTTGTTCGTTTGAATACTAATATAAAATGGTAAATCATTGCAATTTTATGGTTCAGCTTGTAGAAAATTGTTAGCATTGAAAATGAGTTTGTTCGTTTGAATACTAATATAAAATGGTAAATCATTGCAATTTTATGGTTCAGCTTGTAGAAAATTGTTAGTATTGAAAATAAGTTTGTTCGTTTGAATATTAATGAATTGATAATGGTCTTCGTATGTCACTACACATAATTTACTTTGAAGATCGAGACCTTAATTTGTTTTTTGCTTGGGGCCCCTGAAATCTCAGGGCCGGCCCTGTTCCAACTGAAGAGCAGCTTGCAGATATACTCACTAAAGAAGTTTCCAAGAAGACATGCTATGACTCACTAAGTAAGTTGGGCATGATTGATATATATATGCGCCAACTTGAAAGAGTGTTAGCGTGAGTCAAAATATGAATGTAAATATATTGTAGTTATGTGATAGAGTAATTTATGATATATCATAGTTGATACTTACAATTTATATCTATTGTAAACTCCTATATAAACCATCATAATGAGATGAATAATATGTTAGAAGATTTATTCTATCCTCCTCGTTATATTTGAGTGTATATAACAAACAAACACCGAGAAAATGGAAGGACTGTGATAACCCAACAACCAATTAGTATATGTTTCAGATTCTATACGGGCGCATGAGACAGAAAAATAAAGAATTTTAAACATAGCTAGGAGCCACGAAAGGTTTCTATTTTTTTTCAAAAGAAACTAAAAAGAAGAAACAAGCTTACTCGTGAAGCAATATTCTATAATCACATGATTAACGAATCTATAAGCCAACATAAAAAAACAAGTGTATATCTAACATGATCGCCCGAAGTTGATTCTGGAAATTACCTTTGAAGGTAAATTATTGATTTCTAAAGCTAATTAAGTTGACTTTTGCTAGCTGAATTCTACCAAATTTATTTTTCTAAAAAAAAGAATTCTACCCAAATTAGTTCTCTCTCCCTATCTCCAGGAGTCTAGGGTATCTTTCCCTAATTAAGCATGAATATTATTTGATGTAATCGGTAGTTAATATTTTCTGAATCATCTTTACTTGCTCTGTCCTTTTGTTTTATTTTTATGTTTCCTACCATAACTCTGCCAAAACCTATTATTCTATTTTTATGGTTCATCGGTGAGTGCAGACTTTTATGGGTTGGATTGCTAGTGATGTATAAATTGAGGGTCATTTTGGATGTTGTCTTAAAGAGATAAAAATGGCTAAATAGGGCCATAGACGCTACATAAAAAAGATACGTTCAGAGCAAAAATGAGCCAAAAACTGCAAATAGCCAACACAAATTGTGAAATACCAAAGCCAAACGGTTATCCTCTTTTCCACAAACAAGGATCGATAATCCAATTGACATTAAAGGGCTTTGGAACATGCCAAATTTCCATAACTGTGTTTTGTTTATACTAAGATCCGGATACGACATTCATTAATTGAACCTTCCATAGTCACCAAGCCACAAATACACTTTTGAAGTATCACTCGATCCATCAAAAATATTCATCATGAACGGCCTTGTGATCGCAATGTTTCTTGTGCTAGCCACGGTTCATCTAATGGTGCATCAAGGGGAGGCAGTTTACTGCACCAAAGTGAGGAACTCGTTGATGCGTTGCGTTCCATACTTGATTGCAAGGCCGGTCTTGACATTTTAGAAACTTGAGGCGAATAACAAAAATGTGGCATCGTAGATAAATTATATGAATCTAATAAACTATTTTTCTATGTAGAAATTTCATGCAAACATATAAATATATTAAAAGAAGTCAATAAATTCATAAATACATCAACAATGAAAATGAAAAGAACAAAAGAACCTAGTTTTCATTATCAGTATGAAAAAATTGTTTTAGTATATATGTATGAAAAAAAGAACTGTCATAATGACGCTTTGAAACGGAAAGAGAAAACAAAAAAAGATAAAATGACCCAATGTAGAGTAAATTGAAAAATGATTTAAAAAAGACTCCAATAAGAGTCAAACCAGTGATATGGTTGGAGCCACAAAATTTGATTACTAATGAACTACACCCAGCTACATGTACTGTCTATGCAAAAACTTTTTTATATAATAATTTTAAGTCAATACATAAATTAAAAACAAATAATTCCTGTGAAGCCTGCTAGAGACCGGTGGTCTAAGGCGGCCGTCTCAACCTGCAACCCTAAGGCAGGGCCTGCTTGATTGGCAAGGAAACCAAACCCGCGGATAAGTGTTGTAGTGGGTGATCAGTGACATCAAGTCACTTGCCCATACCACAAAGGACTGGAAGGATGCCTGCTAATTAAAAGAATATTTTAGACTTTAACAATATTATGTGACTCTTGTTAAAAACAATATTATGTGACTTAATGTTCAAGCAATTGATTAAATCTAATTTAAGCGTTACGAGTTGTATAAAGAATGTAATTTAGTGTTGTATGAATAATATATAGTTTACATATTGATTAAAGAATCCATAATATCATGTGATATGATCTCGTAATTTAGGCTAAATCTTATAGGATCAACTAGAACTTTTTAATGAGCAAAACACTAGTTGATCATTATATATAAACGAGCGTAAGTCCTTGTATCTCATCATATGACGCATTCAGTCTTTATCACTTCTAACGAGAACATTGTGTAATTAAGAGCAATAGAAGACTTAAGCTGCTACAAGAAGTCATGACAATCTCCATCAATAATGCAAATAAGTACTTATGTCTGTCAATATGTTGTTTATGTTTTTACATGTATAAGACTTTATTCATATATTAATCTCCTACAATTCTTTTACTAGGATCCGGATCCTCTAAAGTTTGTAATCCTAGCTTTATGTAAATTTCATAAAATCTTACTCATCGGTCTCATCTAATGGATTTCATTTTGCCACATAAGCTATTCATTTTTACATTTTTTGTCATGCAATGAATGTTAACGTGGTTAAGCTGTAGTGAAAGAAATTAAAACAGCAAAAAAAAATCCTATCACAAACTGAATTCTTGTATTGAGTTCTGATACCCTTCTATTGTCTTATTCTCCTCTTTGCTATCTTCTCGGATTCTATCTTTCTTCCATGAACATAAGTGTTTCTCTATTCATTGTTGCAAGTAATCTATTCTACATATAAATCTATTGATTTGCACTGTTTTTGCCTTCACCTGAAAACTTTAGAAAGTGAGAACATTGATTCTTCATTCGACCAAACAATCCAGTGATGAAGAATTGCGCCTAAACACTTGAGAAATAGGAAAAGGGGTTATGAGAATATGGCCCTGCGTACGTGGATTGAAAAATATGAGAATCACATTCTCGAGGTTGATTCAATTCAATTGTTCGGGGTTAAAATGGATTTTTCCGAACAACCATATTTGGAGCGTGGTAGTACCTATGGGTCAGATATAATGACGACAGGTTTTTAGCCTGCATCAAATAAACCTTTATTATCGTTAGTAGCGTAAGGTAAGTAGAGTCCATCAGCTGCGAGAAGGTTATCATGGACGACGAATCAAAGCGTCTACTGGCCGCAAAGATAGCAGCACTTGCCGAGAAGATGCAGCGAGTTGAAACAACCATACAACAGTTTGAGTGGACTCAGATGTAACATGACCAAGAAATCAAAGCAACAAGCCAAAGTGTCGAGAAGATGCAGAATTCTACTACCCAGGACAGTGTTGAGACTGATGACAAGATTGACAGGCAATTCGAACGCCTTCATGAGGTGGAGAAAGTCTTGGGAATAGAAAGAAGCCGCGAGGCTCAGCGAATTGCAAGGGCCAAAGGAAAGCTCAAGAAGAGCTAGATTCGCACAGTTTTGAAGAGGTGACTAACCCATCGTCATCTGTCAAAACTATGACTATTAAGGCTAATGGACCATTCACATTAGTTCGGACAGATACAAAAGAGCCAGTAGCCGGGACGCCTGCCAGACAGGAGGCGAATGTGAGGCGTCAAAGGAATCAGGATCTACCCAGAGGTCTTGAACCAATGATAGAAATTCTTAATGGGATGGCGAATGGCCAGGAATGCACACCAGAGCAGGTGATGCAGATGATTCAAGAAACCGTCAGGACAATGCAGGGACAGCCAGCTGTGAATCTGAATTATTCCAATCCGTATCCGGACAAAGTAACATACATGCCATGGCCTGAGCACTATAGGCAGCTTCGATTTACAACTTTTTCCGGAGAAGGATCAGAAGATGCCGCCACCCATATTTCTCGCTTTCAAAGCGAATGTGGTCCTTATGGGACCAATGATATTTTCAAACTAAGAATTTTTGGCTCTTCTCTTGCAGGGTCCGCATTCACTTGGTATACTAGGTTGGCTCCTAGGTCAGTCCCTAGTTGGCCAACCATGGAGGCTATGTTCAGAACAACTTTTGACATAGTGGAGCCTGAAGTCGACTTATCTTCGCTAACCTCCATGTATCAATAGCCGATGGAGTCCCCTATGGAGTATTTGAAAAGATTCAAAATTCAGCAGACCAAGTGCAAGACTCCAATTTCAGAACAGGATGCCATTCACATAGCCATCAAAGGATTAGAACGGCGTCAGAGGGCTAAATATCATGACGTTCACTTTGCAAGCATGACAGATCTGATGAGCAAGGTAGCCAGCTACCAGAACTTCCTAGATGAGCTAGATGGAGGCCCTGGGGCATCACAAGGTTCACCAACATCTTATATTCCAGGAACCTTGAAACCCAGATATGGTCCCAACAGGGGCAGAATGGTGTCAACAGTGTACTTACACTTGGATCCTTTTTATAGTCCACAACATCACTTTGTGGAGCCACAAGGGTATGCTGAACAGGATGACGAAGAGGATGTGACAGCCGTGGAGTTAGCTGGAAGACAAGTGGTCAAGTCTAGGGCACTGCGCATGGAAAAGAACCCAATCAGGGTAACAACTGGAGCATTCGCCAAGCCAGAATATGAGCTCTACACCTATAATGCCCACAAGGCTCCAGAGATCCTTGACTAGCTGTTCGTTGAAGGAAAGGTTCGACATGACTTCGGAGTATGTCCGAAGCCAGAATAAATCAGGAGAAAGAAGTACTGCAAGTACCACAATCTGTGAAATCATAATACCTCTGAAATGTATCAGGTTGAAAGATCAGCTCTAGACGTGGATCAATTCTGACAAATTGGATGTTGACGGCGAAAAGACAGCAGCTTGGGTCGATGTGGATCCATTCCCCACAATCGCCATGGTTGACATCAAACTTGTAATCACTCATTCACGGAAGGATACCAGGCCTTGATTTCAGATTACACTTACGATGCTAATCAGACCCATATTATTCGAGACACATTGATTGTAGAAGGAATAATGGAGATTTCTTGGGGGTCAGTTCCATCTGAAGAGGTTACTGCAGGTAAAACATATTGTAAGTTCCATAATGTTTGGACTTATCACACTGCAAACTGTGTACATCTTAAGGACCAGATCCAGCAATGGCTAAATGAAGGATACCTGAAGTTTGAAGACAAGTCAGAAGCGGAGGTGTCCATGGTGGAGGTTGCACTCAACCAAAAAGGAGCAAGGAAGGTGACATTGGATCTGCAGGAAGAAAAGCAATCAGACCAGCCGGTGATCATCGAGAAAGTCAAACCAGCAATGGAGGGTTCGACAGTAGTACTGTGCTCTAGGTGCAAGGTGGAATGTGGACTGAAGATGAGCTATGAGGAGTTTGCAAGGACTGTTAAGTCATCAGAGGCTATTACCTTGTAGTCGCCACCAAACCATTATGCACCTTCTACTCCACGAGACATGAAGACGTCAGGGCAGGTGAACCAGATCCTGCGGGGGTCTGAGGCAGTTCAGCAGTTCCAAGCTTCTACTAGCACTAGTCATAGAGTTGGGACTCAACAAAGAGCTAAACCAGATGTTCTGACGAAGCCATACATACCACCTGTGTCAAAAACAATCATCAAAGAAAATAAGTGGTATGTACGAGAAAGAGGGAGAGTGGTGGAGACGACTCCAACTCAAACTAGGAATGCTCAGAAGAAATATGGTCAGGCAAAGCGAACGCTAGAGGCCTTGGAGAAATGTGACATTTAGCCTGACCAGATACGGCGAACACCAGAGCAATTACAAAGGGTGGTTGAAAACTTAAAGGTTAGACCCTATGTGCACGTTCGCCATTGAACCAGTCAACGCTAGTCGGCGAATGATCGACCTCGACAGAGAGGAAGTGTCTTCAATAGGTTGTCACAACGACCCGTGGATGACAAACAAGAGCAAAGGGTTTTAATCCTTGATAGATTATCGTTCGCCAAAGACACTACATCTGAGGTGGCTAGAAGTAAGAAAGCTAGGGTGGATACAGCTCTGAACAGGATGGAGCGCCGCCAGATATTCAAATGGAAACCAAAAGTGGTTTCTCAAGAAAATAAAATAGTAACTCGGTTCCAAGTTACTCATAAGCCTACACCTGAGACTATTTTGAAAAGGGAATCTATTTTTGAGGTCCCCATCGTCGATGATAGAATTACACAGGTTGTGTCTAGCTTTGAGCAGCAGGCAGAAGACGAAGCAATTTTGGACCTCAGCGAGGATGATAACATGGAAGGGTTAGAAGCACAAGAGCCTGAGGAAAGCTTGGAGTGCAACATGCTACATCTGACATGGGGGGCAGACCTAAGATCACCAACATCTGCAGAGCTGGAATGTAACATGGCATATATTCTCTCCAAGAAGTATTCTCTGTCAAGACCCATGTCATCCCATGTTTTCTTGAATTCAGACAAAATTAAAAGAAAAAGAGCTTCCCATTACAGAAAAGATAGGAAATATCCTTAGCAAACCAATTGGGTGAATAACATTAGCAAATATCTACAGTTTGTCAGAGGATCCTTTGGCAAACGCCCCGCAATCCTGATTTTTAGCTTTGCTCAACCACACCGGTCTGTGTAGGAAATGTCCACTTCACAAGAGGAGGAGAAAAATCCTAGTTGCTCTTCATTTAGGTCTAAGAAGAACCTAAGTGCCGGCCTGACCAGCGTCCGTACGACAGTTGTTTGAGAAGAAGACAGAAGGCGAACAAGCATCAAGATCAAGGTTGTACCTGACCCATAGGTACTGCCACGCCTCAAGACTGATTTTTCGAAGAAAATCCATTTTCACGCCGAACAGAGGCAGTACCAGCGAAGGATGCTTCTGCTACAACAATTTACAGATTTGTGTTTCAGAATATTATTTGCAGATATGGCGTACCAGAATTTCTGGTGGCAGATCGGGGGCAGCTTTTATGACCAGAGAAACCCAAGAGTTCCTTGAAGGATATGAGATTAAGTTTCTGCATTCTACACCTTATTATGCTCAGTCTAATGGACAAGCAGAAGCTAGCAACAAAATTATCTTGAATATTTTACGGAAGATGTTGGCAGATAACCCTAGAAATTGTCATAGTGAGCTAGATCATACTCTGTGGGCTTATCGAACGTCAAAAAGAACTTCTACCAGAACCACTTCATATGCTTTGATGTTTGGTCATGATGTAGTTCTTCCCATGGAGATCAATGTTCATTCTCTACGCGTTCGCGAACAACATCAGTTAATTGGTGAAGATTATGTTCAAGCCATGTATCAGGAACATGAAGATTTAGATTCCAAGCGAATGGAAGCTTTGGATAATCTCATCATGGAAAAGAAAAGAGTTACTCGCGCTTATGATAAACGCACTAGAGGACATAGTTTTGGAGTTGGAGACTTGGTGTGGAAAGCAATTTTGTCTTTTGGCGAACATGTTCGCGGACGTGGAAAGTGGTCCCCAACTTGGGATGGGTTTTTTATCATTGATCGTCTTGTTAATAAATGTGTTTATTATCTCAGAGAGTTGATGGTGAAATCCATGCTAATCCTATTAATGGGCACCATTTGAAGAAATATCTCCCTAGTATTTGGGAGTATGAGGATTCTCCATTAGTCATTCAACCTCTAGACAGGACTTTGTTCTTTCTCTAAAACATTTCTGACCTGGGAGGCATGGTGTAAATGACAAGTTTGTTTGGTTTAGCTTTCTTTAGAACCCGTTTGTGACAACCAAATCAAACTGGGGGGCAACACTATACCATCTGAGAAGTTTTGATACCCCACTTTTTCAAAAACTTTTTTCACCATTTTGTGAAACATCAAGAGTTTCATTCGATCTGTAACTATTCGGGTTGCAATTTCATTGAGATCCATTAATCCAACACCTGTGGTTTAAAGTTGGGAAACCAATTTTTGTTCTGATACAGACAAAGATATAAGAAACAATCAAGTGTTTTTATTTATATTTGGCTTTGTGACCAAGAACATTTACAATATAAAGAAGCCAGAAAGTGACTCTGATACCATAATACAAGTCCTACTGCTATTTCTATTCAATGTAAGAAGTACAAGATAGTAGAAGCAGCTGGAGAATTGGAGAATCAATCATACCATCTGGCAGAACATGTGCTGATCAAGGAACAAACACAAGCCAAAATGGGTTGGTACAAGCTGGCAGTCTCCATTATCCTTCTATGCACTATGTTGTGAGGATGCCACAAGTTCGCGCAGCTCCTACAACAGTAGTTACACTTTGAGGAAGGACATGAGGACATGTCATTAAACTTATGTATCATTTGAGGACAGGCCACTAAACTTAGGAAAGGAGCTCAGGGAGTTTGATATCTGGAGGAAAGAATTTCTTAAGAAGAAGAAGATAAAAGAAAAGAGCCATGGCGAAGATGTTGTGAAAGTTGAAAGGAACTGTGTTGAGTTTCTAAAATTATAGTGAAGGATGGATGAATCACGAAGACTTGGGGAAACAGTTTTTGCTTAATTTTGGTCAAATGTAGTTGCGTTTCACATCTTTTTAGGATCTCAGTATTAATTAGCGATCAGGCATTATGATTTTCCGAGGTAATGCATTTAGAAGAGAATCAAAGTGGTTAGTTTTTAATTGCTGAAACGTGGTCTGGGCCGTTTACAACAGAAACTACGAGAGTTCAGGCCCAATGGGCTGTTTACAAGAGCTTACCAGCAAACCTAATGTCTATTTGGATTCTCTCATGATCAGCCTTTGACAATAGAGCTTTTCCCTTGGCTTTTTTTCTCAGTCATCTGCTTGTGCTAGTTGGTCTTTTAACTTCTTTATTTATGGGATTCTTGCTTGAATGACAGAGAGTTTGGCTTGTTTCTCCTCATGTGCTTGTCTTAGTAGAGCATCCAGTTCCGCTATGCGTCTGTCCGTAATCACAGTAGCTTTTTGATGTTCAGCTTGGAGTTGGTTGGATGCTTCAGAAAAGGTTTTCAAGAGCTGATTTCTTTGTTCGCTGGTGACATGTGCATCATTTTATTTAGACTCCCAGTGTCAATTTGTGAAGACAGATGTTGAATACAGCTTTCCAGGAGCTATAGTTTCTCTTCATTCACATGGCCTCTGAGGGATGAGATGGCTTCAAGGATTTTGTTTTCATTTTCCTCCAAAGTGATGTCAACAACATCGAGATTCACCAAGAATTCCTTAGCTGCATCTACTCCAGGGTTAATGGTGGAAATCTCGAAGAGAGCTTGAAGACTTTCTTCTAAAGACTTGTTAGCAGTAGGTATAGTTATGGTGGCTGCACTTATTGGTCCACTAGTTTTGTGAATAGGCCATTCTTCAATCGTTAATATCTGAGAATTGAGGACTTAATCAGTTAGATCCTAGGAATGACAGCAATGAGTGGTATAACAAGATATTAGAAGTATACAGACCTCAGTTGGAGTAGAATATCCTTGTGGAGTAACCAAAGAGGAAGGGAGAATATTCTCAGGCTTCTCAGAAATCATGGATGCATTTGAAGGTTCAGAAATATCAACTTGAGGCACATTCGCGGTTGGTAAGGGAGTTGATTCCTAGAAATAGAGCTAAGTATGAGTTTCTGAAAAGGGATAAATACTTTGTGCGAAATGGAACTATCATACCTGGACAGTTGGTGCCTTGGTGGGGTCTGCATCTTCCTGTGTGTTACTAACGGTTGTCCCAGAAGGAATTTGTTCTTCATATGGTGAGGTTTAAGCTACTAAAGACACATTCACGGGTGCTTCCAGGACTGATTTCTGTTGGAAGATGTCAAGGAGGCATGATCATGAGTTTTTCTAAGAGAAAAACTAATAGTTAAGATAAATCACAAGGTAGTTATTTTACTTGTGGAGCACGAGTATCTGATGGTGTTACATCTGGGATTATCTCTGGAGATTCTGAGACAGTAGGTATTGAATTGTATTCCACGTCATGAGAAACCCCTACCAGAATAATCATCTTGTTGTTTTCATTAGACTCGTCAGAATTTTCTGGCATGGAACCTCCACCTTCTGGAGTTAGGATTCAAGGAAGCCTCAACTTCTGAAGGGCATAGCATTTGGAGAGGAACAACATTAGATGGAGGCAATATACTGCACAACACAGCGTCCACTGCTAATCGCCTTTCTATTTCCCAATCTCGAGGAGGAGGTGTAGGGATTGGAGCCTGTTGGGATGAGGAAGCATCTGCTGGGATAGTTATTCGGTTACGAGTTAGCTGCAACAGGTTTAGATATCAGTGAATAGCTTTCAACAGAAAAAATAGTAGTGAATGGTTTAAAAGGTTATTCAAAGCTTACTGGATGTGGTTCAATGTCTTCACCAGAATCATCAATGATTACTCTCCTGCTCCTCTTTTTAGGTTGAGAAGTGGATACTTGGGCTGGAGGTACACTTGGAATATTTCTCTACATGGTTGAACAATCATTTAGTGGTTAGTTAACTAGGATGAGTAAGAATCAATTTAAAATGCAGTTACCTATTGATTCGCAGTTGAACTTTCAACTGGTACGAATTTCTTAGGGATAACAGCTCCATCAAGAATTGATTTGTCTCCAGCAGAGAGGAAGGATCTGACTTGTCTAAAAGTCATGAAGAAAGTACTAATATCTGCAGGCCAATGATGATCATAAAAGGATCTCCACCACTGAGTATATTCTTGAGAAACATAATTGGTAGAGAACAACAGGTCAAAACTATGAATTTTGACTGTGGTTTGGAGTAATCCTGAACAAAAGCGAGGATCCCCAATCTTTTGCCTTGGTTCTTTTTCTATTCATCAAGAGCTGTAATAATTGATACTTTTAGTGAGAGGGTAAGGCACACGCTAGTGAAGACCAAGCTGACGACAGAAAGGATTGGGTGCATAGAGCTCAAAGCCTGCTAGCTTGGGTAGAGGAATATCCATCAGGGAAATAGACTGGTTAAACAATGTTCGCCCTTCGGGAGGTTATGCTGTGGACCACATAAACCCATTCGCCAGAGCTTCAGGATAATTATGATTAAGGATTAGAAGACCTGATTTTAGTGTGGTGGCATCCAAGTTGAACAGGTACTCCAGAGACCGGACATATCCAATGGAGGGAGGTGAAGAAGCATTGGCGAATGCTCTCCCTAATACTTGATTCGCCGGGAAGTCAGTGACCTGTTTATCTCTGAATTGGACAAAGTAAATCTGCAACCAGAGGTCTAGTATCCAAAGGGGACCAGATACATCACTATAATTCTGTTGATGGAGGGACAATTTGTGCAGTTCTCTATAAAGGAATCCCAATACCAATTGAGCCAGGCCAAGACGGTGCCTATTAAAGAGAAGAGTTGCAGTGCGCGCCCAGGTCTTAGTCAATTTTTGAGTTGTTGTGCAGGCTACAAACTTGTGAAGCCAGAAGTCGAGGAATGCAATTCCACTCTGCTCATCTGCGCGAGCATAGAAATGTCCAACCTATCCTTTGTAGGATAGATGTGTTGGGTAATCTGCTGGGGGTTCTCACTCTAACAATGGTTTTGCGGGTGTTCGCTTACAGATAGTGTTTGGGCCAAAATATTATCTTTTGGCGAATGCTTTGCATGAGAGCCCATTGAACCATTTCTTACGGTTTACGTTATGATTAATGTGTTTCCTTTCGATTTGAAGTCATGCGTGGCAAGGATTTGTGGTTGCTTAAGGAATCCTCTAGAAATCCGAGGAAGATTTGATATGCCTTGATCAGCAAGGAAGAACAAACCTTAGTGTTCACTATATAAAGGGGTCAGGGTACAAGAAGAAAAATGACATCTCCAATCAATCAATAAACAACTTTTGCACACTACAAAACAAGCCTCCCTCGGAGCACCTCTACCAAAAAGATTCCTCAAGTTTTTTTGTCTACCAAAGCAATATCCGTAGGCATTCCCCGCTGCTACTCACCAAAGCCCTATCCGTAGGCATTCCCCGCTTCTACTCACCAAGCCTCATCCATGAGCAAACAGTCCACCACCGCTTCATAAAGTCCAACCTGTTGGCGAATTCCCATAAACCATTGTTAGGGTGAATAACCTTAGCAAATATCCACAGTTTGTTAGAGGATCCTTTGGCGAAAGCCCCGCAATTCTGATTTTTAGCTTTGCTCAACCACACCGGTCTGAGTAGGAAACGTCCACTTCTTAAGAGGAGGAGAAAAATCTTAGTTGCTCTTCAGCTAGGTCTAAGAAGAACCTAAGTGCCGGCCTGACCAGCGCCCGTACGACAGTTGTTTGAGAAGAAGACAGAAGGCGAACAAGCATCAAAATCAAGGTTGTACCTGACCCATAGGTACTAGTACGCCTCAAGACTGGTTGTTCGAAGAAAATCCATTTTCACACCGAACAGATAGGTCCTCGTGAAGCGGTGGTGGACTATTTGCTCACGCGTCCAGGTTCCCTTGCAAGATCTTCAATATCGACCCAAACTTGATTATCAAAAACACCATTAATTACTGGATATCAAAAACATATAGAAAGTAACCCGGATTTACACCAAGGTGTCTTGACCTCCAAGATAGGCCTAATATGGCCTCGATCATGGATACCTCCCGAGATACTCGATCAATAACTGCAACTGAAATTGTCCCCAGTAATTCATTGAATTTCTTTTACAGTAGCTGTAACTGAAATTGGTTGAACCGAAACAGTATAGTTTTGATGTCCATAGTTAGGCGAAGAAGGATAATGAATCTTGAGTGTCAATCTCCCTAAGCACATAAGAACATGTATAGAAGGCACAAGTATACATTCGCTAGATTCACAAGACATGAAATGCATATTCGCGTGCACATAAATGCATGTTGCAAATTTTTCGTTTATCCTGACCTTCCTTTATTCAAACTACAATAATGTTTTACTGGAACGTCGGAATAACAAGCTGTAAACTTTTTGGAAACTAGATATTCATAGATTTTCGTGCATATGTAGCTTGCCTACTAATTCACTCTAGATCTTCCTAGGTATATCTACAAAGTTATTCCATAGAAGCTATGCTGCTGAAAACTAGTAGGCTACATACATGCTTTCTTTTCTTCTATAATCTGAACTTGGTGGAAGCATAGCAGTGACAAACATGACACATACAATTTGTATTTTTAATCTAAGGTCTTAGGTGTAGGCCTTTATAGAATATGATACAAAATTCAAATCTTTTGCAGGTATGAATGTTTTGTATTTCAACAAAACACAGAATCTCTTTTTGGTTTTTCTATTTTTTCAATGCAAAAAATTAAAACGATATTAAAATGACTAGAAGAAAGGTAAAGAGGAAAACTCATCATGAATTAGTTACCCTTTGTAAGTCTACAGGGGAGACCACCAATGCTTCACTCCAAGCCTTGACATTTTGATATTGGCAGAGCACTTCCAAGAACTGAGCATAGGTGCTTAGTATCAATGACTTGACAATTCAGAAAAGGTAGCTCGTAGGGCATGTCGTAAAGCCCTCATGCATATTTTTTGTAGCTTGACATAGCATGATCATCAATTGCATCTTCACGAATGGCTCAGTGTGGAAATCCGCCTTATCGCTGACTACCATGTCGTAGTCCATGGCGTATGTAGATGTAGTCACATATTGGTCTTCTGAAAGAACCACTTGCTGGCTCATATTCTCAAAACTGAAAAACTCAAGGTAATTTCCCTCTATTGATGCAGATTCATCCAAAGAGAGGTATTCGCTATTAGATTGATCAGAGAGTAATTCAACCTCTTCGACGAGACTGTCGGCTTCCGTTTCTACTTCTTAGGATTGTAAAACCTTTTGGTTAGTATTGCAAACATCATGATTTGCCTCATTTTGTAGCTTTGTGGTCTTCTCATTGACTTCCTTGATTTTCTCAATATGTTGTCCCTAAGTCTGCCCAAATTGATGCATGGTAGATTCTAATCGTGCCAAGATTTTATCCCTCTTCTCAGCTCTTTGAGTCAATCTCCCAATTTGATCAGTGAGATCCTTCCATATCTGTTTTGTCTCATCGTCTATGATCACCTCACTACAGCTAGTTGACTCTGTTAATTCTTCTGGTAATCATCCGAAACGTGAAATCGTTTCTTCTATAATCCTAACATGTTATGTCCCGTTATGGGGGTGCTAAATGTTCGGGGTGAAAATGGATTTTTTCGAACAACCATACTTGGAGCATGCTAGTGCCTATGGGTTAGGTATAACCTTGATCTTGTTGTTTGTTCGTCTTCTGACTTCTCCTCAAACGACTGATGTACGGACACTGGTCAAGTCGACACTCAGGTTCTTCATAGACCTAGCTATGGAGCAACTAGGATTTTTTTCCTCTTCTCGCGAAGGGGACATTTCATACTCAAGCTGGTATGCTTGAGCAGAGCTTAAATCAGGAATGTGGTGCGTTCACCAAAGGGTTCTCTAACAAACTGGGATATTTGCTAGAGTTCTCACTCCAACAATGATTTTACGGGTGTTCGCTTACGTATAGGTCTTCGTGAAGTGGTGGTGGACTGTTTGCTCACGAATGAGGCTTGGTGAGGTAGAAGTGGAAACTGCTGACGGATCGAGCTTTGGTGAGTAGTATCGGTGAATGCCTACAGATATGGCTTTGGTGAACAAAAAGACACAAGGAATCTTTTTGATAGAGGTGCTCCGAGGGAGCCTTGCTTTGCAGTACGTGTGCAAAAGTTGTTTGTTGATTGATTGAATATGTTCTTCATTTGTCATTGCTCCTTTATATAGTAGAGACTAGGATTTGTTCTTACTTGTGGATCAAGAAATATTAAATCTCTTGAAGATTAGATTCTTAAGCAACTACACATCTTCACCAAACATGACCTCAAAGGAAATAAAAATATGTATAGATTTTTGACCAGATATCGGTCCATGTGCCATAAAGATACAATATAATAGATGTATATTATTCACCTCAAATCTAACTCTTGTAATTTTAGTTAGATATGCACGTCCTCTGGCTAGGTAATATAATTGGACATCAGCCTTGCATGCTCCTGGACACCATGCACCACTTCATGCATAAGTATGTCAATAAGAGATAGAAATCCTTGTAACAATTTAATTGCTCTTCAATATGCTTCTCGACACCATGAAATAAGGAATGAGCCTTAAGACCCTTTAATTATACTCTAGCATATTTCTCAATTAAAACATTCATGATCTTGATAACTTCACGTCTTTTCGTTAATTGCCAAGAGAACCACACCTTGCTCACGCACAGACCCGTAACTAAATAGAGTCTTAAGAGTCGATAGACTCAGGGCCTTGAACTTTTAAGGGCCAAAAATTTTCTTTTCTTATTGTGTGATCATATTAGTTTAGTAAAAACAAGTATTATATTACAATCATTAGTTACAATTTTAGAAAAAAATGAATAGTGTAAATAAGTATAAAAAAATTCTAATGTATTATGTCGTTAGATTTTTGAATTTATAGCTTTTGTTCATGAATTTTTTGAAAAGAGAAAATAAATTGAATGAATACTATAGTTTAAGGGCCAATTTTTAATAGTTCGACTCAGGTCTGAAAATCTCAGGTCCGGGCTTGCTCATGCGTCCAGATTTCCTTGCAAGATCTTCAATATCGACTCAAACTTGATTATCAAAAACACCATTAATCACTGGATCCAAGACATATCGAAAGTAACCCGGATTTACACCAAGGTGTCTTGACCTCCAAGATAGACCTAATATGGTCTCGATCATGGATATCTCTCGAGATATCCGATCAACGTACCACTAAACTGGTTCGAAACATGGCCTCATCGGAAAAATATATTTTACATCCAAACACAATGTTGGATTTGAAAATCGCTGGTTAAGTGCTTCACCATCTGTTACTGCATCACAGATCTAGGTTATACCTCAAATTCTGAATTTTGTGAAAAAGCATCTTTTTGGAATTTGAAATTGTACTACAAGGTTTAGTCTACAAATACTGGATGTATCCGTGCACAAAAACAGATCTTTCACGCCAAATTTTTGAATGACTACATCCCATCACCTTTCCAACTATTTCTAAAAGTTTTCTGGAGGTAGGTTCCTTCAGCCAATGCCATCTTTTTCTATGGAGATCGAGTTGCAGCCACTGGTAATGAAGTTGTTGAGGAGTTTATCAGACTTGCAGAATATAGCTGAAGTACTGGTTTCAAAGATTGGGTGTCCGGTCAATGCCTGGGTTATTGAAGCTTCTGATTTCAACGGGCCTTTCGCTTTGTACAAGGACTTTAGACCATCTGTTGATCAATGGGAAGAGCCAAAGTTATACTGCCCTGATGTATATCCAGCTTCTGGCTCAATTGTTTCACACTTTTCAAGTTTCATTAATTAAAGAGGTACATTTAGAACTCCTATTGGCTCTTAAACGTTTTAACTGTTTTGCTTGGATAATATAAAAGGAACTAAAGATTTATGCGATCTAGTAGCATTTCTGGCATCTTCCTTTCTTTTATTCGTAGGTACTTATGGCTCCCATAGGTTAAACAGTTCTATGGAAAAGAGAAATGGTCATGCTTGACAAAACAAGCTCTGCATCATTGTGATTGTTATATTTATGAGCTACATTTTAAAAATTTAATTGTACAAAATTGATGTTATTGTTTTGAGTAATGCTAGCTGAACAATATATTTGAGAACCACTTAAAGACAGTCTTATATGTCATCAAAATGTAAGTTATGTCTTTTATATTTCATTTTACTTGATTACAAAAAAATCTTTTTTCTTTATTCACTTTCTGATATTAATCTTATAAACCCTAGTTTTTATCTTCTTTTTTATCCCTTCATCTCCATCCTACAAACAATTGTACGTTCTCTCCTCCTCTCACCCCTGCGCAACCATCTTAATTACATCCTCTTACATCGATCAATTCATTGAATTAGATATGACATGGCGCATCATGATCTTGTGTTGGATGAGTTTTCTTTGATATCTATGCGACTACGTGACTACGATTCCTCAAATAAAAATCCTTCATGTGAATTTGGATTCAATTACCATGGTAGAGGATTGTTCATTGAGGTTGGGTTGATAGTGACCAATAAGTCAGTAGTTATATCCTCCAGACCCTGGTTAGACCATGGTACATATCGGGACTCTTGGCCTTCAATTTCAAATTACGACTTCTTGGGGAACTTATGCATGCTGCCATGGTAAGAGGCAGAAGATGAATATGCAACATGCCATATATGTAATGGTTCAGAGTGCCTGGTGAACCGGTTGGAACAAAATGATTGTTATGCTTTACATATATATTTCTTGATCTGCTGGAACGTACCACTTCCTTACAACAATATATTGGTGAAATAGGGTTTAATGCTAGCTGAAGTCAAGAAAGTATTGGTGAAATTTATGTATGAGTGATCTTTTCAAGGGGTGTATGATTAATGCTAGCTAAGGTGTGATATATGGAAGAGAAATTTGAACACAAGTTTGGAGTTAGGTTCTGTTCTCTTGCTGTAAAACTGATGAAATAACGATCAGTACTGGAGAAGAGGAAAAAAAAGAAACACACCAAAAAAGATGCGTGATTATACCTGGCTTAAAGACGAAAGTTACTTTAAAATTTGATTGAAAGTGAATAAACAAAAAATTATTTTTTGTAATACCGGAATCAGTAGTTTGGCCGACAAAAAATTTGTTAGCCAAATTTGTCGTCTAAGATCTTAGCCGACGAGTTGTCGTAGGCAAAGCCTTGTCGGCTACGACTTTAGCCGACAAAATAAAAGTGGTCGTCGGCTATAGTGTAACACTTACCCGACGACTTATTTTATATTTTCGTCGGTTAAAGTAAGACTAAAGCCGACGAAATAAATTGTCGTCGGCCTCAACCTAAGACTTTGGCTGACAAACTATAAATATTTCGTCGGCCAATTTAAAACACTATAGCCGATGAAATTTACTATAAATCGTCGGCTAAATATTTAAAAAAAGAAATTAAAAATTTAAATAATATAGCCGACGAAATATAGTACATTTTCTCGGCTAAATACTACTATAGCCGACGAACTAAGCCATATTTCGTCGGCTAAACGTTGAAAAAATAAAATACTGTAGCCGATAAATTATGGTAAATTTCGTCGGCTATAATACTTTTTATACTAAAAAAATCACAAAATTTCTAAATTACCATCCAAGCAAGCTGCAAATTACACAAACAATTTCATATAACTAACAACGTACACCATCAAAAGTGGTCTAAACGTTTTGTATTAAATTATTAATTTATAAATTATTCATAAACTATAAAACTATATAAAATTTATATATGCGCCAGGAGGAGGTTGCTGTTGAGGAGGTTGCGGCGGCTGAGGTAGGGGAATAGGCATAGGCATGGGCGGAGCCAGAAGTCCCTGAAGCTGGGCAGCTGAAAACTCTTGTAAGTACTGGAACATCTGCTGGTGCTGTACCTGCTGGGTTGCATATACTGCAGCATTATACTCTTGTAAAGCGGCTTGGTGTTCCCGTAAGCCGTAACATCTGAACATCCGTCTCTAGCTGAGTCGTTCTGCTGCTGTCGAGGCTGCATTTTTTTGAAATCTGGGAGTGGTCTTCAGTACCCCCTCGCCCTTCTTTCCTAGACCCCGGTAGTAGAAGTTATTTCCTCACGGTGGGAATGCTATGCCCATGATCCTCACCCCAACCCTAAGATCCGAAGTGTCAATCCGAGACATGGCTTTGGACATGTCTTCCTCTTGCGTGTCTGGCCATGTCTCCCTCACTATAACAATCATCACCTCGTCACTAGTCTGCCTTACCCTCGCCTAATTGGATAGGAAAAAATAATCATTTTGAAATATATATATAAATATAATTTAAAAAATTTAAAAACGTAAAACGACTTACAATATCCTCCTGGGCGTCAGGATATGCCTTCTAGTACGTATAGACGTACCGGTTGACTTCTGGATGTTCCCTGGCCGCCTCATCCATAAACGATGCGAACGGTCTAGAACCGGCATGATGGTTCCTTGTGTTGCGTTGCCGGTTCTGAGCGTTCGCCCGGAAAACGGCCTATAAAGGAAAAAGAAATTAGTAAAATATTTTAAAACGTACTAATTAATAACAATATAAGAAATTATTATTTTTAATTACCTGTTTATGAGGGTTGTTGAATTCTGATATCAGAAGCCAATGCCACTCGTACTCCCTGAACTGGAACTCAAGGGGGGTACCAGAACTTTCGTTCCCATGCGTAGTCCAGTGGGTCCATAACTCGTTCTTCCACTCCTTGTACGTAGATACCACAAAAAAATTATAAATATTATTAATTACACATATAATTTTGTTTTTTCATTAACTTTCAACATATCTTCCCCCATGCACAACGTCTGCCCAGGTGTTCCTCAGGTGTTGGGGAACGTCAAACCACACCTGCATTAAAACGTTTATTAGTTTAGTTTTTCATAAATCAACAATGTAATACATAATATTAATTGTGAATTTTTTATACTTACCGACATTGCGTTGTGGACCATGTCCTTAACCTTCTGTGGGACCTCGCCCCAGTCTGACCACAACATAGGGACTCTATCCCTACTGAGCGCTCCCACACGGCCAGAGTACATCCTCATCTTCCCGCCCGATGCTACGTTTCCATCCCTGTCAGTATCGATGACGATCCTTCCCGAGGTACTCACGATCTTCTCGAGAGCCTTCCCTGTGACGGAGCCTCTCTTCTTCCTTGTCGGCTTGGCTCCGATGGTGCCTATCACAAATTAATTATTAATAGATTATTCTTATTTTACATTATAAGAAAAAAAATATTTATATTTCATTACCGAGGGCGTAGGGGCGGACGCGACGGATTCTGACTCTGTCGCCGATGATGATACCCTCACAGAAATTAGATCCGTACCAAAAGGCACGAAGAGGTATGCCGTTGATGGGGTCACCTGCCGGGGCAGTGGATAAATCAACGCCCCTGAGTCATCGACTGCCGGTAATGCCGGTATCAACCGGGGAAGGTAGAGAAGTGGCGGTGGCATCTGTACCCTAGAAGACCCACCCTCCGAAACAGTATGGCCCAGAGTCGATGCCCTATGTATCTCAGGCATACGTGGTGCATACACCTCCGCCTGAGTCGGAGGACACAGCTACCTCGAGGAGTGAGGGACGCTCGGCTGCCTCGAGGAATGTGTGGCCCCCGGCTGTCAGGAGGTATGAGTGACGCCCGGCTGCCTCTGCGTCGGTTTCAGAAGGGACGCACGTCGGGCTGTCATGGGGCCCTGAAACGATGCTTGAGGGTTGTTAGACGTTCCCTCAGACGATTCAGACCTTTGGCCCTTTGAACCCTTAGTTTTACTAAACAAGTCTTTCATTCTGTTTATTAAATATAAGTTGACTCCTGCAGGCAATAGGAAACCTGTGAAGGTACTTCGGTATTTCCCGTTGAGGGATAGGCTGGAACGGTTGTACATGTCATCACACACGGTCAAATCTATGAGATGGCACGCTGATAGGGAATTGCACGGCGAAGATACCCTTATACACCCTGTAGACGGGGAGGCCTGGAAGCATATAGATAGGGAGTTTCCTCATTTTGCGTCAGAGGTCCGAAATGTGAGGCTCGGGCTCTCATCCGACGGGTTCAATCCTTTTGGCAACATGAGTCTTCTATACAGTGTATGGCCGGTGATTTAGGTACCATACAATCTTCCTCCATGGATGTGCATGAAGAAGGAATACAATATGTTGAGTTTGTTGATTCCGGGACCCGGTTATCCAGGGAAGTGTCTTGATGTGTATTTGAGACCCTTGATTGAAGAGCTTAAGTTTTTTTGGGACGTTGGTCATCCCACTTATGATAAGTTCATGCACGAGATGTTCCAGATGCATGCTATGGTTGTTGGTACCATTAGTGATTTTCCTGCTCGTGGGATGTTGTCAGGCAACGTTGTTAGGGGATACAAGGCTTGTCCAGAGTGCCTAAGCTATGAGGGGAGCAGTAGTCATTGCAACAAGATATGTAGATTGGGTCACCGTACTCTCCTTCCGTATGATCACGAATGGCGGTTCGATGACAAGACATTTGATGGGACTGTAGAACTTGGTGTGCCTCCTAGAAGATGGACAGGGGAAGAAATTTTAGCAGTGCTTAATGAGTATGATTTTGGGCAGCTCAGCAATCATCCCAATATAGTGGCGGCAATACCTGACAGACCCGACAGGTATAAATTTTGGACACATAAGAGCATATTCTGGGAACTCCCATACTGGAGTAAGTTGTTGATCAGGCACTACCTAGATGTGATGCACATAGAAAAGAATGTGTGTGACAGTGTGGTGGGAATCGTGCTGAACTTGGAGGGAAAGACGAAAGACGGTCCGAAGGCACGCATTGATCTTAAAAAAATGGAGATACGAAGACATTTGTGGTTGAAAGAAGGGAAGAAAAAAATGCCTCAAGCTCCGTACACCGTGAAGCCTGACCAGAAGAACGTAATTTTCAGGTGGTTGAGTTCTGTGAAGTATCCTTCAGGCTACGCAGGAAATATAGCCCGGTGTGTAAACATTCGGGACAATAAAATGTACGGGTTAAAGAGTCATGACTGTCATATTCTGCTACAACGTCTCTTCCCTATTTTCATTCGACCGTTCCTTCCCCGTCAGGTGATGGAGCCGTTAGTAGCGTTGTCAAGATTCTTCCAGAAGTTATGCACAAGGGAAGTGACAAAATCTGATATCCGGGAAATGCAACAGGACATTATTTATATCATGTGTAAATTTGAGAGGATATTTCCTCCAAATTTTTTTGACATCATGCCGCACCTGATGATCCATCTTCCCGAGCAATTGTTGCTTACCGGTCCAGTACACTATACTTGGATGTATCCTATGGAAAGGTATGTTTTTTACACCTCATGTTTTTATTATACATGTTTAATGTATAATCGTAACATATGACAACAAATTTATTTATTTGCAGACAACTTGGAGACTACAAAGCTTATGTGGCTAACAAATCCGCGCCTGAAGGATGTATAGCTGAAGTATATATTGCGCACGAGTGCGTCACCTACATGAAGTTGTATCTAGGAGCATTGAAGGAAACTCCACAAACTATACCGGTTGATGAACCGAAGTTTAACTTTTCCATGGTCTCTAATGATGTTGAAGTTTATGAAATTTTACCAGAGTCCTACAAGTTGCAACCCCATGAGCTAGTCATAGCCCGTTGGTGGGTATTGATTAACTGTCAAGAAGTTGAATACTGGAAAGACATCCATCTATACTGTCCAGACATTCAAGGTGATCTCGACTACCACAACAAGGAGTTCGCGAACTATTTTGGCGGTTGGGTATGTAATTCTTTATTTCTGTTGCATAATTATTCATATTTACAATACATTGAATATTTGGTTGCAGATGAACCATATTCAATTTGATGGTCACCCAAATTGGTCTCACGAACTAAGACTTCTAGCTATGAAGCCGATAATATCAAGAGTTTACCCGATGTGCAAGGTCAATGGCGTGCAATTTATATGTGAACAGAGAGACAACAGACGAAGAACACAGAATTCTGGGGTGATGACGTATGGTGGCCGGAATGGAGTTGATTATTGCGGTGTTCTTGATTCAGTGGTGGAACTCGTTTATGGGCAAGGCATGACCGTACACCTATTCAAGTGTAGATGGTTTGATACTAGAAGCTCGCAGAGCATGAAGATTGATCAGTACGGGATTTTATCGGTGAACACTGGTACAAGCTGCTACGAAGATGACCCGTTTGTTTTTGCGACATCGGTGAAACAAGTGTTTTATCTTGATGACCTTGTTAAGGGTGACGCGTGGAAAGTCGTCAATCTTGTGCACCCTCGAAACATTTACCGGACGGCTACACTTGGAGAGGCCAAAGACGAGGAAGAAGATGTTGCGTATCAAGAACACAGTGTAATAGGTATTCCTGATTCCTCTACAATTCGCCTTAATAATTTTAAAGCGGGTCGTTCGGTTCGAATTCGTGATTTAGACGCTCGGCTTATTGATGTGGATCCAAATCAAGAAACAAACGACGACTCTTGTGATGTAGAAATGCATAGATTGCCAGAAATTAATTCTGACACCGAAGAAGACTTATCAGATGATTCTGATTACGAGCATTCTTAATTAATTATTTGAATTTGTAATACAATTTGATGTGTTTTATATGGTACAAGCCGTTTAATTCATAATGTATCTTAATGTTGGTTATATATGCAGGAAATTGGTATGGCTACGGTTAAACCACCTATTTTTTTTATCTATTTGACAGTTTTAGCCGAAGAAATACAACATATTTCGTCGGCTAAAAGTATCTTAGCCGACGAAATATGTTGTATTTCGTCGGCTAAGAAGGATTATTTAGTAAATCGAAGAGTTCGAAGGGCCAAAGGGGTGAATCGTCTGAGGGAACGTCTAGCAACCCTCGGGGTTCGTTTCAGGGCCCAATGACGGCCCGACGGGCATTTCTTCTAGAGCCGACACAGCGACAGGCCACACATTCCTCCAGGCAGCCGGATGCCCCTCCCTCGTCCAGGCAGCCTAGCGCCCCTCACTCCTCCAGCCAGCCTAGCGTCCCTCGCTCCTCCAGCCAGCCTAGCGTCCCTCACTCTTCGAGGCAGCTGTGGCCTCCGACTCAGGCGGAGGTGTCTGCACCACGTATGCCTGAGATACACAGGGCACCGGCTCCCGGCCCTACTGCATCGGAGGGTGGGTCTTCCGGGGTACAGATGCCGCCGCCTCTTCTCTACCTTCCGCGCTTGATACCGGCATTACCTGCAGTCGATGACTCAGGGGCGTCAATTTATCCACTACCCCCGCAGGTGACCCCATCAGCGGTGTACCTGTTCATGCCGTTTGATACAGATTTAATTTCTGCGAGGGTATCATCGTCGGCGACAGAGTCGGAGTCCGTCGCATCCGCCCCAACGCCCTCTGGTAATGATTATATAAGTAATTTGTTATGTTATAATGTTATAATAAAATTAATTTATTAATAATCAATTTATGATAGGCACCGTCGGAGCCAAGCCGACAAGGAAGAAGAGAGGTCCCGTCACAGGGAAAGCTCTCGAGAAGACAGTGAGTACCTCGGGAAGGATCGTCATTGATACTGACGGGGATGAGAACGTAGTATCGGGCGGCAAGACGAGGATGTACTCTGGCCGCGTGGGAGCGCTTATTAGGGATAGAGTCTCTATGTTGTGGTCAGACTGGGGCGAGGTCCCACAGCAGGTTAAGGACATGGTCCACAACGCAATGTCAGTAAGTATAACAAAATTCACATTTAACATTATTTATTACATTGTAGATTTATGAACGCCTAAACTAATAAATGTTTTAATGCAGGTGTGGTTTGACGTTCCCCAGTACTTGAGGAACACCTGGGTGGACGTTGTGCATGGGGGAAGGTACGTTGCAAAGTTAAGGACAAAAGAAAATTATATATAATTAATAATATTTATATTTTTTTGGCGTATTACAGGTACAAGGAGTGGAAGAACGAGTTACGGACCCACTGGACTACGCATGGGAACGAACGTTCTGGCACCCCCCTTGAGTTCCAGTTCAGGGAATACGAGTGGCGTTGTCTTCTGATAACGGAATTCAACAACCCACATAAACAGGTAATTAAAAATAAAAATTATTTATTATATTGAATTATATTTAATACGTTTTAAAATATTTTACTAATTTGATTCCTTTGTAGGCCGTTTCCCGGGTGAACGCTCAAAACCGGCAACGCAACATAAGGAACCATCATGCCGGTTCTAGACCGTTCACATCGTTGATGGAGGAGGCGGCTAGGGAACATCCAGAGGTCAACCGGTACGTCTATACGTACGAGAAGACATATCCTGACGCCCATGAGGATATTGTAAGTCGTTTTACGTTTTAAAATTTAGTAAATTATATTTATATATATATTTTAAAATGTTAATTAATTTTTTTTCCTATCAAATTAGGCGAGGGTGAGGCAGGCTAGTGACGAGGTGATGGCTGCTATAGTCAGGGAGACATGGCCTGACACGCAAGAGGAAGACATGTCCGAAGCCATGTCCCGGATCGACACTTCGGATCTCAACGTTGGGGCCAAGATCATGGGCACACCATTTCCACCGCGAGGAAATAACTTCTACTGTCGGGGTCTGGGAAAGAAGGGTGAGGGGGTACTAAAGACCACTCCCGGATTTCAGAAAAAAGGAGCCTCGACCAGCAGCAGAAATACTCAGCTTGAGGCAGAAGTTCAGATGTTACGGGAACAGCAAGCCGCCCAGACAGCATATACTGCCGCTTTACAGGAGTATAATGCAGCAGTATATGCCACCCAGCAGGCACAGCAGCAGCAGATGTTCCAGTACATGCAAGATTTTTCAGCTGCACAACTTCAGGGACTTCCGCTTCCGCCCATGCCCACGCCTATTCCCTTACCTCAACCGCCGCAACCTCCCCAGCAACCTCATCTTGGCGCAGATATTGATTTAGATGATATCGACTTTATTTAACCTTAGCCGACGAATCTGATGAACAGGCCGACGAAAATTTTTCGTCGGCTATGATACTTATCCTGGTAGTGCACTGGAGCTGCTTCTACACGGGAAACTTCAGTCTCCACTGTTGCAGGGCCTGTTAAGGATAGTGGAGGTGCTGATGTAGTGACTCCCTTGTTCATGGCTAGCAACACAAGGAGCATGTCAGCTGCTATCGAGGACACAGTACTCTGGAGCTCAGTGACAGTCTCTTGCAACATCGTGACCTTCCCCTCCACACCATTCACTGATTCTTGCATGGTGTCGAACTGAGTTGCAGTCTCTTCCTTGTGAACTTGAAAATCAAATTCTACGTTCGTAAGCTCCACAGGAGCTGATTGATTTCGTTTAGTGTTTACCATCGCCCCAAATCGAGGGCTCTGATACCAGATTGTTAGGATCAGAAACCTAACTACTGGAAATTGAGAGAGAATTGCAAAGGAATGAATTAAGGCAACAAATTAATACAACTGCGTTTTCATTAATGCCCCATTCCTTGCTGTTCTTCGTCCTTATATGGGACTTGAACACTGTCATGAGTGACAGCTGGCCAACCAACATTGGTTGAGCCAGCTCATTCATTGTACAAGATGACAGCGTCAAAAACTGCGTTTTGGGAAACTGTAAAAACTGCAAATACTGACTCTGTAACAGACAGTAAGTAAAAAGAGTTCTCCTAGTTGAAACAGGAAAGATAAAGTTACTACCCTAACATACATCCGCATCTCTTTTTTTGGACTGCAGGGTAACACCCTCATCCCATCCCACTCCTTATTTCAGTGACTTTGAATTTGAGAAATAGTCTCCTACTAGCTGTTTAACAAATATGGAATGATCCGGCCTAGCTTTAGTGTATGCTTTTATAGAAGACATTTCTTATATTCTTGGTTAGAATTCCTGTAGAAGGAAAAGATTGAAGTCAGTGATCACAAAGTGTGAATTGTAAAATGTCAAAGTGTGAATTTCGCTCCAAAACCAAAGTTTGTTGTCTTGTCTTGTTCGGAAAATTGGCTTAATTAAACACCCAAGTAATCATAATCAGAAGGACTGAAAACCACAAAATCCTCCTTAAACCAAGTCCTTTTCAAACAAAAGAAATGGAGCAGTACAAGGACGGTAGAACCCTGTACGGTCACTAAAGGGTAAAAACGATGGGACCAAAGCGCAAAAACAAATGCATGGCGGCAAAGTAAAACTTCCATTTTGAATATACAATGGAAAACCAAGCCTCGGTTGCCCCAGGAAAGATAGAGAGACCCTTCTGCTGGCACTGGCCGGCTGATCGAACCTCTAAAACGGGCGAGCACGTCATCTTCCTTATGGACCCACCACCACCCTTCCTCCTTCCAAATGTGATCCTTTTCTGTCTCCGTCATTTGTTTATTCGATTTGTACTTGGCACAATCCAAAACCAGGAGGGTCATTGCTGCCTTTATATATATGTCAAGCTATCTGTGAAGTTTTGAGCACAGTAGTAGTGCAGTCCTAAAGTGTTTGATATTTTTGCCTCAACGAGAGTTGGGAGGGTAACGAGGGGTCACACTGGGTTTTGGAAGACTTGAGACAAAGCTTTATGTTGTAGGTTAGTTAGTTACTAGTTTGAGCTTTAGGATTATGTTTCAACTGCTTTATGATTCTCTGTGTTTTGTGTTTTTTCATGGGGTTGTCATTGATGAAATGATGACAGTGTAGATTCCCTACCGACTACTAGGTGGAGTTTTGAGGCTCGAGGACATCGAAAATGGTTACAAAGTCAGTTGAACTTGATGTGATCAACAAGGAATCTGTTGATCTGGTATGTGTAATATAGTACGGTTATGCCGTGATTAATATCCTCAAGTTAAGTCTTCCTTGAAAATCTTGTTTTGATGACAGTTGGAGTTGATTTATGCAGGAGAATGTTCCCCTGGAAGAAGTTTTTGACCATCTTAAATGCACAAAAGATGGTTTAAGCTCTGATGAAGTTAAAGAACGATTGGAGTCATTTGGTTACAATAAGCTTGAAGAAAAGAAGGTAAGAAAGCAAATGTTAAGCATGATATGTTGTGTACCGTGGTTATGACTGCTCTAACACCCTTTTACCGTTTTGCTTTTCTTTTGATATATATAGGAAAGCAAATTTCTAAAGTTTTTGGGGTTTATGTGGAATCCACTGTCCTGGGTTATGGAAGCTGCAGCTATTATAGCCATTGTTTTTACCCAAGGAGGGGTAAGTTTTCAATATAAACCTTGCTATGTTCATTTCCTTTCTTGTAGTAGAGTATGAGTAATAAAGTGGTGAAACAACAGACGGTAATCATTCTCCTTTTTTAACTGAATAAAAATGAAAAAGTTTGGAATTTATTAAATGGATCAACAGAAAAAGAAAATTGTTTTCTTCATACTGTAATGAATTTGCAGATCCTAGATGATGACATACAGTATTGTTTTGCAGAAAAAGGATGCTGACTATCATGATTTTGTTGGCATCATCGTCCTACTTATTATTAATTCCACCATCAGTTTTATTGAGGAAAACAATGCAGGCAATGCTGCTGCTGCTCTAATGGCTCGGTTGGCCCCGAAAGCGAAGGTCCTTAACTTTAGAGAACCCTTTTGAATAAGCTAGTTCACTGCAGCTTTACCTACCATCACTTCTACTGCTTATTGTTATATTTATCTACCAAGTTAACCTTGCATGGATCATATATTGGTTAACACTTCTCACAAAGTCACAATAAGATTTTTTGGCACATTGACATGCAGTAAGAAACAATGATTTTAACTTTGGTTTGTATTTTTTCTGTCATATGATTTCTTACACAGGTCTTGCGCGATGGAAAATGGAGTGAAGAAGATGCTGCTATATTGGTTCCTGGAGACGTAATTAGCATTAAACTTGGTGATATTGTTCCAGCTGACGCACGTCTTCTTCTTGAAGGAGATCCCCTGAAGATTGATCAGGTAACTAGATATATGATAAGTAATTCATGTCATTGGATCAAGCATCTTATATATCATGCTAAACAAACAATCTACTACTATGTGGATTGTTCTTTCCATATACATCTGAACCTCGTCTTCTCATTTGTAGTCTGCTCTTACTGGAGAATCACTTCCAGTGACCAAAAATCCTGGTGATGGAGTTTACTCCGGTTCAACATGCAAACAAGGAGAAATTGAAGCAGTTGTTATTGCAACTGGTGTCCACACTTTCTTTGGAAAGGCAGCTCACCTTGTGGAGAACACAACACATGTTGGCCATTTCCAACAGGTTTATTTCTCCCAATGTATTTTTAACATATGAGTTTGTCTGATGGCTCATATCAAATGAGAATAAGTTCATCAATAATGTCACTGCTAGCAAGATAACAGATTGTACTTGTTTCATGGTTGCAGGTTTTAACCTCAATTGGAAACTTCTGCATTTGTTCAATTGCGGTTGGGATGGTTATCGAAATCATAGTAATATATGGAATTCATGGGAGGGAATACCGTATTGGTATTGATAACCTTCTTGTCCTCCTAATTGGCGGGATCCCTATTGCTATGCCAACTGTTCTTTCGGTGACAATGGCAATTGGTTCACATCGCTTGTCCCAGCAGGTTTGTCAAGTCACTTAGGAGATTGATTTGGAGATGAAATTGATAAACGTAATGCACACTAGTGCAACATTAAATTAATTGTCGGTCCATTTCTTATGCAGGGTGCCATAACAAAGAGAATGACTGCCATTGAAGAAATGGCAGGAATGGATGTGCTATGCAGTGATAAAACAGGGACACTTACACTTAACAAGCTCACAGTAGACAAAAATATGATTGAGGTTTTACTCTTTTCCTTTCATTCCACTTTAAACTTAAGCCATATGATATACCATTTACCAAGTTTTAGTCTCCTCACAGAAACATAACATCTGGTGAGCCAGTCACATCAGATGAAGTTGCAATACAAGTAACTTGTGTAGCCTTCATCTAAGAGAAATGCACCAAGAGTTACATATTTTACAGACTTCTTAAATCTGGTGCTGCCAAACTTTCTATAGTAATGTTTCTAGGCACTAACCGAAGATTAAGAAGCATACTATTAATGCTAAACCCCATTATGAATACAAATCTTAAGCAATGTCTACTAACTGGTCTTCCCTGCATATAAATTCAAAATTATGCTTATTTTTTTATCTAAGTTAAACATTTACTATTTCTCACTTATTTTTGTGGGGAAGGTTTTTGCCAAAGGTGTTGACAAGGATCACGTTATACTTATGGCTGCAAGAGCATCAAGGTTAGAGAATCAAGATGCTATTGATACTGCAATTGTTTCGATGCTTTCAGATCCTAAAGAGGTATTTGTAGATCAATCTTTCTAAATCATTGATCTTATGTTTTGCTTAAATTTTCTAGTCTGATCTTTATTTAAATTTTTGTCAACTAGGCACGAGCTGGAATCAAAGAAGTTCACTTTCTTCCTTTCAATCCAACTGATAAAAGGACTGCACTTACATATATTGACGGTTCTGGTAAAATGCACAGAGTCAGTAAAGGTGCACCAGAGCAGGTGACTACAATCATAAACATGTTTCAAATAGTCCTCTAAACCTCACCATGCGTTCCAAAATTTCTGAATCTATTCAAGCATATTCTTGTAGATTATTAATCTGGCCCATAACAAAACGCAAATTGAAAAGAGGGTACACACAATGATTGACAAGTTTGCAGAACGTGGACTACGATCCCTTGGTGTTGCTTGCCAGGTAATTAACATCTTATGAATTTACATTTCCTACTATGCATATTCTATTTTCTGATACGAAGACGATGATTTCCTCCAGGAAGTACCCGCTGGAATAAAAGACAGTCCAGGTGGCCCATGGGAATTCGTTGGCCTTCTCCCTTTGTTTGACCCTCCTCGCCATGATAGTGCTGAAACAATAAGAAGAGCTCTGGAACTAGGTGTCAGTGTGAAAATGATCACAGGTATATAACTGGATTTGCTGATTTCAAAGCTAACTATTTATCATTGTGTACAACTCTACGTTGCACGGACATGGACACGGCGACACGATACGGCGCGACACGGCAAAACCTAAAAACTACATATTCGACACGGCTTCGATACGACAAATAGAATAATATATTTATATATCTTTAATACATCAAAATATACTAAAATATGAAATAAATCAATTATATTATCAAAATAATGTTCTGAATTCATTCCATTGCATAATCCTAACAAATAACAACATAGAGAATTAACAAATGTGCTCAAAGCTGGGCAGTCCTAACAAAAAAACTGGGCAGAAACTAGTTTAATTAAGTCCAAATGTGCATAACATATACTTCAACAAAATCATGACTTCACAGTTCACACAATCAAACATTCCCCACAGATTCTAGATTCTTGAACAATAATTATGAAGGAGGATGAGATGAAGTAAATCAAGTGATGAACTTACGGGAAGAATTTTCACAGATCAGAGAAGTTTTTGGGGACAGAGCTCAGAGGTTGGAGATTGGCTGCCGGAGCTGGGCGTCAGAGCGCAGAGGTTGAAGGTCTCGCCTGGCAGTCAGAACTCCAAGGTTGGCTGCCAGAGCTGGTGTCAGAGCGCAGAGGTCAAAGCTGGGCGTCGGAACTCGTATCCCTCTTTGCGTTTCTCTATTTGTGTTTTAGGTGAGGTGCGGCGTAGTGACTTATTGTCGAAGGTCTCGCATGGCCGTCCCAACTCGAAGGTTGACCGCCGGAGCTGGGCGTCAGAGTGCAAAGGTCGAAACTGGGCGTCAGAACTCGCCTCCCTCTCAGTGTTTCTGTATTTGTGTTTTAGGTGAGGTGTGGCGTAGTGGCTTACTGTCTTTTGCGATTTAGGTTTTGATTTTTTTTGTGTGAAAATTCTTAAATCGACGACGTGGCGTGTCGGAGGCGTGTCGACAATGACGTGGCATGTCGTCAACGTGTAAGAGAAGTGTCGAAAAAGTCAAATTTTTCGGACACGCCACATGGCGTGTCGGACACCGTGTTGGGGAGTGTCTGACACTCCGACACTCCTTCAATAGAAGTGTCTGTGCTTTAGAGGTACAACTTCACCAAACTTCTGTTCTGTGCGTGCATAGCCATGCATGGTAACTTGATTGATGTGGTTTTGTTTAATTTTGTTATGCAAAAATCGAATTTGTAGGAGACCAACTTGCAATTGGTAAGGAAACAGGAAGGCGACTCGGAATGGGCACAAACATGTATCCTTCCTCAGCTCTTCTTGGTGAAAGTAAGAATGGGGATCTTGCTACTATCCCTATTGATGAACTCATTGAAAAGGCTGACGGTTTTGCTGGTGTTTTTCCTGGTTAGTCTTTTTCTTTCATTATACGATCCCTATGGCTTGACTTTGAATCTAATTTCTGATCATAACAATATCCTTCAGAGCATAAATACGAGATTGTGAAGAGACTGCAAGCTCGAAAGCACATATGTGGAATGACTGGTGATGGAGTGAATGATGCTCCAGCCTTGAAGAAAGCTGATATAGGAATTGCTGTAGCAGATTCCACAGATGCTGCCCGTAGTGCTTCTGATATAGTTTTAACAGAACCTGGGTTGAGTGTAATCATTAGTGCAGTGCTAACAAGCCGTGCAATATTCCAAAGAATGAAAAACTATACGGTAACCTTCTAACTGCTATAAGATCAAAGATTGCTTTCGTTAAAAGCTTTAGCTGTGCTACAACAAATGCTTAATTTCATTTTTCTTATTATTTTCTATTTCTCAGATATATGCTGTCTCAATCACCATACGTATTGTGGTAAGATTCACTTGAAGTTATAATCTTGTGTATGGAAACCTTTTCAATGTCTCTTGGCTTAGATCTTATCTCGTTTGTTATGGATCAGCTGGGGTTTATGTTGCTGGCTGTCTTCTGGAAATTTGACTTCCCTCCTTTCATGGTTCTTGTGATTGCTGTTCTTAACGATGGTTAGCTTTGCTAGTTCGACCATTCGCAGTCATTTAATGGACTTCTTCATTACTTCATCTTCTTTTTGTAAACGAATTTTTGATCTTGCTACCATCAGCTAACATGTTGCTTTTCTTTTTTAGGTACAATCATGACCATATCTAAAGACAGGGTCAAGCCATCTCCATTTCCTGACAGTTGGAAGCTCAATGAAATTTTTGTAACTGGGGTCGCCCTTGGTAGTTATTTGGCACTGATGACTGTTGTATTCTTCTGGGCAGCTTATGAAACTGATTTTTTTCACGTAAGTGGTCTCCCTCTTGTTATTATGTTGTCAAGAAAGAAGAGGAAATTATTCGGTCTACTAAGTGAAATTTCACCTGGTTGACATGACAGTATCATAACCACTTGTTTCAGTTCGATTTTTAAATTTGACTGAATCGTGTGGCTATAATACTGCCACATCAGTCAGGTGAAATTTCACCTGATGAACTAAAGAACCTCTGGTGAAGAAGTCATTGAACTTCTAATTTTCGTGGTTGGCCGACAAAATCCAGGGTGCCCTGTCAGACTAATGCAGATAGCCCCATAGCCATTATTTATTTATTTTTGTTCTGTTATATATTGTTTGGATCATCCTCTGCCATTTTGGTTGGATATATTCTTTTAAGTTTCTGTTACTTTATTGCTTTATGACACTGACATTCTCCCTTGCAGAAACATTTTGGTGTGGAAAACTTCAATCAACATAAGCTTGATATGAAAAATCCTTCTATTTCTACTTCAATAAAGGAAAAGTTGTCTTCTGCTTTGTATCTGCAAATCAGCACCATCAGCCAGGCATTGATATTTGTTACTCGTTCTAGGGGATGGTCATTCACAGAAAGGCCAGGCCTTTTGCTTGTAGTAGCCTTCGTCATTGCTCAATTGGTACTGAATTTCAGTGAAATTTATGCTTGATAGTATAATATTAGACATTTTCAGTGACATGTCTCTTAATGCCCTACATAACTTTGCAGATTGCTACAGTATTATCTGCCACTGCAACCTTGAAATTTACAAATATCAGAAGTATCGGTTGGGGTTGGACTGGTGTGATTTGGTTGTTCAACATTGCCACTTACATGCTACTTGATCCCATCAAATTTGCTGTCCGCTACACACTCAGTGGACAGGCATGGGGTTTAGTAGTAGACCAAAGAGTGAGTAATCCATACTTACATCCAGATTAGTAATATTAGTGATGAATTTCTGATACATATAAAATGTCAATGAAAGAATAATAGTTAGAAACTTGCTTAATTTTGCCACAAACAATTTCTGGTGTTCCAACATCCTTTTTCCTATTTAACTCAAACTTTCAAACCTTATTTGATATCCATTTATGGGGTTTACTAGACTGCATTTACTAGCAAAAAGGATTTTGGCAAGGAATCTCGCGAGGCTGCATGGGCAGCTGATCAGCGAACATTACATGGACTACAATTTACTGAAGGGAAACTATTTACAGAGAAGAGCGCTTTTCGGGACATTAATCTCATGGCAGAAGAAGCTAAAAGGCGCGCAGAGATTGCAAGGTCAGTCTTTATAAGATGCTCATATACTATTTTTTATGGTAAAAATTTTGCTTTTTCCTCCCATTTTTTCAGTTTTACAGTATTGTTCACTCTGTCGTAACATAATGTTGTGCAGGTTGAGGGAGCTTCACACTCTCAAAGGAAAGGTGGAATCATTTGCAAAGCTGAGGGGTTTAGATATTGATGCCATGAACCAAAATTACACTGTCTAAGTCTGTATTCTGCTTTATACCTATACATATTTTTTTAAAATTCTACTTTGGAGTCAGCATATACTATCATCTAGCAGGTTTGAACAAGAGATTAAATTTATTTATTTAAGTTCAATATGTAATATGCGCGCCATGATGTTCGAATAGTATAGATACAGAGGAATAGCAGAGCCCTCCAAGGAAAAAGTTCAAATTCATTCACACTGAATATTACATATCCTTAACTTAAATAAATCTAAGTAATACAACATAAAGAAAAATAAAATGCACGATAGTCTGCTCAATCACTCATTTCTGCACCTTCTTGTCCTTTACCCAAATCTGATCAGCATATCAACAATCTTGATGAACCGCTCATTCCACCTGGTGATTGCAACATCTGCTAGAACTACTCCCACCACACACCCACTCCCTAAACCTGCCAAAGCAAATTTCCAATCAACTTTAATTCCAAAGCCTTCAGGATTTGTTGCTGAAGGTGGAAGGTTGATACCCTCAGGATTTTCACATTTCATTGGCAATGGATCTCCACATAATCCTGGATTTCCCTCATATGAAGTGACGTCAGATGTAGAGAGTTGAGTTCCACCCGGTATACGACCTGTGAGATTGTCGTGGGAGACATTGAATTTTTCCAAGAACAAAAGTTGCTGAGGAATCTCCCGCGAAAGTTGGTTTTGTGAAAGGTCCAGTGATTCAAGCATTGTGAAGTTACCAAATGATGATGGGATGCAACCGCTGAAGAAGTTATTAGAAATATTCAGCAAGTGAAGGCCTTTGAGTTTCCTGATGATTTCAGGAATGTTCCCTTGAAATTTGTTGCCAAAGAGATGGATGGCTACAAGGTCCTCTTGAATCTTGGATAGTTTCTCAATACCCTTATACGAAAATTATTCGGTGCACCGTCACTGCCGGTGACCCGCCCACTCTATGTCGTATGATCATTTCCTCACCGTCAGATGTGTGCACTGTTCACTTTTTTTTATCTTTTACTAGTGCATGAAATACTTTCTATTTGTTATCGAGATGGAATCTTGTAGATAATGGTCATAAGTATGATAAGAACTGTTCACATTTGAGATGTCACATCCTGATCCTAGAATTATTTTACAGTTGGTTACTTTGGTCTTTAACCATTTAAAGTAACCGTTTTTCATCGAATAATGACAGTAGAGTTAACTTTTTTTAAAAGCAAAAGTTGGGAAAAAGCTCTTTATGAAAGTCGTAGAGGACGTCGATACGAGTTCGTGAACACGTAGCACGCTCAAATCGGAATTTGTATGAAGAAGTTTTGCTCAAAAAAACGAAAGCTATTATGGAGTAAAAAGTCTATATATAGAGGTTTACTGGGGTGAAACGGTAGAAAGTCAGAAAGTAGAAAATTTACTGTTCATAGTCGATTTTCTCCCAAAACCCCGATTTTCTTCACCGCATTTCTCCTCCGTTAGGCGAAGTTAGGGTGCGTGCTTGGTGACTTATTGAATCCTGCTGTGCCATCTAAAAGTTGGGGGTGGCGACCGGAGCTAACTCGCCGCCGTTAGGGAGAAATTACGGCAAGAAGGTGTAACCAGAGCACTGTTCATCGTCACCGGAGTTCTCCTTCCTCAGGCCACCATCTCAAGCAATCTAGGTATGGTTTTGTTCGCCTTACTGAGTACTTCAAACCTTCAAAATCTTATAAGTTTATTCTTGGTGTGTGATTAGAATTTGAGATTTGAAATTTTAGGGTTTTTAGCCCCAAATTGGCCATAGGGTTTCATCACATAATTGGATGGCTTAGAGGCCAAATTGGCCTTAGTGTTGAACATGAAAATTGTTAGGATTGTTGAGATGTTTATTTCTGGAAATTTTGGTGGCGATTGGAGGTGGTCGGAATTTTGGCCGGAATTTCTACCGGTGGCGGTGCTGCCACTTTTTGGGCCGTTTTTCATGCCCATTAAATGAAAGTAGTCTATGGTTTAAATTTGGTAATTTTAAGAGGAGTTTTGATTAGTTTTTGGAATTTTTGAATTTTAATAATATTGGCGGATAATAAAATATTATTCCGGCCATCGGTTATTGCCGATTAAGGTTTAAGAAATATTTTAACGACTCCTAAGCTATTGAGAAAAGTCAGAGATTTTTGTTGATTTACGTTTGAGAGTTTTGGCTGAGGTTATCGTTTCGCCAATTTTAAATAATTATTCGTTTGACGATTGAGATTTAATATTATTCGTTGAACAGATTATGAGGAGTTCTCACTTGAGAAGCGATTCAGATTTCGTCAAGCTAAGGCCTAAGTTTATGAGTAGACTTTGTTTTAAAATCATGCATGCTCAAATATTTATGAAATTTTATAAATAACATAATTTTATTGATTTAATGAGCCAGTGGGGTCAGGGAGGTGGATTGCTCCCCTCCTGTAAGGTCCTTTGTTATGTCGGCTATAATTTTGTTTATGATGATTTATTTATGGCCATTATTTTTTGGACAGTCGGAGAACCGTGCCTTATACATGAGATGCATGTTTTAATTTACGGTGGAGCAGTCATATATTATTGACTTTTCATATTTGTTTGTTTTCTTCACCATGAAGGGTCGTTATATATATTATCATTGCTAGCTAGCCATACAGGCCTCTCACTTTAGAAGTGAAGCAGGGCAATAGTAGCCTTATTTGGCTCTGACCCTAGCCTTAGAGGCTCATTGTCATGGTGGAATCTCTCCACCATGAAAGGTCGTTCATTACTTAGTAGTCTCCTGAAAGCTCTGACTCTAGTCTGAGAGACTCTCCGTCATGGTGAAACCTCTTCCCCTATTTTTAACATTGATTTTTAAGCTCATGAGAGTGGCAAGTGATGTTTTGTTTTTCGAAATGATGATTGGGAATCTTTCTCCACGAGGCATGCATATAGATTTTCAGGAAAATCAAAGGGAGAGCATAAATCGATTATTTTCTCACGCTTGGATATTATTTTTGTCAACTCACTCTAACATCATGTTTTTATAAATGATTTTCCCTGAGCCCTTCGTTTTCACATGCCTAGTGTTACAGGGTTACTGAGAGGAAGTCGTGCGTACAGAAGACGAGGCATAGCCACTTAATCCGCTGACGTTAAGATGTTTATTTAGGTAACACTTCCTTGTAGATTTGCTCTGATTATCCCAGCTTAGCTTAGTTTAATTTTTTTTGCTGAATCATAGATGTGTTTTGGGGAGCAGCATGACTTCAATTGTTGGGACTGGAATATATATTACGTGGAAGTGCTTAATGGATTTGCAGGAAGGGTTGTGCATTTCTAGGGGGTTTCGATAAGGAGTTCCCTTGAGGTGGACCCTATAAAATTTACGTCGGGTTAAAGAGGTTAATCTGGGGTGGTCTTGACATGAGATCCCTCTAATGGCATACCCAGAGAATATGTATTCAGCTGGAGACTTACCTCTGAAGCTGTTGTAAGACAGATCAAGAATGAGCAACTCGGGAAAATGAAGAGTCTTTTTAGGCTGCCTGATCAAACCATAGAACTAGTTTAGGCGCATTACCTAAATCTTTAACTCTTTCAGAGTTCCCAACCACAAGGGGAAAACATCATCAAATTGATTGTTGGACAGAACAAGAAAGTCCAGTAATGCACAATTTGCTAGTAACCTTGGTAGCTGCCCTTGCAATTAGTTATGACTAACATCAATCATGCTCAGACCACAACTCGTGGTGGTTAATGTTTGAGGTAGAATGTCATGAAATGAGTTGTTAGCAAGATTGAGATATTCCAGACTGTGTCTTACAACGTGGTGACATGTCACACAACTTGTTGCTTGACAAATCGAGGTAATAGAGTTGTGACAGATTACAAATTTGTGCTGTCAAACTGTTCTTTTGAAGATATAGAGCCCACAAATTATTCGAATTCCCTAGGCATTACGGAAGCACACCACTCAAATTGTTATTAGACAAATCAACGTAGTACAAGGTACTCGTCGCATTGCAAATCAATGATGAAATTTCTCCAACCAGACGGTTGGATGCAAGATTTAACTGTCTTAGGTTGACCCAATGAATGGTAGATGGAGATTGATCAAAGCCTGACAGAAAGTTACGAGAAAGATCCATGAACTCAAGAATTTGTGTGCTCGAGTTCCACATCCATTTTAGTGCTCGGCAAGGCAATATGTTTCTGGAAAGATCCAAGTTAATCAGTGACTCTGGAGATCTTAAGAACTCTGGGAACTCTCTTATGTTGCACCCACCCAATCATAGACTCAAACTTTGGAAGTACAATAGTTGCATTATGCATAGATGTAGATCCCGTGAACACTTCCAGTTTATTTTCAGATAGACTTAGAGAGGTGAGGTCTTGTAACTTAAGAAACTTGTTGAACTCTATTGTACCGCTCAAATTATTGAACTCTATTGCCCAGACCACTTAAGCAAGCCTATGAACAAAAATTAGGGTTTCTAATCCCTAATAGCAACTGTTCATTTGTTTCCTATATATAGGAGGTATTTGAGACGTGAAAATTGATCTCTCTTTTACCGCACAAATCTTAAATTCTGCTCTCGGCCGTGCCACTCTTTCTTCTCTCAAATTCCATTACAAAACAGCCTTTAGTTTAGGTTTTTTCCTTAGTGTTCTTCATTTTTTCTCTTCAAAGTGTAATCTTAACTTTAAATTCATGTATTTTGATTATTTTCTATTTAATAACAGTAGATTTTTTAGTTTCTTGTTGTTTTGGAATCGGTTTTTGATGGAGATTGATAACATGTTTTGAGTTCTTTATGTATTCATGCTATTGATGATGTTTGATTGATTTAGATTGTTTATGCTAATGATTGACAACTTATAATACGTGATTCATATATATGTGTGTTGCCTCCGGACGGTAGGACATGAATTCAATTGGTAAAGAGTTTGTAAGTTGAATAGTAGTTGATATAATAATTAATCCGGTTGGTAAAAAAACATTCTATTATATTCTTGTTTCTTGCTTTAAGTGATTTTTATGCATTGACTCCGGCTGGTATGATGTTTTAAGATGATATTAGAGGTGAGTAGATAATAGTTAATCTGGTTGGTAAAACTACTTGACCATGAGAACTTGATTTGATCGATAGTATGCATGATCTAGGTAGTTTGGATTGAAGTAGTATGATAGAATGATAATTCTTTGAATGTTATTTATAGTACCACTTATATATAGTAGCTTAGGTTTTTGTTTCTTTTAACTTTAGGATTTTCGTCACTATTCTGTCCCATGTTTTCTTGTATTTTATTTCCACATCAAATAAACTCTGCCTTGGGTATTTCGTCACTATAAAGCAAGTAGGCCGCCATAAAAAATAACAAAAAAAAGTTCTGGCTTGGGTACGCCTGTGCACTGCCGCGCACATCGCTGAGCACCCTCCCTGGGCACCGCCGCGCACCCCCTGTGCACCTGCGCACCAAGAAACCCTAAAATCTGCCCCAATATCCACAAAATAAAATCCTAATTGGTTTTTATCACCAACAGAGAAATTGAAGATATTGTCCTCAAGATTCCAAAGCCGTCAGCCTCACTCTAAGAACCGACCGGGAAGACACTAAACCGGCCGCCGGAATCCTCAGACTGGTCGAACTGTTCAAGCAACCGGTTTGGGTACTTTCTGAAGTTTGATTTCCTTGAAATTTGGAGAGGTTATGCACAAGGATGTCAGAATTGTTCAAGTCAAAAGGGAACCTCCAGAATCAGAGTAAAAGTGGGTGAACCAGTCCTCCCAATGATTGTAACGCGCATAGGAATCACTTTTCCTTTAGAAAATCGGGTTGTATTCCTAGTTTCTCTTTGAATCCTTCATATAGTTGATGTTTTTCAATGTATTGCTACTGTTTTATGGCAAGTTTAACTAACCATATGATTTTCATGTATTTCATGGTCTCCCCGCACGACAATTCACAATGAAATTACTCGATCGATCGCCGAACGCGTACGGATTTGAGCGTAGAAACATAAAACAGCTTATATAAATGCAGTCTATATGGTAAAAAACAAGTAAGCGGTACATTTTGAGTAATTTCAAAGTTCAATAACCTCGGAGAGGATAAATTCAATTGGATCTGACAAAGTTAAGGGCTCGATCGAAACGGTCAACCCTGATCCATCGTCACTTTTCACACGGAAACACTCATATCTTCCTCTATATTACGTATTTTTGTCAAACCTTGTACACGAAAAACACTCACGTAGATGAGACGCAACCGTCCATATAAAAATTTTGGGACATTTACCTTCCGACGATAGGGCTCCCCCTAGAGAATAATAAAGGTAAATAGGGTTGACCGCTACAATCGGCACCGAGACGTTACCCGAATTACGTGATTTTTTAACCAGAGCTGTATTTCATCATTCCGAACACATCTTATTTCACGAGTTTTTTGATAATTTTCTTCTATGTAGAGTTGGTTCATAAAGTTGTGTTTTTGCTTAAAACCTAATAAACAAGTTATACAACATTAGTATGCATATTGTGATTCCGATGACTAAAAGTCAAAAATTAAAATTCGACCGTCAGATATGATAATTATGACGAAAGATGTATGTGGAAAAAAATTCAACTGGATCCGACAAAGTTAAGGGCTCGATCGAAACGGTCAACCCTGATCTATCGTCACTTATCACACGGAAACACTCATATCTACCTCTATATTACGTATTTTTGTCAAACCTTTTACATGAAAAACACTCACGTAGATGAGACGCAACCGCCCATATAAAAATTTTGGGACATTTACCTTCCAACGATAGGGCTCCCCCTAGGGAATAATAAAGGTAAATAGGGTTGACCGCTACAATCGGCACCGAGACGTTACCCGAATTACGTGATTTTTTAACCAGAGCTGTATTTCATCATTCTGAACACATCTTATTTCACGAGTTTTTTGATAATTTTGCTTCTATGTAGAGTTGGTTCATAAAGTTGTGCATTTACTTAAAACCTAATAAACAAGTTATATAACATTAGTAGGCATATTGTGATTCCGATGACTAAAAGTCAAAAATTAAAATTCGACCGTCAGATATGATAATTATGACGAAAGATGTATGTGGAAAAAAATTCAACTGGATCCGACAAACTTAAGGACTCGATCGAAACGGTCAACCCTGATCCATCGTCACTTTTCACACGAAAATACTCATATCTACCTCTATATTACGTATTTTTGTCAAACCTTCTACACGAAAAACACTCACGTAGATGAGACGCAACCGTCCATATAAAATATTTGGGACATTTACTTTCCGACGATAGGGCTCCCCCTAAAGAATAATAAAGGTAAATAGGGTTGACCGCTACAATCGGCACCGAGACGTTACCCGAATTACGTGATTTTTTAACCAGAGCTGTATTTCATCATTCCGAACACATCTTATTTCACGAGTTTTTTGATAATTTTGCTTCTATGTAGAGTTGGTTCATAAAGTTGTGCATTTGCTTAAAACCTAATAAACAAGTTATACAACATTAGTAGGCATATTGTGATTCCGATGACTAAAAGTCAAAAATTAAAATTCAACCGTCAGATATGATCATTATGACGAATGATGTATGTGGAAAAAAATTCAACTGGATCCGACAAAGTTAAGGGCTCGATCGAAACGGTCAACCCTGATCCATCGTCACTTATCACACAGAAACACTCATATCTACCTCTATATTACGTATTTTTGTCAAACCTTGTACACGAAAAACACTCACATAGATGAGACGCAACCGTCCATATAAAAATTTTGGGACATTTACCTTCCGACGATAGGGCTCCCCCTAGAGAATAATAAAGGTAAATAGGGTTGACCGCTACAATCGGCACCGAGACGTTACCCGAATTACGTGATTTTTTAACCAGAGCTGTATTTCATCATTCGGAACACATCTTATTTAACGAGTTTTTTGATAATTTTGCTTCTATGTAGAGTTGGTTCATAAAGTTGTGCATTTGCTTAAAACCTAATAAACAAGTTATACAACATTAGTAGGCATATTGTGATTCCGATGACTAAAAGTCAAAAATTAAAATTCGACCGTCAGATATGATCATTATGACGAAAGATGTATGTGGAAAAAAATCCAACTAGATCCGACAAAGTTAAGGGCTCGATCGAAACGGTCAACCCTGATCCATCGTCACTTATCACACGGAAACACTCATATCTACCTCTATATTACGTATTTTTGTCAAACCTTGTACACGAAAAACACTCACGTAGATGAGACGCAACCGTCCATATAAAAATTTTGGGACATTTACCTTCCGACGATAGGGCTCCCCCTAGAGAATAATAAAGGTAAATAGGGTTGACCGCTACAATCGGCACCGAGACTTTACCCGAATTACGTGATTTTTTAACCAGAGCTGTATTTCATCATTCCGAACACATCTTATTTCACGAGTTTTTTGATAATTTTGCTTCTATGTAGAGTTGGTTCATAAAGTTGTGCTTTTGCTTAAAACCTAATAAACAAGATACAACATTAGTATGCATATTGTGATTCCGATGACTAAAAGTCAAAAATTAAAATTCGACCGTCAGATATGATCATTATGACGAAAGATGTATGTGGAAAAAAATTCAACTGGATCCGACAAAGTTAAGGGCTCGATCGAAACGGTCAACCCTGATCTATCGTCACTTATCACACGGAAACACTTATATCTACCTCTATATTACGTATTTTTGTCAAACCTTCTACATGAAAAACACTCACGTAGATGAGACGCAACCGCCCATATAAAAATTTTGGGACATTTACCTTCCAACGATAGGGCTCCCCCTAGGGAATAATAAAGGTAAATAGGGTTGACCGCTACAATCGGCACCGAGACGTTACCCGAATTACGTGATTTTTTAACCAGAGCTGTATTTCATCATTCCGAACACATCTTATTTCACGAGTTTTTTGATAATTTTGCTTCTATGTAGAGTTAGTTCATAAAGTTATGGATTTGCTTAAAACCTAATAAACAAGTTATACAACATTAGTATGCATATTGTGAATCCGATGACTAAAAGTCAAAATTTAAAATTCGACCGTCAGATATGATAATTATGACGAAAGATGTATGTGGAAAAAAATTCAACTGGATCCGACAAACTTAAGGACTCGATCGAAACGGTCAACCCTGATCCATCGTCACTTTTCACACGAAAACACTCATATCTACCTCTATATTACGTATTTTTGTCAAACCTTCTACACGAAAAACACTCACGTAGATGAGACGCAACCGTCCATATAAAATATTTGGGACATTTACTTTCCGACGATAGGGCTCCTCAAATGAAATAATAATTGTAAATAGGGTTGACCGCTATTATCGGCACCGAGACATTGCCCGAATTACATGATTTTTAAACCATAGCTGTATTTCACTATTCCTAACACATCTTATATTACGAGATTTTTGATAATTTTTCTTCCATAATTAAAGTCTTTTTCCTTCCTACTACATAATTAAAGTCATTTTAATTCATAAGTTTATTTATTTTATTTTTCCGGTTTTTCGGTCCGGTCCGGTTTCTACGGACCCCAAACCACAAACCGGACCATACATACCCGGTTCGGTCTGGTTTTTGTTTTTCGGTTCGGTTTGTCTTTGGTTCGTTTTTTTTCGGTTTTCGGTTCGGTTTCGGTTCGGTTTTTTTCGGTTTTCGGTTTCGTATGGCCACCCCTAGTAGGAGCTCACCACAAAAGTCTGGTCAGGTTGGCGGGGTTTGGGTCTGGTCAGATAGAATTTTCGGATAATGAGGAGAACGCTCGTGTGTGTGGATGGAGAAAGGAAATTGGTTATTTCTATTTTTGGAAACCCATCCTTTCTATTTATATTCTTTCTAAAAAACGGAAACCCAACTTCTGTTGACCGTAACTTCTCCATACGGTATCCGATTCACACCTGCCGCGTGTCCCCGAACTCGTATCCTCGAGCACTACAACTTTCGTGAAGGTAGTTTTCCGAGAATCTCAACGTGGCAAAAATTTAACCTTTAACACTTTAAATAGATCATTTCCGAGCGTCCCTTGACTCCAAATACTTTGGCACCCTTCTCGAAAGTACGAATATGCACCAATACCACTAAAATTTCTAAACTTTACACTCGTTAAAACTTCAGGAAAACTAACAGCGCAGTTACAACCCTCTGTAACCCTCCTAATCCTGGTAAAAAGGTAAATTTCGGGACGGGGTGTTACAAAATATCTTAGGAAAGACACAATCTCGTATTGAAGTTGATCGATTATGTATTGATGATGTATTTTCATCAATCAACTTAGGTCCTCTAAAGAATAGTTGAACCTTCATATACTCCCCTGATTTGTCAATGTCTTTACTCCAAAAGAGAGTGATCTGTTTAATCAAAAGAAAGACATGACCTCTCTTCCATTCATTATAAAAGCTAAGTAGTTTTGCGCCCACGCAATGCCAATGATATGGCAAAGGACATCACTTAAATACTTTAAGAGTATCTGACATATTCAATCCCTATGGTATGAGAGAACGGTTGTTGCCTATGTAATCGATAGCCATGCATAAATCAAGATGCATCGGAAGCGAAATCATGATCTAGACACCGTTCTGTTTAGTGGCTGAGTTGTTGGACATATTGCACGCAGCATGTGCACTGCCTGTGCACGCTGCATGTGTGCAGCCTGTGCACGCTGCATGTACGTTGCCTATGCACGCTGCATGAGCGCTGGCTGTGCACGCATGCACTGCTGCCAAGCACTATACGTGCACATGTGCACCAGCTGTCGAGCGTTGTGCACCAGCTGCCGAGCACTGTGCACCCGCTACCGAGCGTTGTGCACGCCAACTGCTGAGCGTTGTGCAAACAGCTGCTAAGCACCTTGCACATAACTTCTGAGTATTAAGCAATGCCACATTTGAGACATGTTAAAAGAGCATACATATGTCAGATTGTCAAAACAACTCTGTGGTCACTAAGGATCCGGAAGCGCCGTATGATTGATCTTAAGATCAGGAGGAGATGCAAATTTGAAAGAAACTCTAGCATATACATATCATCATCAAATGTGAAGGGTGTGGTTGTTTGTGTCAACCATGTTGCACTTTTTTCCCTTAATCTAAGCTTTTTGTCCCACTAAGTTTTTGCTTGACAAGGATTTTAACGAGGCAACATTACATGCACCATTAAGACCATTGATCCCCATTTGTGGTTGATCATGGCAGACTTGTTCTAGTCTTGGCTCATATCTACTCTTGAGAAACAAGTTGGAATCCACAATTCATCAGGAAAATCCGATCGAAGCACACATCAGGAGGAGCATCACATGAACGAGTTCTTAATAGAGTAGTTGGTGTGTTGTACTCTTTTCCCTTCGACCAAGGTTTAGTTTTCCTACAGAATTTTTGTTACTTGACAAGGTTTTGATGAGACAACACCATAAGCACCACTCTGGCATGAAGACACGCAACACAAGGGGAGTGTTCTATGATATTTGATATGTATATGTGTGTCTTGATCCATGCCTTGTATATAGGCTTTATGTAGTAATCCATATTTTAATAGGATTTTACACATATCTATGTAGTACGCCCATTGGTCCATGTAAAAGTCCAAGATATCCATGTATTTCCTTATATAAAGGGCTTCATTCTATCAATAAAATAAGAAAAATTTATTCCCTCAATATTATTCTACAACAAAATGAGTGCTAAATGTGTGTAAATTTCAGTTTCCTAAAAAGAATATCGAAAAAGTTAAAGAAATACTCTTCCGATTTAGCTGCATATTGTCAGACCACCCTTAACCTCGCTTCTCATCATCATATCACTCATCCTCAATGTTAGCTCCAGCCTCTACTAACCATCCATTATCGGAAACCAAATCTTGGGTGTAATATATATAGTTGATCAATCATAATCCCTCAATCACTCAAGCCATTTTGATTCTGTCTTTACTGGTATGAATCTGGGCCAGGCACGGAGTACCACTCAAGCTCAACCGAGATTCTTAAAAGAAATATTTTAGCATGTGCCTTTAAATCACTGAAAGATCTCGTGTAGGTTTGGTTTACTAGAAGTACTGATCTCCCTCGGTCCCTCCTCTTGGGTTCGCATCCCAATCCCGCCACTCTTTGTGATCCATTAATCAATTACCCAAGAATATAAGGTATTTTTTGAAAACCAAGAATAAAAGGTATTAAGAAACAGACATATGCAATAGAAGGCTTTCATTCAACCCATATATTTATGTCACATTATCATAGAACAGTACGGCCGGAATTTGGAAAGCTTTGTGAGGTGAGCAATGAAGAACCTTCATGGGTTGCCGGAGCCCGGAAGTAGAACATAAGTGAAGGATTTTTTTTTCTTCGATTGCACATAAGTGAATGAGTTGGTGTTTGTTTAAGGGTAAATATGTATTAACAAAATATCCTAAAACAAGAGGTATGTATTAAGCAGAGGCATGTGTAAATAAAATTTACCTTCTTCTAAAATGCATTTTTTTACTGGGCACAAAATTGAACAATGGGTCTCATAGCTAAGATGTTAGGTCTATTTTGGTATTAGTTTTTGATTGAATTCTTATCATAACCTCTATTTTATCATATAAATAGTTCCAAAATAAATAAATTCTTATAGTTTTGGATGAGTTCTTATTATTGTATATCTAATATAAAAGTTTAGATGTCGTTAAATTTTTCTTATTGTTTCAGTAGACCAAAAAAAATCTAGCCCATCCTAGTATTGAATCCTGGATCTGTCACGGATCTGGGCGTTTGAAAATAGTTTTTCATTGTATTATTTGGGTATGAATCTGGTATTAAACGATTATAGCAGCTTCCAAACAAGAAAATACCACATGATTATTGCTTGAATTTGCAGATAATGAAGAAAGATTCCCTTATATTCATGTGGATGAATTTGATCCAAGAAACTAGACAGCAGAGTAATAGATGAATGGGGCAAAAAAATTAACCAAACAAATATAAATTCTTTGATGAACAAACACAACATCTGAGTTTCTGAATATTGAATATATTACTAGTCAATACATTTCATGAATTTGCAGTCGGTTCATACACTGCACAAAAATGGTTTCCAGCAAAATATAACCAATATCTAGAAAGAAGATTAGAATTTGCTTATAGAGTTCCCCACTTCCGGCATCCAAAAACAAAAGAGCATATAAAAACGTCCAACTCAAGAGCTTATAACATTCTTCTGGCCAGTTCTCTCTCTAACGCATTCATCCTTTGACAGGTTTTATTCAAAGAATGGAAAGAAACCGAAACAAATTAAGAAAAAATGGAGAAATTCATTGAATTTATGTACAAGAATGTGAAACCAAGTCAGGCTGATCCCACTACCTTGTTCACCGGAGTACTAACACCTCCAGCGGCCTTGGCTGCAAAAAAAGCTGGGGACAGTCTTCCCCAGCTGAAAATGATCAAGAACGTCCCGGACGTCCTTTTTGTGCTAACAGCAACAGTTATAGCACTCTTTTCTGTAAATATCTCCAGAATGTTCATGACAAAACTAGCAACAGAATAATAACCTGCACAGATAAGAAACACCACTCCTTTGAGGAATACGGTAAATCTCCACACTTCAGTAGAGATAGCGCCTCAGGATGCTCTCCCCAAAAGAGAACTCCAATAAATTATGTAAAAGATTATTGTAAAACAGATTATTTTGTGCAAATTCTTTATCAATGTAAAAAATATCTGCTCATGAGGGGTATCCAGGATCGGTGTACAAGCAAAAGAGGTTAAATGCAACTTTCCTCTGCTCGATAAAACTTGAAGAGTTAACAAGCCAAAATAAAAACTATACATTACTCTACAATATAACACAAGGAGGATTGAATCGATTGGTGTATAATGCGCAAAATCAATTAAACGAAACCATAAACAGGTTGTAAAACTTTCCCCCTGAAAAAGTGTCTGCCTAACTGAGCAGCATGTACAGATGAAATCATATTTGCATGTGAGAGCTGAGCATGTACAGCAGAATAAGCACCATATACAATAATATCGTAACAGATAATATTTAGTCACTTCTACTGCAGCTAAATCTACGATTTCTGGCTCAACCTATACGAACCAGGTTTACGCTTCCCACGATTTCTTGTGTTCCAAGGGAATGCAGTCCTTGCAGTGGAATCAGGCTGTTCAGTTGCATTAGGTGTGCTGGATCTTTTTGGCACAGTTTTTGCAGCTGGAACAGAGAAATTAATTTTCTGTTGAGCACTTGATAGGAGAGGCTTCTCTATGACCTGATCATTATTGTTTTCAAAATCGTATGGCTCCTTGGCAAATGCATTGGGTACAAGGTATCCGTCCACAGCCTGTATACATGAAGGAAAAATCAGTCCCTTTTCATGATTGAACAAGCATGGAAGTCGTAACCCGAATAAATGTCTTCAAGACCCAATTTCACTTAACAAGCCAAAAATAACAGAGAGAATGGTATCACATGGAAAAAAGGGGGTGGATGACTGCAGCAAATTAAAACTTGGGAGGATCAAGATCAGTATGAATAGAAAAGATATGTCACCCATGCTACACATAACAAGATTTTACAGGGATCAACGACAGCTCGTACACAAGAGGTGACAGATAATCTTTCAATAGTACCATGTTCACAAAATTAAACCTTTTTTTTGTTTTATAGATTTACTCAAGCTTTAACCAGTGCCAGATATCATTTGAGGAAAAGCAGAATGAATAAATGAAAGAAGATAAAAGAAGTTGAAACCTCTGGAATAAAAACACTGACCAAGAATATGATAGCTATTGGTACCTAGGTAGAACCTAAATTATAAGTATGGTTAATTGAATCTATTACAATTACTTACTTTAAAACCAAAAGAAGAAAGGAAAAGGGGAATTTAAATCATTTCATAAAAGAAACACTTACGTTTTCCTGTTCAGTGCCAACGGAAGGCTGATCTTTGTTCCCAATATTAGCAGGAAAAATGTTTAGACCTTGAAGACTTGAAACTGCACTACCAGGCAAATGTATAGGTCCAATGTTACCCTCAGAAATATGCTGAGATGCATTTGGTAGAGTTTCTACTAGTAAATCATTCCCAAATTTAAGAGCAAAGCCACACAATGCAGAATTTTCTTTCACCACCTTGTCAATTCGAGCCTTCAACAGGCAGACTTGTGAATGTATCAGTTCAATCTTCCGGAGAGTATATTCTAAGGTACTATCACTATCTCTGAACTCAATCTCAAACTCATTTATGCCATGCATACTTTTACCTGCTGTTACATCAATAAAAAGTTCTAGAATATTAATATGAAAGTAGCAGCTTTAAGATGGTATGTCATCAGATAATAGATCAAACCAAAATGACATAAATTACCACAGTTTCATCTAAAGCCGCAAAATTTACACAAACCAAATCATAAGCAAGAGGAAAAAAATACACACACACACTCCGACAGCATGTTCTACAGAAAAGTTTTGGATGTGCATATAGCATGAGCCTAAATTTGCATAATGGATCATTTATTTACATTCATGTGTTAACTTCTTGGCTATACTTTGTTCCCGTGACAATGCCAAGCCTTTCAATTTCAGAAAACAGTTGGTGGAGTGAAAGTTCATGTAATTATAAATTGAGAAGACAATTGCAGATGAAAACTCAAGGAATCAATAAAAAGTTCTTATGTTTACATGTAACAAAATTGACTTCAATATCTTGACTTTAAGTGTTTGTCAGATGATCTGTTAGGAGTGGCTAGGCAACACAATAAGGTAACTTTGCTAGGGCCTTTAACAAAATAAAATCAGATGAAAGATGATCTTCCTTGATCCAAACAAAAGAAAATATATGCACACCCAAAGGGAAAATCAGCTGTACAACCGATGCATGAAACTATGATTTTTTGTTAAGTACTTACCTAAATTACCACAACCCTCTTCCATTGAACCACCATTAGCACAAGACTTTTTATTTTCTGAAATGCAGAAAGTAATTGAACACAAAAATCAGAAATCAGTGGCAAAAAATTCAAAAATCCATAAAGCAGAGTTTCTAAACATCTTACCAAAATAGGAAAACAGTTTATGGTTTGACGTAAATGATACAGTATCAGTAGTATCTTCAACTCTCTTTCTTTTCTTCCTCTTCATGAGTTTGCTTCTTTGAATTTGACTTGAAAATGGTATTGACTTTCCATCAAAACCTTCTGCTTCACATTCTGCAAGTTCCGCATTATATTTCAGGTTTTGGGACTGAAGTTCCTTAATCTGCAGTTCTAGCCATTTACAGCGCCACATAAGAGGCTGTATAAATTTCCTCCAGTGAGCAGTCAACTTTTTCTTCCTATAAATTACAGACACAAGTAAAACCACGTGAATATGACATACATGACACTGTTAACTCATGAAAGCAGTATGAGAACAACTACAAAAAAATGAATTATAATTACTTTTTATCACAATAGTTTTAACAATGCCTTTGTTGATGCACAGAAGTAATGTTCAATCCAATACATGTAGTTGATGAAGACTCAACACTAAAGTAGATAGAAGAATCAAAGCCAAAAGCAACTACCCACTAATGGTTGCCCCATGTGATTACAGAAATATATGAAGATGAATAGTTTCAATAACTGTGGATAATTTAAAACATTCACACCAAAGTAACTACAAAAAGTATATCACGAGATACTACAATTTAGCCTCAAGTCATTCCATTTTCCACATTAGGAAAGGCATCAAGTCAGATCCAAGTTCAGGAATGAGTATGCAAAAGTGTCAAGTACAGAAACAAACGTGCAAGAAAGTTGACAATGAAATATCTGAACCAAGTAAAGTTATATGTAAAGGTGGGGGGCATGAGAAGATTCATTAACTTGAGGCATGAGAAGATTCATTTGGGATGGCAATGGGCACTATATAGATCCAGTTTCCATTTTATCCTCCTTATGGTAAAATAAAATGACCCCATTCATACCACACCACATCACACGACCTCAAGGGGGAAAAATGAATCCCCATCCCTAACCCTTTAACCATATTGATTGCTTCATTTCTTGCTTTTATACACAATGCATAAAGAGATAGAAAAATTATATGGATTCAGTCCAACAGAAGTGAAACTAATAGTAATATTAAATTTAGTCTACTGAAAAATAAGTCAAACAAACTGATTACTATTTCTTGAGGATGTTTAACCATACCAAAACATGAACACTATAAGCATCCCAAAATATAACCAACTATTTCTGAGCCTCCACTACCATCCTTCAAGATCAAAGAAGGTTGTCCAAAATGGTTCTAACCACCCAAAAACTAAGCAGAGAAAAAGAAAAAGAAAAAAATAATAAATAAATAAATAAATAAAGAGAAGGTATTCAATCCGTAAAGTAATTCAAACCAATGTACCTTGTATGAAATATATCAGAATAACCATCATATAATGACACTGATGGATTTTCACAATACTGCGATTCAACTTCATCACCATCCAACAATGAACCATTCTCTGTGCCAGATACTGTTCCACCAAAAGAACTCGAGCTCTCTGTCAAATCCTGGCATTCATTTTCAACTACCTGAACATCATCGTTCGGACCGGCACATTCTGTAACATTTATCTCCTGATTCTCGCTCCTATCCAATGTAGTAATCTGTCCAGTAAACGATGATTCCATGTTACAAATATTGTCCTTGTAGTTACTCACACAAGGCATAATTGTCTCTTCCGGTTCTATACGGATCACACCAGTCTCCTTCACAGCTGACAGATCCATTGCAGATTGTGAATTTCGTTTCAGCTCCAATTCAGGGTCCATCCCCCTAATTCAGACAATATAGATTCCTTCCTTCTGGCATTCACAAAACCATTCATGTCAATGCTAAATTCAATTTAACAACAATTGCACCCATATCAATTCCCATAACAAATAAACTACAAAAAAATCGAACTACTGCCTCCCCTTTTCTATATATAGTTAACTTCAAAAATAAAAACATCCAAAACAATCAATAAATAAAAAACAAAAAATTCAAAATCAAGTCTTGAGCCAAAGAAACCAAAAAGAATCCTGAACCCACGGAATTCACACAAAATACAAAAAAAATCAACACGAATATTCAATTCAACAAGGAATCCCAAAACCCTAAAAAACACAGAAATCGTCTCTAAAACATAAATTTTCAAACTTTCAAACGATCATGAAAAACCCACAAATTCCATTTTTCTCCCGCGCCAAAATCCCCAAAAGTGATCAACACCAAAATAATACGATCGCAAAATCAAGTCAATGCGAAAACCCAGAAAGAACCCTAGCCCCCTGAAATCAACAAACCCAAGCAATCAAAAGAGGAACAGAGAGAATCAAAACACCAACCCGGTACTCACGAAAAGGTTCGTCGGTATGTGAGAGCGAGAAGGCACATACCCCCGGCGACACTGGTGACGTGTCCAACTGTGACCGAGTTTGAAGAGGAGAAAGCGCTTTCTGGGTGGGACTCTCTCTGTCGCTCTCTCGGCTTATTTAGGCCGGTCCAATCCGATCAAGCAAATATGGTGGGATTTGAATGAGTAATGGCCCACCGGTAGGGGCCCAGTAATATTTTTTTATTTGTTTCCTATTTGTTTTATTTTTGGCCGTACTATGTTCCATATATAATTCGGGTGTGTTTTTTTTGTAAATGGGAAAAGAATTTATTTGACTCTCTTTCCCCAAGTGTTTTCTTGCGAGGCACGACACATGGGATGTACTTTTACTTGACCTCAAAATTTATGGCAATAATGTAGATTTTTTGGTTGCAATCTAAAACCAAGTCAATAGTGTTTTATAAAAGTATTCATAACAGAAAGAGGGCTTCCTCATAGACAACTACAAGCTGCTCTAAAACCTGCAACAAACTAATCTCAGCTGCTTTTTTGGTTTGCCTCTAATCTTAGGCAACCAAAATTTATTTTTGTTGGGATACCATAATACCACCAACCTGAGAACTCAAAATCCAATCGAACAGTAATGAAGAGAAATTATTTATCAGTTAGCCGACACCATTTTAGTAACCTTGTACTATGTTTGACTTGCATTTTTTTCCATCAGAGTAAATGAAGTCATTTAATATTTGGTCATCACAAACAGGTCTGCAGCCCTAATTTTCAAAGGATGCTGCCTTAGGTGATTATGGGAAAATGTAATGAGCGGTGCTATCTATATACATACCGCTAATTTTGCCACTAATTTGCCTTCAAAGCGAAAGACCCAATCGGCCAATCGCCATCCTCTAAACCCAATCCAACACCAATCAGATCTGCAGTAGCCAATTTCACATGGTTTGGTTCCTAGATCTGACCCAAACCCAATACACCATTGCACTCAGAGACACCATTTGTCCCCATCGATAACCCAACCTTCATCACCACAGCCATGCCTAGTCTCTCCTAAAACAGATTCATCCAGGCACCGCTCCCATCAACCGGCTTTGCCTCTGTCACCGAAAGAAAACCAGTGTCCAACTTATGGTCTGAAAACCCTATTTGGGTTCTTCCGCCACATACACGATCAACATTTTTTCTTTTTTTTTGTTGTAGCTTTTCTTTCATCACCCACCACAAATTTCTAAGTAAGATTCCATTTTGTCCCATTTCTTTGTACGACGCTCTAAATATAGAGCATCTGTCACAACTTTTCTCTTTGCCCTTGTCTTAGTTTGGGCATTATTAACATTGATATCCTCATCAAGATTGATATGAACTCCATTGTTAAAATTTTTTTTTCTCTAACTCTCGCTCCTCATCTGAATTGAGAGGGATTTGACTAAAGACATAATGTAGTTGACCTGTTGCTGCAGTAGTGTTAAATATTTCTCCTAATATTTCATAATGCTCTAAGCCTTTCTTACTATAGGGCTTCACTCATAGCTCTCTCTGGAATGAAAAATACATATTACTTACAACAAAACAATTACATACTGAAATTCAAAAACAAATAATGGGATAACACTAGATATACCTTAATATATGTAGCTCATACTTCCTCTAATGCAGTAGCAGTGTTTGCAATATGATTTCATCCAAATCCAGTATGCTCAATCAATTCAGAAAACTCACGGTGTTTTTTGCACAATCTATTGAATTTAGATTTGAGTTGTGGGATAATGTATCTTTTTGTAGTTTCAGCAAACAACTCATCACTTATTTCATTCCAGATTTTCTTTTGAAAGTAGATGTCTGCATATCTCCTTTCTTCACATGCTCATGCAAAATTTGAATGAACTTTCCTTCATTCTTAGTGGACCACTCAGCTTTGTCATCAACTTTCATATCATTAGAGGCCATATTCCTTGAATGCATAAAATGAGATAAGAATAAACAGATGAATATATACCTTCGACCACTTATGATCAAGTTAGGGGGTGTATTCAATTCATATTTTTAAAAATTCTGGCTGATTTTTAATAATTCATGGATTTTGTCAATTTCATAGATTGTTTTAATTCTATACAGAGTTAAGCAGATTTTGTTAGATTGATTTATATCTATTTCCATGGACTTTATAAGTCCATAGATTGTTTTAATAAAAGAATGAAAGAGCACAAACCAACAAACACAAGTTAATAAACATAAAGAGATATATAATAAATGAATAACTAGACTATCCCACAGTACAAAAAATAAACAAAGATGAAAACTTTGAAGAACAACGTACTGCTTCATCCAATAAAAACGAAATATAAAATTGTGCTTCTTATGGCATATGAGATTAAAAACAGTGAATCTACATGGAAAACCAGACTCATATTCTGTTCTCCCTATAAAAATTTGCAGTCCCATTAAGTACGAGAACAAAACTATAGGCATGTGAATCGACTGTTTATTATGCAAATGTAAATATACTGCAAAAACAAAGCATAATAATCATAACTCAAAGGTCATACAATAGTTCAAACCAAAATAAATCAAAACTAATACAATAGTTCCAACCAAAAGTATTTGAAATACATCAAAAGGTTAGGTTTGATGCACATTCCCAACAAAATATATGATATGCATAACATAACTACTACATGACTCAAATATTCATTGTCCTCTCATCTTGCGGAATATCCAATTAGCTCGTTCTTCAGGAACCATCTTCAAGAAACGATCCCTTGCGAAATATCCAAACCTCAAGCTTCTACACATGCCATAAGATAGTTAAACTTATCAATAAGAACTGATATTAAGGTAAAAGAACTACCAAATATCCCTAGTCTACTATGAACCAAAATTTTATGAACTCTCTTATTTCAAGTGCTCTACAAGATTCAGTTCTTATCCAAATTAGGTACTTTATGATCTGATTGAAACATAATGGAACCTGCTACCATGCTAAGTGCAACTTTACACTTAAATAAGAAGTTTTAAGAACAAAAAGAGTCTTTAAATCCATCAGGATTGTTTAGAAGAGAACTAAAACAAGAATAACTTAACACCATCATAACTTCATCAATTCTCAATCAAATTACGCAAATAATATATCGATTTGACCCTACTCAAAATGCCTAACAAATCTGTACATTCAGATCATGGATTTAAAGACTATCAAGCATGTAAAATTAACCAATTACGGTAATTTCAACCAAAACTTTAGAGAAGAGAAAACCAACTGAACCCAGGTTTTACACAAGTAGTATAATCCGAAGTGACATGAGTAGGAAGAATTCTGCAACAACATACATGAATAGCAGTGCATGTACACTAAATGCGCCACAAAATTTGTCAAAATGCAACACAGTATGGCATAAACAAGAACACGCTAACTCACAACATATTAGATTGCTCGATGTGTTCGATAAAATGCAAGGACAAGAAATAAATCAATTGATATCAACAATCATATAAAGATCACATGTCAATAGCTAGATTTAAACATACTGTATATCCCAAAGCTAAGCAAATATAAGGCTTTTCTGAGAGATTGCAGTATTGATGTGGTGACCTGCAAATCGAAGCCAACAAGGTCAATCGAAGAAATTAGGGCACAAAACGCACTATGCCAATGGAAAACCCAAAGAAGTATATGCTTCAATCATCGTGTCAGGCAGATGAAAGAACCCAAATGACCAATTCCCCCTTTCAATCAATTGGAGACTTGAGAAAAATAAAGATGAAAGTGGCTAAGATTGAGAGAGAAACAAAAGACATCAAAATCTGACTTATGAATTTGGACATGGTTGATTGATGGTCGTTCTCTGATTTGTTCGTCGTCTTCAGAATGAGGTAGTCGAAAAAGAAATCGTTCAAAATCTCACCTCTACAGATCAGATTTCAGATGGTGTTTAGTATTTATACCAGACCTCTTAAAATCCAACAAAGTTCGACAGTTATTGAAATCTTTGAAAATCAGTAAATTTTTGAATATCAACAAATTTTCATAGATAATTTAAAATATGAAATGAATACTACAAGACTTTTTAAAATCTTAATTAAATACCCATAGACTTTTAAAATCTAAAAAAATCCATTAAGTAATACATCCCTCTTAATTTATATACCGATACTAGATGGCATGGTATCAGCTTACCAAATCATGAACACATTTTCTATGCTTTAAATTAGCATTAAACAAGGTGGAGACTTAATAAACACCTTAGAGGTCAGGTCCACTAAAACACTAGAACTAAGAGGATTATATTAAAAATTTAGTTGGTTATTAGTATGCAGTATATAAGGTCATAGTACTGAATACTAACAACCGCGTTTAAAATTTCAGAACTTTCTAGAGAAGATAGAAAACACCAAAACAGTACCAAACAATTTCACTGAATATATACATACATTCAGTGAAGCCAATATCTAAAGGTTTTATCAATCAAGCAATCCCATACATGAATCGATCAGAATCACCTTTTAATGAACTAGCAGCTATCTTGGGATTATTATTGCAATATTATAAAACATGTCTAAAACAAAACATGGCAACTAAAGAATTGACTCATCATTAGTTGGGATGATTTGGTGTTGTAAAAGTGCAGGACTGTTTCTGTGATCTATTTATTTTATTAAAAGAACATATCATTGCCAATTACAAATGCAAAGGGGTAGTGACTATGACAAAAGCCTTGGAGTCATCTTAGAGATAGTCTTAAACCAGAAGATCCTTAGTTTTGCATCAGAAGGTTGGTAAAATATAACAACACAAAAACTCATGTTTTTGACACACTTATCAACAATAATGAGATGACATAGGAGATCGATGAGTATTCAGTCACGATTCACATATCAGAATAGTTACAGTATCATTGAATACCAGTAAGCAAATCAGAATTCTTAAAAAAAAGTAAGCAAATCAGAAATAACACTGATAACATATTCAGAATAACGAGGAAGACTTCATACCTAGATGCAGTAAAGCTCAAACAACGTTTTGTTTTCTGAAGAAGATCAACGGCAGAAAATTCATAATTAATTTGTTGTCCTGTGTATTGAAATAATCTGGTGGTATACTGCTACGGCTAGCGGAACCCAAAGATGGTTCCTAGACATACGAACTGTTACTGTATTCATGTTACATCTTCTTTCACCTCAGTTCCTTGTTGTACATTTTAGTATTTATGCTGTCAAGTACTTTCTAAAATCTCAAAATTATTTCATGAGTGCTGCCAAGACACTGTTTTAACAATAAAGTAGACCTAAGAGTAGTGTGTCAATTTTAGACTATTTTTCTGTATGCTGCGCATGCGGTACGGCAGAAAATTCCATATATAACTTACTCTTGATTAGTTCCATATGTCTTTCTTTGTATATTTCCTTCTCCCACTGCGTGATTCCCTACTTCTCCCTGTTGGCATGGTTATAAATTTATAATCATTCATTTTCACCTTCATTATGTTGTTCTGCTGACTTATTATGTCTGATAATCAATCTTGAAAATCATCTAATATATTGTGATCTATATATGAAACAGGTCAGAAATTTTGTATCACTAGCAGGTCCGCACGCTGGTACCGCTTCTATTCCATTTTGTGGAGTATGTGCTTCTTCCACTTGCTTTTGGTTTTTACAAAATCTAGTTTTGACTGGGCACTGGTTAGGTGTCAAGTAAGTAACACTACGAAAAGAGGAAAGGAAAATAAAGGAAAGAGATTAAATCATATCTTCCTGTTTGTTGGAAAAATGGTCTAAAGGATCATTGATTAAACTAAATAATTAAAGTGAGTTACACTTTTAATTAGATGATTGCATGCATGAATTTGTAATCCTTGTAATGAGAACTATAAAATCATGTATTCAAATGTATAATTCGGTATGGGGTGAATGAGAAATTGTCACCCAAAGATAGTTAGTTCAAATGAGAAAATGAACTTTGTCCCACACTGAAAAAGTGGGAGAGGAATAAGACTTTAAATAGAATCTCACACCTTAAAGATGTAACTATGACAAGCACTCATACTCTCTCTCGTCCGCGCAGGGGGGAGGGTGCAAATCCCAGGTAGGAAGCCCAAGATGGACGAAACATGTGCCTGCAATATGCTTACCTTGTGATAGTCAATCAGCTATTGACAGGGCACAGAACAAGATGTATAATGGTAAGCTTCGTCACATCCGATTACAACATAACACCATTAGATAACTAATCTCAACTGGAATTATTTCTATAGACTATGTGAAGTCTAAGAAAAACATTGCGGATCCGCTGACCAAAGGGTTGTACAGAGAGCTAGTTGATAAATCATCGAGATGAATGGAACTAAAGCCCATGAAAGAACAAAATCTTTACATTGGATACTCAATCTAGCTGACTGGAGATCCCAAGAACTAGGTTCAAAAGGGACAACTAAATTGTAGAGATTATGATGGATCACTGTGGGGATTCGCCCCATATCTATTCCTATAATGAAAATAGTGAGGCACGTACGAAATGAGGTTAAGCTAAAAGCTTTTAATGATTCTTATGTGTCAGTAAAATCGAGCAGAGTAATGCGGGATACTCTTAATTAAGAAATCACCTATGTGAGAGAGAAGTGGGGCTGTTTTTAAAGGGAGTTGTTGAGGGCACAACTCTTGTCAAACTTTTGCAGAATCAGACGCATGTCTAAGGCCAAAAAATGGACATAATTAATAATGAGAACTGAAATGTGACAGGGAGATTCTTATGTGGGACATGTCATCCTGTACACAAATGACGGATAGTTCAAAGACACCGCATCTACTATTTAGTTAGTAAAATAAGCATGTTTCTATAAGGGAGGGTTCAAAGACTCATAACCTACCTATCCTGTGCAGGTCTCAACTGTAGAAAACTATCACCAAGTCTATCGAGTCTTTTGGTGGCCAATTTTCATTCATGTGGTGAATTGTTGGAAAAATGGCATAAAAGACCATTGATTAAACCAAATAATTAAAGTGAGTTGCAGTTTTAATTAGATGATTGCATGCATGAATTTGTAATCCTTGTAATGAGGGCTAAAAAATCATGTATTCATATGCATAATTTGGTTGTGGAGTGAATGAGAAATTGTCACCCAAATATGGCTAGTTCAAATGAGAAAATGAACTTTGTCCCACATTAGAAAAGTGGGAGAGGAATAAGGCTTTAAATAGAATCTCACATCTTGAAGGTGTAACCATGACAAACACTCATGCTCTCTGTCGCGCGTGTAGAGGGTGTAAATCCTAAGTCGGAAGCCCAATTTCTTCACTTAGTCCCGCGCGACCTACGGACATGAATGTAGCTTAAATTTGTGATCCGAGAGCCCAGATTGTTTTTGAACTGACATTTTTGACCTTTTTTCATGCCTGTAACTCTGTAAGCTGTAACAGACTTATTAAGTCTGGGTTATGATTTTGTAACAGACCTATTAAGTCTGGTTATGATTTTGTAACAGACGTATTAAGGCTATTTATAATTGGTATGTAACAGACAGAAAGCCATCAATTTGTAGATGATTCCTAACACTATATAAAGGACATCAATCCTTCATTCTAAATACACCAACAAAAAACACTTCTCTTCCTCTCCAAAAATATTCTCTGCTCGTACTCAGTTCTCTCAAAATTCGGTGATAGTTTGAAGGCACTTCCTAGTTCATTGAAGCTCTTGTTCGTAGTGTAACAACTTGAGCTTAATTTTCGTTTTATCATGGGAGACCAAGCGACATTGAGGTTCTGCACCGATTGGGACACCGTAATTCGTCTTAAGGATACTGTGTGATACACGGGACTCGACAAACTTCCATTGGTTAAATTCTTCTTCTCAAATCCTCAATTTGTCATTTTATGGTTTTATTCATGTTCTTGTAATTTGATTAGAGAGAATGAAAAACAACTACCTTAATGAATATCTAAACACAAAAAACCTACCTTTAATAAAATTTATACAAATAAGGACAACAGCCCAAGCCTAAAAACCAAATAATGAGACCAAACTACAAATTTTTATAGCAAAATGACAAAAATATCCAGATTATTCAAAAAATTACTCATACTGCCATCCTGCCATTACTTTTTCAACAACCACACTGTTTAAAAAAACACCACCCACATTCATCGAATTACTCTCTCTCTCTCTCTGTCCTATTAATGAAAGATTTTTTAATGTTCTAGTTTCACATGTTCGATATGTATGTTAATGAAATTATCCTTAGTCAAACATGACCTAAAAATGCCACTCTATGTTTCTCCAATGGAGATTAGACGCCGGGCATAACATTTTTTATAGCCTATGTGCGTCGTGCACTCAGCTGCCGAGCATTATCAGTCGCTACTGAGCGTTGTGCATATCCATGTGCACAAGCTGTCAAGCGCTATGCACTGGCTACCAAGTGCCATACACTGGCTTTCGAGGACCACCGAGTGCTACTGAGCGCCAAGTACCTGTTGTGCATTGGCTGCCGAGCATTGCCAAAGCTGCTGGATGTTGTTGTGTACTATACGCAAGCATGCGCACAGCTGCCGAGCACCATGAGCTGGTGCGTGCATCGCTGCACCCATGTGTGAACTAGCGGACAAGCGTTTTTTAATCCCGCATGTGCACCCGGCTGCAGCACGTCATGTCCGCCATTGCGCACAGTTGCCGAGCAGCAAGCAAAAGGCTGCAAACAATGATCAAATTCAAGACATGCTGCATGAATGCGACTGTTTACTCATGTGTCTACCTTGTTCGAGAGATATGTCACGTGGAGAGATAGAATGTCTTGCAGACAGTGGGACTACCTACACCATTCTAAGGAACAGAAAATTGTTTTTAGAACTTGTGTCATGTCAAACTTATGTAACAACTATGATCGGTTCATCACCAGTAATTGAAGGGTGAGGTAAAGCTCGCTTCTTGCTGTCCAATGGGACCTTGATCACTATTGTACATGCAAGGCTAGAAGTCCTGAAAGCGGGCAAGACTACCCCGGGTCTGCGCAAGAGTGCCTTCTGTATGGGCGTGGCTGCCCTCGACATGGATCTGTCGAGCCTAGTTAAGGGGTGGAGATTATGGTTCCTTGTATAATGAGGGGGGCCACTTGGTTTGGTTGATGCACGTCCTAGGAAGAAGATGATGCCAAAGTCACAAACAAATCTTTTACTCATCGACACAGAGAATCATTCTCACGAGATTGTCTATAACTATAGTTATGTCCTTGAATCGATGTCAGTTTCTCTGAGGGACGTCTCGGAGTCCACGTCGATGTCAGAGAACATTGAAATCTCAATGTGTTTTGAAAACACATTTGAGTTGCTGGACCGATCATCCATGCATGTCGATGATGTGTTTGCATATTTTGTGGCTCAAGAGATCATAGAGCACGATGACATCAAACTACGCTCCTTCCGTAAATGTGAACGTAGAGCGGATTGACCTAAATACATCAAGTTGGCACCTATGATTATTCGGAGTTTGGATATCAAGAAATATCCATTCCGTCCTAAGGAGGATGAGGAAGAGACAATTGGAGCAGAGGTATCATACCTTAGTGCAATCGGTGCACTATTGTACCTGGCTCAGTGCACTCGACCCGACATTGTCTTCTCAGTGAACCTGTTAGCTAGATATAGCTATGCACTCATGCAACGTCATTGCACCGGTGTCAAGAATACCTTTCGATACCTTAGAGGGACCAACGACATGGGTTTGTTCTTTCCCTATAATGATTCAAGAAGGGCCGCATTTGAGTGCGTTGTCCTTGAGAGTCTCAGTTGCACACCAGTTGTCGTGCGCTACATGCCAGCTATCGGTGATGTACAGCTGTTGTCGGGCGCTGTGCAGGAGCTACCGAGCATTGTGCACCAGCTACCGAGTGCTATGCACCAGCTGTCGAGCATTGTGCACCAGCTGTCTAGGAGCACGACTCTCCATCTGCTCTCGGTACCGCCTCCCTTAGTTATGCTGAGAAACCCAACGATGTGTTGGTTGGTTTCACATATGTAGGATATTTGTCAGATCTGCACAAATGACATTTTCTCAAACTGGTTATGTATTTACCATTGAGAATACGGCGATTTCATGGAGGTATACTAAATAGACTCGTGTGGCGACATCTTCAAATCATATAGAGATCATTGCCCTACATGAAGTTGTTCATGAATGTGTATGGCTAAGATCAGTCATTGGACACATCAGAGGAACAAGAGGTTTGAGCCATTACAGACAAGCCTACATGAATTTATGAAGACAATGCAGCCTGCATCAAGCAGATGAAGCTAAGCTACATCATGGATGATAATACAAAGCATATCTCACCGAAGTTCTTCTACAATCAACAACAACAAGCATTCCTCAACATTCAAGTGAATCAAGTGAGTTCATAAGCAAATGTAGAGGATCTATTTACCAAATCTCTACTTAAGTCTACTTTCGAGAAGCATGTGAAGAGCATTGGAATGTGAAGACTATCAAACCTCTCTGACTGAGTTACACATCAGGGGGAGCCTCACATGGCAGATTCTTAGTCAGGTAGCATGGTGTGTTGTACTCTTTTGTCCTTCGTCTAAGGTTTAGTTTTTCTCCTACATGGTTTTTCTCTCGGCAAGGTTTTAAAGTGGCAACACCGTATGCACCATCTAACATGACGACACGCGACATAAGGGAGTGTTCTAAGATAATTGGATCAGTGTGTGTCTTGGTCCATATCGAGCCTATGAGCTTTATGTAATATGATATCCATGTGGGTTTTCTTGTATGGTCCAATATTTACTATTTAAAATCCATATATAAAAGGGCTCATATTGATGAATAAATAACAACACAATAAGAGAGAATTTCATTCTACTTCAACACTTCAGATATTATTTATTTTCACTCGGTGTGCTACAAATTGAAGAAGCGTAAATGGCTAAATGTGTGAACGAAACTCCAACGAGAATTTAGAGAAACCCCAAGGTACAAAGTTTATTAACGAAACTTCCACTACCACCGTACGGGGCTCTAAAACAGGAGCCATCAAAAACGGACCAATAGGCAACTTAACTGCAACGTCTCTCATATTCTTCGTTGAATTTCTGAGATGAGGATGGGAAACAAAAGTGACATGAGTAGCATCATTGTATTACATCCAATGAAGAGATTGACTAGATTATGATAACGAAATTAAATAAATGTAAATCGTTTTTTCACAAAAATGTTGGCTTTATGTCTCAAACAGCTTTCATATCATTGGAGAGAAAACATACAATGAATACAAAGAAAAGACAGAAGTGGTTTACGGTACAAGCTCTTAGATTAAACCCCCCTCTCAAGAACCTATTTTCTTTGTGGATGGTACAAAGGGGGGAGGTTACTTGAACCTAGATCAACCATCTTTATGCCTAACAAATTGTGGACAAAAAAAGAAATAAAACCGAGGATTTGTTACGAGGCAAGGTTTAGTTCTTTTACATGAAGATTACAGATTGAAGCATGTGTCCACATGCTGCAATGTACTGCTTTCGAGGAGCTCTTAACTAAGGCATGAATCCAGCCTCCATTAATGACCACCCTAAACAAAGATATTATGCAGACCGATGATCTATAGTGATGGTTCCATATGGTGATGCTCAAGATTGCGAAGCACGATTTTTGCAAAAATTTTGGCTTCAAGAGGTGCAGTTGATGCAGCGGCTGCAGCCCGCAGAACCCGTGCTGCTCCTCCATTTTGCATAAGGCTTGCATGGTGCATAGCATGCCGGCCACCAGGAATGGTAAACTGCAGTTGAATAGGTTATACATAAAAGGTCATTCCCTTTGAAAGATTATGGAACATTAAACATTCATGCAAAAACAATCGCTCGTAACGAGGAAGAGTCTCGAAGCAAAATTACCTGGAGAAGAGCAAATGCAGCACATGACTTGAGAACAGATGATGGATTTCGTAGCATAGTAACAAATCTTCCAATTTCAGCCCCACTGCAGAGAATCAGAAAGAAATTATGTATACAGAGAGAAAGAGAGAGAGAGACGGACGGAGAGAGAAACCTGCATCTGAGATGTCCTGCTTCTTGAATTCGAGCTCCTTCTGTAACTTGTGCCAATGCCGCAGGCGCTGATGATGCAGCAGCAGCAGAAAATGTCTGTGGATCAGAAAATGTGAGGACGAATGTCTCAATGTGCTTCAGAGCCATCCTTCTAGCCCCATCTAAGCTCACACCCTTTGATATGATTTCCGAAGAAATACCTACCAAGGCGTATTCATCCATTCTGCACAAAGTATTGACTTTTTTAGCATGCAAGGATGCAAGAAATGATGATGCAAAATTACTCCCCATGTGCAACTAATTACAACACCTTGCCTCCCTAGGAGATCTCAAGTATGACTCAAAAACAAAGCATGACCAGCAAATTGAATCTCACATTGACCCAGGTGCAGCATAATCTTGTGATCATGGTAAATTAGAGATTCCCCAACAGACTCAATAAAAAGAGAAATGGTTGAATCTAATTATTCTAAAATGTAGCAGCACAAGATAGCAGGTAACTATCCCAATTTCAGTAAAGTTGAACCAAATAGACAGACCCCAAAACTGATGGTGATCACCCAGAACTTCGCAGTCGAGATTGGTGGCAAAACCAAGTAACTTGAAGGTGGCATAAGCCACCATGAACATATTTAGACCCCACATTACATATAGAATCCATGCATTCTACACATTTCAACAAAATCAAGTATTATCCAATAAAAGTAAACTTGCAGCTAGTCAAGCCAGAGCAGTACCTTCCATCAAACATGTACGCCAATGCCAATGCAGCCATGAAGCGAGCCATTTTTGACACCGACGAAGAACAAAGATGAACAAGCGCAGGAACACCTCCTTCCTCAACTATACGGAGGGCATTACCCAGGTTAAAAGCAAGATTCCATAGAGCACCTGCAGCTGTTTCATGGACATCCTGAAAGTTGAAGAAAGAAAATATATCATACTACATTCCAAGTAGTGAAAACAAAAAAGAAATGATATGAAACATCAGCAGACATTGGTAAATAGACAAATAATGAACATATGTTGAGTCACTTTTAATTTCCAATTAGGGCAGAAGAATGGATTCGTGTGTTGGTCAAAGTAAGCATTTGAAATGTTGTTACACGTTCTCAAACAAGACAGTTTAGTCAAAAGCAGAGAGATTCTATTCATATTACTCCTCTCATAATAAAAGAATGTAAAAGTCGAAAGAGTTAAAGGAAAGAACATCCCACCAATCTGGATAATTTTGTTTTTATCTGTACAATCTTATGCATATTACTTTTTCTACTAACTTGAGCATAGTTCTATTGCATGCATCTAACCTGGCTAAATTGATAAAGAAAAATAAAAAAATTGCATCGAAGCAGACAGCGATGAAAGAGTTAACAATTTTACTTACTGCAGCTTCAGAGCGTGCCAGAGCAATCAAAGGCACAACACCTCCTTCTCGTCCAATGGAAATACTAACAAGAACAACCAGCACAAAGTGAACAATGTCAATAAAAGGAACAGTTAAAAATTATCCTTTTAATACAATGGCAAGTATTATGACCATTCTTGGCACTAGAGATTCGCAGAAACAACATATGACTGGAGCCAAGATATTTGTTACATCACTTGTTATTGGTTTCATTATAAACAGAATTAGTGATTGCTATCTTCAAAAGCAAAACAGGTGAGTACTTTCAAGAGTGCTTCCTAACCGATTGCATCTATGAGTAGACTTTGAAAAAGGGTCATCCAGTTTCCTTGACACAAATAAGAAAACATGATTCATGGTAATTGCCCACCAGAAAATGTATATATCACGATCAAGTAATTAATTATAGACATTGATAACAAGAATTTGATAACTTCAAGAGGGTAAGGTCTCTAGATGGATCCGCTTACGTGACTGATATTGTTCGGGATATTAGCTGCTCGACATTATCATGTGTATTACTCCCCCTTCTACTCCTAATAGTTATTCTTAAAAATTAAAAAGTTAAAAAAGTCAGTTATGATTGAGGTCATTGGAGAAAGATTACTGTTTCAGGTGCATATGCAATCTCTATTTTTGGGTAAGGAAGGTAAGTATGACTAGAATCAAAGAACCTTGTAATGTCACCACCAAAAAATGAACAAGAGACCTACTTTGACTTCTGCCACCCATTTTAATGGCATTCCATAAAATCCAATCTGTTATCAATCCAGTCTCAAACAACCTTCAAATCTTGAATAACACAACTCTCTCAGCTTGTCAACCAATCTGCAAAATTAACCTTTCAATCTCATCCACCTTGCTATCAAATAAACCAACAGCGGATGAATTATGCCCCTATCTACCTTTTGACCTTTACTTACTCATACAGGTCTCCGTTAATTGCAGCTGGTAGGAAAGCATCCCAGTTTTTGATTTGCAGTGGTCATGAACTCTCTGGTTCTGAATACCAAACTTCAAAGATCTTGTTCTATTAGGTGTTACTTCTACAACCAGCAGAATACTCTAAAGCCATAACGCTAGGGGTGTAAATGGGCCGGGCCGAGCCGAATACTATAGTGTTTATGTTTGACTCATTTTATTTTTATCGAGCTGGAGTCGGGATTAAGCTTGAATTTTTTTTTCATGTTCAAGCTCGGCTCGGCTTGTTTAAGCTCGAGCTGGACTCGGGCACGCTTGACTCATTTAGTTTAAATTACAAAACATTAAATTTAAGGCTATCTTATCTTAATTACTTCCTTTTTGTGGTGATTGTTAGTGTTTGATTTCATTTTTTCATAAATTGATTGCTTTAATATATGTATTTTAATTAAATAATTTGATTCTAAAAGGAAAGAAATAAAAATAATAGAAGATTTGAATTTTAAACAATATATTTTACGTATAACAATTTTTTTAAAAGCTAAGTTTTAAAAACGAGTTGTTCACCAGCCGAATACAATCTTGTTCAAGCTCGGCTCGTTTTTTTGTCGGGCTCAATATTGAGCTCAAGCTCGGCTCATTTATCTTACGAGCGTGACCCGAACGAGCTAAAAATCGAGCCGAACTCGAGTCAAACACGAGCGGCTCGAGCCTACTTACAGCCCTACATAACGCAACATAGGCGTATAACTCATAAGTTTAGATTCACCAGTGACAGAGTTGTCTTCCTCTTTAAAGTAATATATTATTTCAGTACTTCTACTTGAATCAATTGCTCAACATTCCAGACCAACTCTACCCTATGCTGAAGTCTCATGAATAAGAAACTCAATGTGATACTCCTTCAAACCATTTTTTGGATATGTGGCCTGGATTCCATCCATCAATGCCAGATTGAAGAAAATACTAAAGAACTCGAGCAGTGCATATTTTTTTCTCTGATGTGGACCATCGCAAACCTTGGAAATGAGTTTTCTTAAGATATCAAAAGTGACTCATCACATTAAGCAACTTGTTGAGTTGGCAAATCCAAAAGAACACGACCAAAGGTATTTTGGCAAACGGCGATATGGTGTGGCTCGCGGAAAATTACCAAAGGCAACAAGGCCTCTTGACAATACCGATCATGTTCTTGACACTACATACTCTCTCTAGTAAGGTACGATCTCTACAGAGAGGGACTCTGCAGTTGGTGAGAGATCAGATATTGGCCAGGATCAGGATAGAAATGGATGTTTGATCCGGTCCTTGTTTGACATATAGCATTCCATGTGGACCCAATTTGGAAGACACCGGCTTTGGCCAGATCTCCCATGTAAGTTCTGATGAGGTTGAGACTAAGGGTAATTAAAGAAGCAGATGATTCTGACTTCAGAAAACTCACCTATAATGGTGACACAAGGCAAACTAGAAAAGTACGATAAAGGCACCAAACAAGAAACAATGCACCAGAATGTTCTTGAGGAACCTTGTGAGTGCTGGTACTCTCAATATCTGTAAATTTACTGATCAAGAGTATTTATATTTTCATTGATAATATAAAATAAAGCAAGTATTGGGAGTTGACTGAGACAAGGAGGGACAATGTGGTTTAGTGATTGCAGAGTGGAGTGGAGATATGGTTTGCACTGATAGTGGATAGACATGGGAACTCAGAGTTGTAGATCTTAAAATATAGCGGCGAAGATGAACACAAACCATGTCAATATTCAGAGGGGTTGGAGGAACCTTCACCAAACTTGCATTTTCTCTTTGGGAGTGGTTACTGAGGTTCTGAAACTGAACGTCCGTGTTTGACTGTTTATGAAATAATATCAATTTCCCAGGCATAACTTTTCAACACACTGTTGGTCCTTATATCTCTAAACTAGTGTATGGATATCTTACTAAACCAATCTATCAGGACTATACCATATCGTGAGCACCTACTCAAAAATACTGCACATACACACATACATATACCCGTTCAGATCATATACATATATATACACGTATGTATGTATGTATGTATGCACGCACTCATGTATGCACGCACTCACGTATGCACGCACGTATGCACGCACTCACGCACTCACGCACTCATGTATGCACGCACTCACGTACGCACGCACTCACGCACGTTGATTTGATGTAGAGAAGTTGCCCCGTTGTCATACATACGTACGTACGTACATACATACGTACATACATACATACATACATATGTATGTATGTATGCACGACGTATGTATGACAACGGGGCAACTTCTCTACACCAAATCAACTATTTGTATCATATTCAACTCTTTGTAGAATCCACGATGTACTGAATGGGATAAATGCCCGATAAAAATTCACTAATGCCAGAATACTGACACAAGTCAATTGCATGAATCATTTTGTCTTCCTTGTTTCCCGTTGTATACATGGTTATTTCAAGATGCTAAGCCTCAATTTATAGCAGATAGCAGAGCAATAAAATGCCAGTTTTATGGCTATAACTCTGCTTCTCTTTTCTTTTTACTACAAGTAATATATCTTCTCTAATGGGTATATAGTTAGACCTTAGACAAGCCAAATTAAGGGTCCCTTCTCTAATGAGTATGTAGACAAGCCAAGAGGCCCATGTAGTCTGAATTAGCGTAATCCTAGTTGCATAACAGATAAAACACATACCTATTAGCTTCAGAGACGGACAATCCCCAAAGAGCACCAGCAGCCCTTTCTTGAAGACCCGGGGAAGCATTTGAGCAGCCTTGTGCAAGAGCAACCTGAATAACCCACATATGTTAACGTAAAACATAGTGTCATAAAGTATAAAAGACTACATTTCTATAAAGTATTTATATAAAAAAAATTAAAATTATTTGCCAAATTTTGCATGAAAAAGTATCACTAAGCTCAAATGAAGGATATCCGAGAAGTAAACTCTCAAATTGTTTCAAACTTTCAAGAAAACATAAATAGCTACCAATTTTATGATTTTTTTATTAACTTCAAAATAAATTCTTAGATAGATAAACTTTTCTAGCATATACATTCAATTTTTATGGTTTTTTTGATATAAATGGCTAACAAATTAACTCCAGAAGTGTAATGCGTAGGCCAGTTTGACTTATGAATTTGAATAATGGTAACGAATGAACAATGACCCCTTTATCCTTGTGATACTCTGCAACTGTGGTACATGCAGACACAAAAAATTGGTAGCTATTATATCTGTCAGCTATAAGTCAAACTGGCCTACGCATTATACTTCAGTAGTTAAATTGTTAGTCATGTATATCAAAAAAATAATAAAATATGAATGTATGTGCTAGAAAAGTTTACCTATCTAAGAATTTATTTTGAAGTTTAAAGGTCATTCCGATTCATGGCAATGTTACACCGCAAGAACCTTCCAAAACCATCAATTTCAATCAATTTTCATTGATAATGTTGATGACCGAGACTAGGAGTAGGGAGTCTTGGTCAAACTCAAACCATAAATGTGCTAGACCCTTCAAGACTTGTGGTCAAACTGAAACTTCAGCTCCATACAGAGAAATCTACCAAAAACTAATGGCCTTCTATGACATTGAAAGCATTAAGAGATAATAAGCTCTTTCTGCATATGATCATGTCCACTCTTAAAGCAATTGAATAAGAAAATCAACTGTCTTATTTAACGAGTCAACAGCATATAATGCCACAATAAGGTTGAGTTTGAGACTGATATCATACCAATGCCTCGACACCACCCGCTGCAGCAATTGCTTCTCGATTTCTGTCATCAAATGACAGATTCCACAATGCGCCAGCTGCCTCTTGCCTGTTCGATAGTAAATTAGGGTAGTAAGTATACCATGGTCACAGAGATGGAAGTTGAGGAAGCTAATCAAAAAATTACGGGTCAAATACATAATTCCAATTAGAATGTAGCCTACTGTGCAACCATTGGAGCCTTAAGACATGATTATTTTATAAATTCGAAGCAAAAGCACCACCATCATAGATGAACATTTTAAGATATTGTTTCAATGAAGTTGTTCCTACAACTTTCTTCCTTAGCTGTATCTTTCTCCTTGTATTGTTGATTTGGATAAAAAAATTATTGAAAATATACATAAGGAAACTATATCAGATTATTGAATAATAGATGACACAACTATATCAGATTAATATACACAAATTTTCCAAAAGCCAAAGTTGTTTAAAACAAAGTAAACTACCTGACTCCTTCATGAGGAGATTGCGTAAGCTGAACAAGTGCTTCAAGAGCACCAGCCTCATGTCCCACTGCAGCATTATTACTATTACTATCTCCATGAGCAGCTAAATTAGCCAAAGCACGTGCAGCCTGGTATATATACCATAAAGAGAGTTAAAAAAACTTGCAGAAAGCACATAAATTGCACAAAAGCACGTAACAAGTGCAAGTGCAAATGTACAGTGCATACCCAAAGAGACAGGGAAGCAAATAAGCAACAGAGACGACCCACATAGATCACTACCAGCTCGATCTTACATTTGAAAATAGATACTAACTAAGCAAACACGTTGGCCATCCCATATCCTATGTTGTTCATTAAAAAGGTAAATATCCCAAATAAAAAGGAAAAACACTAAAACTAAGTGGTTTATCTTGAGGTTGAATCCCCTACAAAGCCATAGAACATAAGGAAATAGCTATCTTTTTGTTGATTTATTGTCTAACTGCCTGCCGTATGTCCATACTAAACTTGGATACGGTGGCATATCATACCAGCCTCAGACCCAGACACGCTTTTTGAGTCTTAACAAAATAAAATGAGATGCGTATAAAGAACGACAACTCAGTCACCACAACCTAAGTGTTGAGTGTCAAGGTGAATACAGCAAGGAACAAGACAAGTTTTCACGGTTTTCTTTAATAAAATTTTCATGTAGTTTCCACTTATATATCATTGCAATAAATTATACTCATCTGAAATTCGTTGCTTTATAGTCATGGAAGATCAATAAGCCAATTCAAAACGCAAAAGCAACTAAAAAGAATAATTTCCAGATAATAAATCTATAGGCTTTATGCCAACACAAATAATCAGCAGGAAGCAAGAAGCAAACAATATTAAATTTTGAATTTATTTGTAGTTACAAATCACTAGATGAACATATAATGCTCCTGAAGATATTAAAATGTAGATTCAGGATACCATATCCAAACAATGGAAAGTTTTACTACCTGCTCTTGCACTCCCTCAAAATTGCAGTTACGAGCAAGCATCACTAAAGCATGCACACCACCTGCCACTGCAACCTCTGTGCTACACTTGTCATCGGCAGCCAAGTTTGCCAGTGCACCAGCTGCGCGTTCCTGAAATGAGACACATGGAATGTAAGTCATAACATTAATCAGCATGCAGCAACAAAAGCATTGCTATGTCATATACGGTAGTGAACATAAAAGAAATACAAACACAAACAAAGGCAATGTACCAGAACTCCATCACCACCAGAGGACCACTTGAATATAAGATCAACTAAAGCTTTTACACCACCAGCTTCAGCGATGGCACCCTGGTTAGAAAACTAATTTGTTAGAACTAAATTTGGGGTAATAGGATCTATACAGAAAGAAAACAATTAAATTGTAATATATCAAACCTTGTGTTCTTCTCCAACAGATAGATTCCATAGTCCTCCAGCAGCCTCTTCAGCGACAAGCCTATTCATAGACCTAGCCAAACCAGCCAGAATATCGATTCCTCCTTCTTCAGCAACAGCTTTTGCAACTTGACCATTCACAGACAAATTTGCTATAGCCTACACACACAATAAATATGAAATAGAAAAGGTTAATCATATTGTGTAGCTATGTGCATTGTTACAATCATAAATGTATATCACCAAAGAACCAGTCCCTATATTATAGATCAAATAAAACAATAAAAAAGTTTATAAAATAGATATTCATACATCAGAATTTACCTTTGCAGCCTCTGACTGAAGTCCTTCTCGCCAAGATCTTGCTAGGTTTAGGAGAAGGCGTATGCCACCATCTCGCATAACAGCTTCGGCCCTCCCACAGTCTATGCTAGCATTCTCATCATCAATAACAACAAAAGTTGCAAGTCCAGTAGCTGCCCTCTCCTGGACATCCTCTTGTGAGCTCTGCATTAAATTGAGCAACAATGTTGCACCTTGTTTGAGCCAAAAAGCATCCAAACCTTGCTGATTGCTCTCAGCAATGCGCAAAAGAGTATGAGACAGAATCCACTCAAGCCAAGTCATAATGTCATCCAAGTTCTTATCCTTGTTTGCTGAATTCCTCCAATCCAAAAACACATTCTTCCCTTTTTTTGTAATATCGACAACTACTAAAGCTAGTTCTTTCAAAATATCTGTAAAAAGAGCAAGTAACAATTTATTTTTATATTTACTGGGAGCAAAGTTGGTGTCTCCTTCAAGCTCGGGACAATTCAAGGCACATAAAACCTTCAGGCTCTGTGATGATAACAAAAATCGCGATACAGCAGCAGAACTAATATCAGTTCTAGAAACATCTAGACCAGTCAAGTTAGGCAGCTTATGCCAAAGATGTGAAACCACACCCCATTTCATATTTGATGTCCCTGCGACAGAGAGGAACCGAACTGACACAACATTTCCCAGGGCCATCTCATCAACATTCAGACAGTCTATGAACCCAATATCAGTCAAATTTGGGCAATGCTTAGTTAGAGCATTGATTGCATCAGCATGAACATCCCTAATCCCAGATAGTCGAAGCTTCCTCAATTTAGGACAGCAGAAAGCTATGGCTTTTATAGCATCACTGCTGATCCTTTCACAGAAATCTGGCCCAAGCTGCAGACTTTCAAGTGCTTCGTGTCGAGCCACAATCACAGAAAGAGTTGCATCTGTTATTTTCCTGCAGTAATCGCCACTTATTTCACGTAAATCCTTTGCCTGAAGATGCAGTATAGCATCAGCGGATTCTGCCCCACGAAACCTAAGCTTCTTAAGATTCACACACCTGGAAGCAAGTGAAGTTGCCATTGCATCATTACATTTGTGCGCACGAAGATCCAAAGAGGTCCACAAACAAGGAGAAATCCCAAGAACCCTCCAAGTCTTGCAAGTCGAAGCTAAACTGGCCCGGTCGCGATCATTCAGACACGAAAACAACTGAATCACAGTATCATCAGGCAAACCAGTCCAATCAACAAACCCATTATACACTGAACCCGAAACATCTTCCTCAATCTCAGGATAACTTGGCAACACTACCTTCTCCTTCCCTTTCCTACCAACCTTCCTCCTCACCCTACGACTCATATCTAATCAATATACAATCACACACACCTACAATTTCAACACCCCAAAACATCCAACTTCAAAACAGACACAACCTTACAACCAATCAAGCAAAACGTAAAGACCCAGAATCACACAGCCTCTGAACTCAAAACACCCAAGTCCTACAAAACCCAGCAAACTCAAAACTAATCAACAACAAAAACCCTAATGCACAGAACAAAGCTACAAACTTTGACAACCCATCAAGCACAATCACACGAATCCAAGTCCAGCGATTTCAAATTTACAAAGTAATGATCACAAATGCAATAGGGGCGATGCAATTGTAAAGTAATTAACCCAAATGCAATAGGGTTTTGCCAAACCTGAGCTGGGTTTACACAGAGAGCCTTAAATATTCAAGCATTTTATTCTTTTGCAGAATTGGGAACTCAAAAATTGAAGCTTTATGAATTGAGAGGGAGAAAGGAGACAAAGCTGAAGGAGGTGGAGGAGAATTCAGGTGTGGTTTTGATGGAGACAAAAGAGAGGAACAAGGAAAAGGAGAGAGCAAAGCCAAGCCCTCAAAGCTTGTGTCTACTGTCTACCCCTCTCCCCTATCAAGGCTTTGCTTCTTCTTCTTGTTGTTAGTTGTTTTTTGGAGATAACAAAAGAATAGAGGAGAAAAGAATTACAGCATTGAGGTGTAAGGAAGGTGTTGAGAGGAGAATGGTGTGAAGCTACAAGTCATCAAGGAGAACAAGAACCTTTCCTTCTCTTCTATTCCCATTTATAGGCAAAATACTTCGTGTGCTTTGACAAACGGCCAAGTCGTTTTGGTGTTGGCTTGAGGAAATTGTTGGACCATATGAGGATTTTTATCGATTTATCTCATGTTTTCCTCTTTGGCAAGTTTTGTGCAATGTTGCTGCTCAACGTACGCTTTGGATTAGAGTTTGGTGTCCTGATTCGTATGATCGGAATATTCGTTTAGTTGATCAAACAATTGAATTGTAATTAAAAGAAAAGTTCAACACAAGTTGATTGAATTAAACAAAACCGCGATAGTTATTCAATGATAAGTCTTATTTTTAACTTGTAAATATTTGTATGCGGTCAAAATAGATCGTGGATTCTATATACAATAAAATTAATTAGAATAACTATAAAAAACTATATTATTTGCATCGAAAAAGAACTATCTTATTCAGCTGGTAAAGAATATATAGTTTGAGGTGGAAAGTTATTTCAAAAGAGAAGTACATATAAGGAATAAACCAAATTTACAAACATAAAAAATTCACTTTCATTATTTCTTATACGAATTAGGACATATGTATAAGACACGTAATCTTTTGTACCAAGCCCAGTCCAAAATTGCGGTTTCAAAAGACCAAAATGTCCAACTTCGCAGCAAAATTATGTAGTCATGTCACTTATCATTCTTTCACTTCCCACCATCTCAAATCTTCTTCTTTGTCTCACCCAGTCCCAAACTCTCTCTCTATCTCTCCCTCCTCGTGTGTGTTACCCCAGATCCCACCTCGTCTTCCTTCTTCTCCAACAAATCCACAAAGATATTTGTCCCTCGCTCGCCACCGTGTCCTCGTGACGTCCGTCGGTGTCAAGAAGCTCTGGGCTTCGCCAACCTCATCAGTCATGATTCTATTTCGGCCTCTGAGGTAATTTAGGTTGATTATTGAGATTGAATCGGTTTTGTGTCTTTGTGGTTTGATTATTGCAGATCTACTTCATTTTTTATGGATTTAAGGTTTTCACCTGTAAAATTGAACTTTTAATTTTTGACAATAGTAGCTTCCTAGCTTTAGCATCGGAGTTGACAACGCCCTAACATCGGAGTAGGCATACTGCGCGGTGGTGAGGTGTGTTGCTACTGCGCGGTCGTGTTTAAGCCTGCTACTGCGTCGTATTGTTGTGTTCTACTGCTGAGTGCTGTTATTGCGTCTTATTAATTTGTTCTGCTACTAAGTGGTGTGCTGCTACTGAGTGGTGTTGCTACTGCGCGGTGGTGCTGCAAGCTGCTACTGTGAGGTCGTGTTTAAGCTGCTACTGCATCGTATTGTTGCATTCTGCTACTAAGAGGTGCTGATATTAAGTGTGCTGCTACTATGTCGTGGTGAAGAAGGGTAAAATGGTCAATTGAGTGATGATAGTTGGCAGCTGCACATCCAGTTGTCCTAAGTTGAAAAAATTGTCCTTATATGTGTAGAAACATCTCTAATAGACCTATTTGTAAACTAAAATTTAATTAGTAACTAAAATGTAGTTTACTATTATTCCAAATGGATAAGGTCGATCATTGAACACATTAGAGGAGCAAGTTGATTAAGTTCTACTACAGAGAAACTTACATGCATTTATGAAGATAATGTAGCCTACATTGAGCAGATGAAGCTGGGTTACATCAAAAGTGACAATACAAAACATATTTCACCAAAGTTCTTCTACAATTAACAACAACAAACATTTCTCAATATCCAAGTGAACCAAGTGAGTTCAGAAGTACATGTGGCGGATCTATTAACTAAGTCTATGTCTAAGTCTAATTTCGAGAAGCATGTGAAGATCGAGTATTGGAATGCGAAAATTGTGAAGTCTCTCCGACTGAGTTAGCCGTTAATGGGGGAGCCTCGCATGATGGGATTCTCAATGAAGTAGCATAGTGCACGTGTAACACCCCGTACCTAAAAGTTACCTTTTTACAAGGGTTTGTGAGTTATCGAGAGTTTTTAACTGTGACTGATAATTTAGTAAGTTATCGTTTGAGTTTATTTTCGATTTTTTCTCGAATTAATAAAAATTAGATTTAAAGCCTTGAAGTCGTAAATGTAATGAGATGAGCTCATCGGAGATTCCGTCTATTTTTACGAATTTCTGAAGTTTATGATAATTTTTAATTACTATTCTGGTAAATAGTTTTTACAATTTAACCATTTAATTTTTACTCTTCTTTAAATCTGGGTCGTTGGATCGATTGGAGATTGGATCTGGACCGTTGGTTTCTGGGGAGGAGAGGGTTGACCCGAGTCAAACACCCATTTTGCGCGTTGACCCGAGCCTCTCTCTGTCTCTTCTCGCTCTCTCTCCGCCGTGAAGGCTTCTCAGGCCGAGGGCTCCGACGTCAGGCCACGGCTGCGCGCGTGACCGGCACCATTACACTCCTCTCCTCAAGCCCGTCCTTCCTATGCTCAAAAAACATGCATTCAGTGAGGTACATGAGAAAACCGATTCGGCCTCTACACCAAATCTTTTGTTCGGGGTAAGAATCTTGATCATCTCGGCGAGTTCTATAAGCCTATGTGATTATTTTCTTCGATTAGCTAGGTTTCTGAAACTGGGTTTTTAGGCAGTTGGATCTCGGTGAAGCCAGGAGCCCCAGCGACGACGTGGTAGGGTTTCTGGGTTGTTTTTTTGAGCTCTTGGAGACTATTTACTTCATCTCTTGGCAGCTGGGTAAGCTACTCTCCCTCCTAACTCAAAATTGTTATAGTTGGTGTTTTCTGAGTTTTGTGGATTTCAACAAGATGATGAATATTGTTGTTGGTTCTGTGTTGTTTTTGATTTGAGAATGAAAATGGTTTTGGTAATTGGTAGAGGAAAGGACATAAGGAGAAAAGAGGAGCTGAGGAGGAGGCTACTATGTTCCTACCTCAGACTGATTTTTTAAAGTGAGCTTAGTGTTTGGTTTGATGTGGTGACTTCTTGGAGTTGTGGTTTCAATTTGATGTTGGTTTTGGTTGTTGTTGTCGAGAACTGGGGAATTTGAGCAAGTAGGGAGACTATGGCTGTTTTTCCAGAAAAGTCACCATAATCTGGCGAAGCAGCAGAAGCCGAAGAGGTAGAAATTGATTCCTCGATAACATTATATCTTAAAGTTGTCGTTATTTACTAAGTCGGGTTAACTAAAAAAAGTCGGTAAATAAAAAAAATTCATTTTGGGAAACTTTCCAAAAAGGGAAATTTTCTATTTTTAGAAAGTTGACCGGTAAAAAAAAGTCAATCTTAGTTGATCGGTTAAAATAAGTCAATCAGATCCTTAAATGAGAATCTGGTCAACTCAGGAATCTTGGTAAAAAAAAATAGAGTTGCTCGTTGTAAATAATTTGGATAATTTCATAATCGGTATATCGACTCAAGGCTAAAGTTTTGGTGTAAGAGACACGTTGGGTGTCCATAGTAATTCCACAAATTATTATGCATTAATCTTAACGTCAAATAAATTAGTAAGGCAAGTCGAGGTGTTAAGGTTGGGTAATCGTAAACTAAATTTCGAGTCGATACTCTAAAATAAATCTAATGGTTGAAAAGTTGTTGAAATGAATGAGTTGGTCAACTCTTGGTCAAATTAGTATTTCCTAGTCAGACTAGGAAAAGTTCAAGTCAACGGTAGCAAGACTGATATGTTGGATTAATTTTACAGCCAATGGTCGAGCGTGGGATTGGACTCGACCATGTGGATATTTCAAGATGACGCTCGAGGAGTATTCCGAGCATTGAGGAGGCTGCATTAAGTACAGTGAGTGGACTTTTATTTTACGTAAATGAATGCATGTCATAATTTGTGACTTACATGGTTTTGTGGATTTTCTCAGTAAAATTGTGATTTTCGGGTTATGTCTATTTCGATTTCCTTTCGTATATGCGAGCACCTCAGTGGAGGGTTTTTATTTGTATATTTCTCATGCATTATGGATTTCGGCTCGCACATAATTTCTCTGGGTTTAAATGATTTTCAACTAGAGAGACCCATCGTACAGATGAGAATCGAACCTGATGTTTTACTGGGATTTAAGTTTGGGCATTGCCGGCTATATTTGATGTTTTGGCAATTGGCGGGATTATGTTATATTTGACCAAGGATTAATGTTTTATATTTTGTCTTGGTTGGAAAAAAGGAGAAAAGTTTGGATTTGTTATCACGAGATTATATATTTATTGATTATATAAGGGTTGTCGAATTTATTTTAGCTAGTTAGCGGGTAGCGCTTCTCATTCGGTGGAGTGGAAGCGCGCCACTTGTTGCGCTCATCTCTCAATTGGGGGAGATGGTAGTTTAGCGAGGGATTGCGTCCTCAATGAGGGTGGGTGGTACGCTAGAGCTATTAGCTCCGACCCTGGCATGAGAGATGTTTTATTCTTGATATTCTTCCCCTATTATTTGATGATTAGGCTGCAGGCCGGGATTTGTTTTCGTTTATTATTTGGTTGAAGACCTGGATTATTTTATAATTGGCGTAAGGCCAGCATTTGATTTTATTATGTATGAGGCCTAGAATATTTGCGTTGGGACTTAAGGCCAGAATTTATATTTAAAATATTTTGAGCGTACATAAAAATGATTTATTTTTGGTTTATTTGTGGGAGAGCATGAGAATAAATTTTGGCTTCGAGCCATTAGGTTTAATTTTGTCCACTCACTCTAACGTTTATTTTTTAAAATGTTATCCCCTGGACCCTTCGTTTTCAAATGCCCAGTTTGCATGATAGATGTGAGGAGGTCGTGCGTACATGAGACGAGGTATAGTCAATGTTTTCCGCTGACGCTAGATTTTGATTAGGTTTCGATCTGTTAGATTGCTCTGATTACCCCATTTTAGTTAAGATCCAATTTGTTGGGTGAAACATAGATGAGGGTTGGGGAGCATGTTGGTTCCAAGTGTTTTGGTTGAACTATACTGTTTTTTACTATTTTTAGAAGTGTTTAGTTGGTTTGCAAGAAGGGTTGTCCATTTCAAGGAGGTTTCGGTAAGAATTTCCCTTGAGGTTGTCCCTGCAGGATTTACCTCGGGTTAAAGGGGGTTAATCCGGGGTGGGTCCTGACAGTACGCGTTGTACTCTTTATCCTTCACCAAGGTTTAGTTTTTTCCACACAATTTTTTTTGTTACTTAACAAGGTTTTAATGAAGCAACATTGTATGCACCATTTAGCATAACGACGCGTAACATAAGGGATAGAGCATTATAGGTTTTTAACCATGATTGGCTAATGCTGACTTCTCAACTCCGTCACGACGACCTCTCTTGACTATGCACTTGATAGTCAGCATTAGCCAATCATAGTCATCTAAACTATTTTGCATTAGTCATATTTTCCAAATCTTTATGGTTCATGTTAAAATTGGAGAACATCTGTGATTAATTGGCGGTTATCAAAAACAAAAGTAACCAGATGTGATCAATTTGAGATTCAGATGTTGCACCGAATCCTACAATAGTCATCTATACCATGCGATCTCAACGAAGAAGACGAAGTCAAGACCGAGAGTGGATTGGAGGAGGGCGAGGAGCTCAGATGGGAGTGATGGTGCAGGGGATGTTGGTGACTCGGAACTAATAGTTTCAGATACCTTTCTTCAGTAAGGGTAAAAACGTGAGATACCATTTTGAAGTTTTTGAAATGTGAGACACCAAAGTTTTGCTTCTCTAAAAGGTCAGACACTGTTTGGATCATTTTTCCAAAAACAAAGGGTAAATCAGTCTTTGCACAACAAAAAATGTTCGTCGTTAGTTTTTTAACGGGACTAACGGTTGTAGATACCTTTCTTCAGTCAAGGTAAGAACGTGTGATACCGTTTTGAAGTTTTTGAAACGTGAGACACCAAAACTTTGCTTCTCTAAAAGGTCGGACACTGTTTGAATTATTTTTCCTTGGTGTTATGTAAGTCGGAGAAGCTTCTAATGAGGATCTTATAATGAAGACCAAGTGAGGACTTTCAAATGAACGGTTGGATCAAATGCACATGAGAATTAGAAACTATCAATTAAAAGTGAAAACCTTGATCCAACTGTTCATTTGAAAGTCCTCACTTGGTCCTCATTATAAGTATCCTCATTAAAAGCAAGGGGTATGTAAGTCCTTATATAAAATAGCTTCTATTAATGAATAAGATGAGATTATATATTTTATTTATTATCTCTTTTTATTTTAGAGTTTCTCCTAAAACATAATTAAATATTATATATATACATAATTAAATATTATATATATGAGTTTATAATCACTTTTTTTGGTAATAAGTTTATGATCACTTTTTTTGGTAATAAGTTTATGATCACTACCTACACAGATACGTATTTGCAAATATCAGGGGGCTCATAAGTTTTGCCCTGTCCGCAAGATATACTAACGGACCAATTAGCGTTGTCGTTCCCTCACGTTATTGTTCAGAAATCAGAACCCAGAAAGGTGAGGTTGAGCCTCTCTCTCTCTCTCTCATGTCACGACGGAGTTGAGATTGGTCCAATCATCCACGGTGGAAGATGACATAGCTGATTGAGTTCTTCAATCACAACATCAAATCTGGTTCGTGATTTTCTCTTTGATCTCTCTCTGATTTGGGGGAGTAGAGCACGAGACTAGGGGACCAGATCTACGACGGTGGTTGCTGCTTTGACGGAGTTGGAATCGCCGGCATGGAGAAGAGATCTTGAGGGAGAAGATCGTCGGCGTATGAAGTAGATTGGAGCTGATGACTGGGTTAGGTTTTGGCAGAATTGGAGGGGGATGATCGTCGGCAAATGTACTAAAATCGAAGACGACGATTGGGTTTTACTTTTTTTTAGAATAACTTCCATAATCTTCCAAAATTTATATTCATACTGAGAGCTAGTAGTATGGACATCAGTAAGTTTTCGCTGTTGATTTTCAAAAATTGGATAATGCTAAAATTGATTTTTCTTTTTAGAAATGGAAAACAGAAGTCGTCACGAGTTTGTCTTATTTTTTTGATGAATTTTTCTGACTCTCAAACAATTTTTAACGACTTTTTAAAGTTTCGTGTCGAACTTGGTTTGAGATGATGACGTTTCTAATAAAGTCAAACGGCTGTTGGTGAGTAAGAGCACCTGCACTGGTTAAGAGGAGGCTGCTCGTGCTACACGGCTCGATCTCTAGCTCGTTCTTCGGTCAACGTGCGGTCGCTGCAGGAGGAGGCCGCCAGTGCTCTTGTTAGGAAGGGCTGCTCGTGCTATTCGACTGGAACCCACGCTGATTTCCGTCACCCACTTGAGTAGATTCACCCGAGGAGACGTGCTCTAACTCGTGCTATCCGAGCTCGACCTCGAGGACGAGCAACAGGTCAAGGAGCGGTCAAGACAGCTTGTGTTGCTGGAGGAGGGACCGGTGCACGCTGCTTCGAGGGCTGAAGTGCTTTCTCGCACTATTTGACCTGAAAAACTGGAGAGCTCGTGCTGGAATGCTCTACTGGTGCTGATACTCTAAGTATGCAGCCAAACGTGTCAGCTCTCTCATTCATGAGTCATGCAACATGTGTGAAGGTGAAGACAAGTTTTGGTGAGAATCGGACAAGTTGCTTAAGTTACTTGGTGGTAGTGGTAGTTTGTGGCACTAGTCACACCATAATTGGCTGGTTTCCCATGTCTTGGAGGCTGAGCATTGCAGCTGATCACGTGTACGACAAGAAGACTGCTTATTTAGAAATTGACAAGTGAAAGATATTATTGAAGAGAGTGGCGCCCAAGTTTTAAAAACTTTGTGATGCTTTGACGTGTCAATAGTTGAAATTGTTAAACCGACTTTGAATGTCGGTAAGTCTGCCTATAAATTAGTCTGACTTGCTCAATTTTTTTACAGAAATCAGAGAGAGCTTGCTTTCTCTTTTCAGAGTTTCGATTAAATTTCGACGGATCGTAACGATGCCCTCTTTCTAACCATTAAGGTTTGGAAGGTAGTCGTAATATTTTTTAGATTGCCTATTTTAGGAGGCTCAGTTTACGATGCTATCAAAGTGAGTGGATTCTTATAATATGTTTAAAATATTCTTATACGCTTTTAAATTAGTCGAAAAACATGTTTTTAGTCTGTTTAGAAATATTTCTCTATTTTATAGTGAAGCATGTAGATATTTAAAATATGTGATGATTTATATTATTATAATATGTTAGTAGTTATTGTTGGTAGTTATTGTTTAATTAGTAATGGAACATTTGAACTTCTTAATTGGTTATTCTGAAGTAAGGATGTGGCACATGGTTATATAGGACATGATGGTCATTAGGTTCCTGTGGTGGACTAAATTGAAGGATAACCAATAAGAAGGGAGGATGAGATACGATGAATTGATTGAATTGTGTTGTGTATGTGATATATATTATTTTATAGTGTGTAAAACGACATGGCTTTGCGGGCATATTACATTGGTCTACTCACTGAGCGCGTAGTTTTGCTCACCCACATATTTCTAATATTTTTTGTCGAGAAATATTTAGATTTGACCGAGCCGGGAACATGATAGACAACGAGCCTAGAGTGAAGAGCATAGAAGTTTTACTTTTATTTACATTCCGCTTTGTAACACTTGTTCACGCCTCAGAAACGGAGCCCGGTGGTAAAATCCCGCCTACGCCAGAACCGGGGTGTGACAACTACTCACCTTTAATTGTATATATCATAATGCTACCCATACTCAATAGTATCGTGAGAATAATATGAAAGGCGTGTGTGTGTGTATATATATATATATCTAAGTTTTTCAATCAATTTTACTGAGGGTCAATAAATTTCATTTATTGTAATGCTACTGATCCTTAAAAATATGTAATGCTATTGATCTTCAGTGTTGTCGCAAGGGCAATTTCATAATTTAATAGTTAACAAATTATGTTAGTTACAATGGATGAAAAATGAGCTGATGGGAAAAATAAAAAAATCCTGCTTGCTGGTGGTAAATAAGTTCTCAAAAGTGCAGTTAGTGGTAATTATGTGTGTGTATATATTGAGCGAAGCTTCACTATGAAATTAAAGTGTGAAGTTCGTTATTTGACTCGTTTTTCGGTCATATTTTCGCATCCCTACCATTTAGTATGTAGAACCTAATACATAGATCACTCATGCCAAGTTTCATCCAAATTGGTGATCGTTAAGATACCGAATTAGATCAAATTGATGAACAAACCATCATCAAATTCGATGAAATTTGGCTGAGGTGATATATACATTAGATTCAACAAACTGAACGGTGAAGATGTGAAAATCCAAATCATCATCAAATAATGAACTTCACACTTTAATTTCATAGTGAAGCTTCACTCTTAATAGGAACAGTGTGTGTGTCTATATATATATATATATATATATATATATATATATATATACTGTCACATCCCGATATATATATATACTGTCACATCCCGATCCTAGAATTATTCTACGGTTGGTTGATTTGGTCTTTAACCATTTAAAGTAACTGTTTGATCGTATAATGACCGTAGAATTGACTTTTTGCAAAGTCGAGAATTTGGAAAAACTTTCTTCTTGAAAGTTGTAGAGAACGTCGATACGAGTTCGTAAACATATAGTACGCTCAAATCGGGGTTCGTATGAAGAAGTTATAAGGGTTTGAAGTCAGAGACATATAGGTAATTTCGTAAAAATGGCTATAAATAGCTCAAAAACCAGAAAATTTTCTGCCGGACCTTCGCGGCGTCGGCGTCGGCGATCCAGGCCACCTCAGGCCATCGCACCAGTCCCAAAAGGAGCGCCTCTGAGTCTACTTCAATTCTAGGTAAGCTTTTCGACATATCTCCTCTTGGTTTATGAGAAATTTCAATTTGATTACCGAGTGTACAGTAGGAGATCTAGATCGAATTTCTCCTTCCTCAAGCCACCAATTTGTGAGTTCTATATATAGTTAGAATAGGTTTTAGGAGTACTACTCACCCCTAAAGTTTGGTGAATTGATTTGGAGTGTGGAGTGTTGAATTGATTAGGAGTGTGGAGGGAGAATCAAATTTTTGAAGTTTTTAAAAATATTTTGGCTTTTTACTTTTTTCTTCGTTTCATCTAGTTAGATGCCGAATTGGCCTTCGAGTTGAACTAGAATGTTGTTTCAAATGATGAGGGGAAACTACTGCTAAAATTTGGTGGCGATCGGAGTTTAGGGTTTAGGTTTAAGAAATATTTTAAGGACTACTAAGCTATTGTTGAAGGTCGGAGATTTTTGTTGATTAAGTTTAAGGGTTTTGGCCGAAGGTATCGTTATTGCCAATATTAAATAATTTTTCGATTGGCGATTGAGATTTAATACTATTTGTTGAACATGAGATGAGGAGTTTTCGCTTGGGAAGCGATCCAGATTTCGTCAGGCTCAGGCCTAAGTCTGTGAGTGGACCTTTGTTTTGAACTAATGCATGTCATGTTTTTATGCTAAACACGATTTTTTTATTAATTTAATGAGCCGGTGGGGCCTGAAAGGTGGGTTGCTCCCCTTCCGTAAGCCCCTATGTTATATCGGCTGAAATTAGCGTTATATTGATTAAATTTGGAATGTATTGTTTTATGACCATAGTTTTGAGGACGGTCGGGGAACCGTGCCTTATGCATGAGATGCATGTTTTAATTTACGGGGGAGAAATCATATAATAATGACTTTTCGTATTTGCTTGTTTTCATCACCATGAAGAGTCGTCATATATATAAAGATGTTAGCAAGCCATACGGCCCCCTTACTTTGGAAGTGGAGTGGGGCAATAGTAGCCATAGAGGGTTCTGACTATAGCCTGAGAGACACATTGTCATGGTGGAATCTCTCCGCCATGAAGGGTCGTCATATTACTTAGTAGCCTTAAAGGTTTCGATCCTAGTCTGTGAGACACTCCTCATGGTGAAACCTTTTCTCCTATTTTTAATATTGAGTTTTAAGCCAATGAGATTGGCAAGTGTTGTTTTTTTTCTCGAAATGATGATTTGAGATTATTTTCCCAACGAGGCATGCATAAATAATTTCTTGGAACAATAAGAGGGAGAACGTTAAATTAAGATATTTTCTCGTGCCTGGATTTTATTTTTGTCCACTCACTATAACGTCATATTTTAAAATGTTTTCCTCTGGGTCTTTCGTTTTCAAATGCCTAATGTTGCAGGGTTGCTGAGAGGAGGTCATGCGTACTGAAGACGAGGCATAGTCAAATCATTGTGCTATCGCTATATGGTCTATTTAGGTTTTGCTTCCACGTAGAATGCTCTATTTACCCCAGTACAGTTTGGTTGAATTTTATTGTTGTGGAAGTGTTTAGTTAGATTGCATGTAGGGTTGTCCATTTCAAGGGGGTTTCCAGTAAAAAATTTCCTTGAGGTGGTCCCCACAGGGTTTACCTCGGGTTAAAGAGGTTAACCCGGGGTGGGTCCTGACAATATACAGGCTTCTTCCATTTAGGGATCCCTATTTTTTGTTTATTTATAGGGTCATAATAGACATTACACAAACTTTTCTATCACATATCAATATCTCAACTGTTCAATACGTAGATGCATATATATATATATATATATATATATATATATCATATCTGCAAAATTTCATCCAATTTGGTAATCGTTAAGGCTTTGAAATAACTGAAATCAATTGAGGGATCAAATCTGTCAAACCTGAACCGTTAATGCCTATAATTTTAATTCTCAGTTTTGAACATCTTAAGGATCACTAATTTGGATGAAATTTTGTAGAGGTGATCTATATATTAGGATCTAAGAATGGAACGGTTAAGATTGAAAATGTGATGAAAAAGTTTGTCAAATGTCTATACCTGTAAATAAACGAAAAATAAGGATCCCTTAATGGAAGAGCTATATATATATAGTTCATATACAGAGTGAGATCTTGCTCTGAAATTTAAGTGTGGGACCCCTTATTTGGGTCACTTTAAGGTCACATTTTCACATCTCACTGCTCAGTGTTGAGAATACAGAGTGTAGATCATTTCTGTCAAGTTTCATCCAATTTGGATATCATTTATATACCGAATTAGATTGAATGAACTAATAGAGCAAAATCTATTAAAAAAGAACCGTTAGTGAAAATCGTGATTACTGAAGCTCAAATTATATCCAAATTGGATGAAACTTGGCATGTATGATCTACACTCTATGTTCTGGACAGTGAGTGGTGGAGATGTGAAAATGTAACCTAAAAGTTAGCCAAATAATGAATTTCACACTTTAATTTCAAAGCGGGATCTCACTCTGGATAGGAACTAATAATATATATATATATATATATATATATGAGAGATTCCTTTTTTTGATATATATATATATATATATATATATATATATATATGAGGGATTCCTTTTTTGACATATATGAGGGATTGAGGTTTACACCAACTTTTTTTTATCACAAAATCGCATCTCCACCATTCAATATGTAGTTATATATGAGTATATCACTTCTGTAAAATTTCATCTAAATTGAAATCGTTAAGGTGCTTAAAATTGCGAATTAAAAGTTAAAACATGAACGGTTTAGGTTTGGCAGACATTAGACAAACTTTTCTATCACATATATATAGAGGGCTCTTCCACTAAGGGATCCCTTTTTTGACATATATGAGGGATCAAGCATTAGACCAACTTTTCGATCACATATCAACATCTCCACCGTTTAATATTTAGATTCATATATGTAGATCATTTATGCAAAATTTCATCCAATTTAGTGATCGCTAAGGCTTTGAACAAACTGAAATCAATTGACGCATCAAATTTGCCAAACATGAACCGTTCTTGCTTATAATTTTAATTCGCAGTTTAGAGCACCTTATCGATCTCCAAATTAGATGAAATTTTATAGAGACGATCTGCATATATAAATTTATATATTGGACGGTGAAGATGTGATTTGGTGATCAAAAAGTTAGTGTAATCCTTGATCTCTTATATATATCAAAAAGGGATCCCTCATTAGAAGCAGACTATATATATAATCATGGTGATCAGAAAAGGGACTAATTTTAAGGTGATCGTTAAAATTTCCTCATCGTTTAGTTGATCAAACAACTGAATTGTAATTAAAAGTATAGTTCAAAACATGTTGATTGAATCAGACAAAACCGTGATAGTTATTCAATGATAAGTCTTAATTTTTAACTTGTAAATATTCGTATGCGGTCAAAATAGATTGTGGATTCTATATACAATAAAATTAATTAGATTAACTATATTATTTACATCGAAAAAGAACTATATTATTCAGCTGGTAAGAATATATAGTTTGGGGCGAAAAGTTATTCAAAGAGAGAATTACATATAAGGAATAAACCAAATTAACAAACACAAAAAAATCACTTTAATTATTTCTTATACAAATTAAGACATGGGTATGAGGCTCATAATCTGTTGTACCAAGCGCAGTCCAAAATTGCGCTTTCAAAAAACAAAAATGTCTAACTTCGCAGCAAAATTATGTAGCCATGCCACTTATCATTCTTTCACTTCCCACCATCTCAAATCTTCTTCTTTCTCCCACCCAGTCTCAAACTCTCTCTCTCCTCTCTTTCTCTCTCTCTCTCTGTGTAACCCTAAATCCCACATTGTGTTCCTTCTTCTCCAGCAAATCCACAAAGATATTTGTCCCTTGGTGGCCACCGTGTCCTCGTGACGTCTGTCGGTGTCAAGAAGCTCTAGGCTTCACCAGCCTGGTCGGTCATGATTCGATTTCGGCCTCTGAGGTAATTTAGGTTGATTATTGGGATTGAATCGGTTTTGTGCCTTTGTGGTTTGATTATTGCAGATCTACTTCATTTTTATGGATTTAAGGTTTTCACCTACAAAATTGAACTTCTAATTTTTGACAATAGTAGCATCCTAGCTTTAGCATCGGAGTTAACAATGCCCTAACATCGGAGTAGGCATACTGTGCGGTGGTGAGGTGTGCTGCTACTGCGCGGTCGTGCTTAAGCCTGCTACTGCGTCGTATTGTTGTGTTCTATTGCTGAATGCTGGTATTACGTCTTATTAATTTGTTCTGCTACTAAGTTGTGTGCTGCTACTGAGTGGTGTTGCTACTACGCGGTGGTGCTGCAGGCTGCTACTGTGCGGTCGTGTTTAAGCTTGCTACTGCGTCGTATTGTTGCATTCTGCTACTGAGAGGTGCTGATACTAAGTGTGCTGCTACTGTGTCGTGGTGAAGAAGGGTAAAAATGTCAATTGAGTGATGATAGATGGCAGCTGCATATCCAGTTGTCCTTAGTTGTAAAAAATTGTCTTTATATGTGTAGAAACATTTCTAATAGACCTATTTGTAAACTAAAATTTAATTAGTAACTAAAATGCAGTTTACTATTATTTCAAATGGATAAGGTCGATCATTTGACACATTAGAGGAACAAGTGGATTAAGTTCTACTGCAGAGAAACTTACATGCATTTATGAAGATAAAATGCATCCTACAATGAGCAGATGAAGCTGGATTACATCAAGAGTGACAATACAAAACATATTTCACCAAGGTTCTTGTACAATCAACAACAACAAGTATTTCTCAACATTCAAGTGAACCAAGTGAGTTCAGAAGCACATGTGGTGGATCTATTAACTAAGTCTATGTCTAAGTCTAATTTCGAGAAGCATGTGAAGAGTATTGGAATGTGAAAATTGTGAAGTCTCTCCAACTGAGGTATTTGACCAAGGATGGCCGACTAATCCCTTTTTATCGAATTTCCAAAATTAATATTCTTCTTGATTATTGATCTAACGTTTAGTTATCGACAACCATACTTGATAAAACTTCTTTTAATGAACTTATCAGGTGTTGAGTTATCGTAAAATCATTCGAGAAATTAATATGAACGTCATACTCATATTTTTAACTTAAGTTGGCGTAATTATGATACCCTTTGATATTTTGCAAATATCGAAACTCAAATCTTACTTTTTCCATTAATATCAATTAAGACTTCTTAAGTCGACCCTTTCCTCCATTTTGACTAAGATTCACGAGTTGACCACATTTTCATTTAAAGATCTGATTGGCTTATTTTAACCGGTTGACCATGATTGACTTTTCTTTTTACCGGACAACTTTCTAAAAATGGAAACCTCTAAAAAAATAGTGAGTTTCACAATATGGAAACTTCCTTTTTACGGTTTTTCCGCAATTACTCGTTTTACGATTTTACCGGAAATTCTACAACTTGGATAATATCGAAAGAGTTGAATTCTCCCTCTTCGGCTCTCTGCCGGAAATCTGTTGTCTAACCGGAACCTTCATTGGATTTCGGTAACTTGCCAGAATCTTCTGTCAGATTTCGGTAACTCTTCGGAAGATGGTCAGTCTCCTCGTTTCCTCCATAACACCAAGTTGTTGACAGCATGCACAAACAATTGAAATTTAATCTCAATTCCAAAACAAAAACACAACAACAATACAGAAGCTCCACAATGGACATTCACCTTCGATCTGCTTGGAATTAGAATCCAGTAGCTCATCATAGCCAGAAAAATAGCAAATAGAACTCCAAAACACTTCTGGTCTACTATAAGCTCCACCAAGGCCTCAACAACACCCCTCGATTGCAGACGAGCCCCCTGCTGCCACCAAAATTCCATTTCATCTCTGTAACATACCTAAAGTTCAATTAATCACAACCCAAAACTTATATAACCAACTCAAAAACAAAACAGATGAAATCAACACCCTTACAGACTCTGTCGAGACCAAGCTCGACATACAACCTTTTGCCTCGATGAAAAACACAAGAACTAACACCAACTCCTCCTCGGGACGCTCCCAATAGACGTGCTATCCTTGCCTAAGCTTAGAGAACTTGCTATAACCTTGAAGAACAGGGTTATCGAAGTTGGGGTTCGAAACTCAGAAACACAGAAGAGGGATTTCAAAATTGGAGTTTGGATTAGAAATCATAAGGCATGTGATTGAAGAAGAAGAAGAAAGGACAAAAACCTACTCACCATTGTGCCGTCACCGTCTGAGTTTCCCAGAATTTGATGAACACAATGGGTGTTCATCGTTTTTCGATCTCCTCTAAATGTGGGTGAATATGTGATTTAAGTGAGGAGTTTTGTAGGGAATGAAGAAAGAAAGAGATTGGTGGTGGTGTGCCAGTGAGAAGTGGCCAGACGGCTGAGAACTCGCCTGAGAACGGCCGAGGCAGAGAGGGTGGAGGGGGAGTTCGGGTTTGTCCACCTCTTCTCTTTTAAACACAAATCGACGGCCCAGATCAAATCTGTAATTGATCTGACGGTCTAGATTTAAATGGGGTAAATATGATTTACTGACATGATAATTAAAAATTACCTTAAACTTTGAAAATTCGTAGTAAATTGCTCGATGCTCCGAAATTTTTTTCGGACATACCGGTGAGCTTCTCTCAATGCATACTACGACTTCGAGGATTTAAATCTATTTTTTCTTATTTGGAGAAAAACTCGAAAATAAACTTGAGCGATAACTTATTAAATTACCGGTCACAGTTAAAAGCTCTCGGTAACTTATAAACCCCTGTAAAAATGTAACTTTTTGGTACGGGTTCTTGCATCAATTCTATTGAATTTGTCTTCAGATTGTTGTAACACAACCCGATAAGAAAAACTAACGTTGATACAACACAACGTGGATTGATACAACACAACCCTTTAATAGAATAAAACCGACGTTGATACTACACAACGCGGACCCCAAAATGCCTTAGTTCTATGATTTTAAAACATGCACTCACAAAATCTCAAGCATGGAAGGGAGATGGGAAATGGAGGAATGAACTTTATCCTCTCCGAGGTTATTTGAACTTTTGACAGAGTTTAGGATTTCAAACCATACCTGTCGAAATAGCTTCAATCTCTTAAAGGATTAGACGAAATCAAGAAACAAACAGAAGACGACAACCGAGAGAGGTGCGGCGGCGGTCTAGCAGCAAGAGGGCGGCGGCGGTAACAAACCAAGGAGCCGGAAAACGTTTTTAGGGTTTTCAAAAACACATATGGCTTACTCACTCTAGGGTTAGAGTCCACGTACTGTATAACTTGTTTTAGGAGAAACTCTAAAATAACAGGAGATAACAAATAAAATAGGGACTTACATAACACCAATATGTGTCTTACAAGAAAACATGTCTTGATATTCTATCACTACTAGGGATCATAAGTCTCATGTAACTAGCATAGACCAAGACAAGCACATATGTCATTTATTCTACAACAAACTCTTATTAAAATATAAATTTAGCCCAACCTATTTTAAAATCCTGGATCTGTTCATGCATACATGTCAAGGTATTATAATGACTGAGAGTCTCATCTGCATATCAAGAATCATTTAGTGATGAACCCCCTAATTCCACACCAAAGGGGGGAGTAGTGGTGGAACTACTCTCAACTCGCAAGGGCCTGGACCTTTCCCAATCAATTAAACACAATAACTAGTTAACACATCAATTACGTATGTTTGTATCAAATTTAAGATATCTCATTCGTATAATTCAACACATCATTTTTATTATTTTTGGTTAAATACAATTATAAAAGCATTTAACTCTCATTAGATAAATATTTACAAAGATTCAATTCATTCTTTTATTGTGATTCAATCATATATGAAGGGAATAGTTTTTTTGTTTAAATATATTACCATTTCTCAACATTGTTAAACTTGTAAGAATTTCTTTTTTTAAAAAAAAAACTTGTAAGGATTGATTGTGGTGGGTTGAAGAAAAACAAGTATACACATAGTGTTTGCTATAGTTTATTGAATTAGAAATCAACTTAATTTATAATAGAGCAAATAGTATAAGGAATTACCACATTTTGACATGTCACATAAAAATAACTCCTTATGACTACTAAACACCTAGCTACAGTAGATCTCTAACAATAAAAAATACATCTACGTTAGATAAATCACATTTGTTGAGTCTCTACCCTCTTAGAAGAAATAATTAATGATACCAACATTAAGGGAACGAGACTCTGCTTCCGATAAAAAAAGATCGTACTTAGAGCCATAAATGCCAAATCCAACCAAACCCACTCCAACAAGAGAAGTCTATTTCAGTTGACCCTCCAATCCAACTGATAAGACCTAGATCATCAAAATGATGAACCCCAACCGGCCCAATAAACAAACCAAGCCCAGGATCACCTGCACGCACAACAAGCACAGAAACGAGGTTAACCCCAACTAGGGATACACAAGGTAGCCACCTCCCTTTGATCGCCATTGCCGCCGCCAAAAATATGCTATCGATTGGACCGCCACCCCAACCATCAACAAATACATCGTCATTGGAAGACCACTTGATGTTGGGAGAATCAAAACCACGACGCTCCACAACTGCGGTCATAAACTGCTGATATCTCAAAGAAATCAAGTGTGGCCCCGCCGTAACATGAATCTCATCATCATGCCACAAAACCAAAGTAGGAACACTACCACCGTCTTCGTAATATTCTGACCTGAAGGGATACTCCATCATCAGCAGGTCGTCACCCATCAGGCCCTCCCCTTTGGCCAACACCAGACTGCCAGCCAAACCACCTAGTAGAAACCCAAAAACAAATATTAGAATTGTCTGTCAAGGGAAAACCCCACCATCGTTACCCACACACCCACTAAAGAGAGAAGAGGGAGAATGGTCTTCTCTTTTAGCTGGAGAATCACCGTTTCTGACCAGACGAAGGTTGCCGACGTCGATAGGTTTTGCTTTTCCAAACCCTAGCAGAGCAGGCTAGAGAGAAAAATATGTCGAATATAAATTCTTCTATAGAAATTCATACCTGGAGGCTGGTGTGACAGACATGTGTCCACTGTAAGTCATTCAGAATTGAGGTTGCAGACTTGCCCTAACGATAGTGATATAGCATAAGCAGGCTCTCATTTAAACTTTTTGTAACAAAAAAATATATGCCGAATATGTAGAAGAGGAATAATATTGCCTAGTATTGAGCAATATCTTCTCTTATATGTTTATTGTAGGTGGAGAGTAAAAAAGCTATGAAAGTTCTTATGATATGTATTTAGACTAGTTTTAAATCTGATTCTATGATTTCTTATAATAAGTAAACAATGAATAAAAATAAATATTCTGTTATAGAATAATATTGATGGAAAGAATTCTCCTTATTTTATTGATAGAATGAAGCCCCTTTATATAGGGAAATACATGGCCTCTTGGGCTATTACATAGGCCAATGAGCCTATTACATGGTTATGTGTAAAACCCTATTACAACATGGATTACTACATAAAGTCCGTATACAAGACATCAAGACCATCTCACAACCACACAAAGTGATAGCATCAAGACCATCTCAATATGGCCGAGCCATGGCATCAAGACCACCTCAATTTGGTCGAGCCATGTCCTCTTGGTAGGACAACATTCCGTACAGACACATGCAGCATTGATCTCGTCACTATAGTTCTATGGGGATCATGTTGAGACTGAGTGGCGACTAACCACGACATTCACGTCATTCCAACTTGAACCCTGGTGTTCGTATCTCCTCCTAACGGTGGGAATACAGTCTCAAAGTGTCAATCTGCAGTGTCGCGGTTAAGGAGATCGTCTGTCTAGAAGCTTAAGGTGGAGAGCACCAAAGTAACTCCTATCCAACCTTTGAACATATTTATCTCATGCGACACATCATCATTGGGCACTATAGCAGTCCAATTTGGCACATTGTGGAACTCAAGGCTTGGAGATCCGTTACTATCCCGCCGAGTTCAAGGATTACAACTTCGTGTCAATCCTAGCACACAGTTACGAGCTGTCGTGCATCAATGCAATGATGGTAAGTCGTGGATGAATTAATTCATGTCTGCATGTCCCTCTTTAGGGATGAGTAGTGAGCCTATAGATACATAAGCAACATGTGGTAGACGATGGTGCAGCACATGACCAGTGTGTTAGCCCTTCAACCAACACCATAAAAGCGTATACGGTATCCATACGTTGGTTGCATCGATCTACATAATCATTCTTTGGATTTTCAATAAGAATGATATCTTTTGTGGCATAGCATAAAAGGATCTTTCACCTTACTTAGCTAAAGAACAAGCTTTACAAAACGAAAACCGTGAGTATTGCTACCGTGCGGCTGCCGAAGACATCATGTCGGCGCACAAATACAACATACAATCATGGCATATTTCGTTGTTATCGGGGAATGGACGCCCAAGAATATTAAACAATTTTGGATCGCATATCTCTCTCCCGATATGTCCAAAATGTCATAGCTTGTTTGAGTCAATTGTCCCAAATCTACTTATTAGCGACACCTACGGACTCATGCTCTTCTCCATGATGCTCTCCATTGACACTTATGAGAAATATACACAAAAGTCTCAATCATTCTCAATTGTGACTTAGATCTTCAAGCCAAAGGCATCAAGAATTGATTCAACCATGTCATAAATGATGGTGAAGATCCAATCAAACTTAGTCACAAAAAGGATTCACAATCTGCGAAGAGTATGCAATTTTTGTGCAGTATGACATATACTAACTAAAACGGCCATAACTCTCTCATCTAGACGGATATAAATGAACCACTTGGAGATATAAAGTGCGTGTTCCAGTTCATCAGGAGTGGATCTGGAGGCTCTCACGAAGTTAAGGGGACAGTAGGATACAGTTTGCCATCTAGCAGCATGGCCTGTACGCACTTATCTGCCATAACTCTTTCATCGGGACATGTATGAATTAGCTGCTTAAACCACTAGAAACTAGGCTCACATAGCTTTCCAATGATATAAAATTCGGCTTCTATTTTATCTGGAACCTTTCAGAAAACTCTGACGAAGTTACGATACAGTAGGTTCAACTTACTGTGTTAGCAGATTTTGACATGATGAACCTTTCAACTTTAAAGTGGCATCGCAGGAGTTCTCCTCGAGCCAAAAGTAAAGCGTACATATAGAATTACAAGTCTTCAACATCCATGACTTTTGGTAACAGCATCATGGGGGGATCCAAAATCAAGGGAGTAGGTAACTTTTGCCGAGGTTAACCACGTCATCCGATGATGGAAAATCTGCTGTTAGGTGAAGACTAAACCACGAACATCGGCACACCTTCATAAGGCTATGCATGATCATGTCATAGTATGAATACACTTATCGAACTAACGATTTCATCGAGGTCTCATCATTTAGTTTGGAGAAAATCAAAGAGCCTTTCATAACGTCAAATGTCAGAGGCATCCATTTGATGTTCCGTACTCTCTTTATACGTTTCTTGTATGCATTCATTATTACAAGTGAGCTCGACAATAATGAATCGGTGATCTAAGGATCTACAATTGGAATGTCTAGAGCTATCGAGAGGAAATATGCACATGACAAGGTACACAAATGCAAACTCGTGTGCAACAAATTTCCTGGCAGCATGACCTTTGCTTAGGATTATGTGGGTAGTCCCACCGTCTGCAAGGCACTCAATTTCTCCACATAACTTACCTATTGAACAAGGTAGATACGTGAGAAAAAGACATAAAAACTGAAGGCAACAATCGAAGGCAACTGTGTGCATTGCAGAATTCCTAGCAGGATGACCTTCTCTCACTCAAACAGTCATAACTCCTTCGACAAAATGGATATGAACGAACCACGAAAACCGTTAGAAACTAGACAGACGTAGCTTTTTCAGTGATATATGGTTTGCGTTATAGTTCATCCGGAGTTGTTCACAAAGCTCTTCGGAAGTTGTTGTACAGAGTGACAAATTCACTGTTTTTGTTTTTGGTTGCCTGCCTTTGCATCTTGCACATATGCCAATGCACTAGGCACTCGGAAACATTCGGTAGCGCATTAAACCTACACATATATCATTGTATTAAGCACTTGGAAACATTTGGTAGTGCATGAGGAGCCACACATATGCCGGTGTATTCAGCACTCGGTAATATTCGGTGGCTGCACAACCGCTAGCGCCCATGGCGCACGTTATGGGGCAGTAAGGGGCTCATAAGCTTGTCTCAAGTGCACAACATGAGGTGCACAGAGCTTTGACAACTTCTGCACAGAGCTCGGCCCTGGTGCCCAGTGCTCGACAGTAGGTGTCATGTGCACGTCCTCGAGTGTTTTGTACTATGTAGCTCACTTAGTGCTTGTACTTAATGTAAGTGCACAACCATTGGTGATCAGTGCATGGTTCCTTGTGTTCAGTGCTAACATCTGGTGCTCAATGCTCAACACCTAATGCACTAAACAACAAACACATAACTATCGACATCTGACAAATAGGTGGTGGCATTCCTCACACAACATGAAGCAACTGACACATAGGGGCGGCAACTGACACACAATATTGGCAAAAACAATCAAGGGACAGCAGCTAGCATACAGGGTTAGAACAGGCACATTGGGCGGCAACAAACGCATGACTATCGGCAGCTAGCAGCCAGGTGCACATGGGCTCGGAGCGTGCACGGAAACTCGGCAACCATGCCGATAGCTTTTATAGCGCTCAGTAGCTCCTAGGCAGCGCTCAATAGCTGCATGCCTTTAGCATAAAATAGTGTTGCTCAGCTTCTAATCTCTGTTTGAGATATAAAGCGGTATTCAAGGGTCAATATGTAAGTGAGCGGCAAATTGCCTTGCTCATGCATACAATACCAAACTGTTGAGACTCGAGAGTAGTCATCTCGCTTTATAGGTTGGAGTTTCAGCGTAGGAAGCAATGACTAAATCTCGAGCAAAATCTATGTCATGCTTTGTAGCTGGATGCTCAGTGGTTGGAAACTAGCACTCTGCAGCTATGCAGCACTGGTCCTCTATAGCAGGGCACTAGGCGCTCGACAGCTGGGCACTGGGCGCTCGGCAGCTGGGCAGTCTGTGCTCTACAGCTTGGCGGTGGTGCTCTGCAGCTAGACGCTGGCATCCTTCACCGGAAGCTGATTCTCCTACCTTGTTCTCAACAAGACTTCTATCCGGAAAATGTGCTAACGTTGATCAAACACAACACAGGTTCAAGGAATGAGATGATTCTCCAATTCCAAACTGTGTTTAATAGCATAACACAAACCAACGTTGGATACCTCACAACGTGGACCTAAAAACATCTTTGGTGCATGGTGCATGACAACTAGTACTTGTCACTCGGCAGCTAGTGCTCGACAGTGCTCGGTAGTTGCTCTAAGCAGTGCTCGGTAGCAATCGGCAGCCAGCGCTCGACAGTGCATAGCAATTAGTGTGCAGGGCTTCGGCAGCTGGTAGCCACGTGCATATATAGTGCCTGGCAGCAGCACACGTGTGCACATGCGGTGCCCGGTAGTAGCGCGTGGCAGCGCCAAGGATGGTGCACATATGATGCCCGGTAGCCGTGCACGCGTGTACAGGGGCATGCCCTGACAGCAGCGTGCACGCGCACAGAGGCAAGTGCATATACGGTGCCCGACAGCAGCGCACGTGTGCACAGGGGAAAGCCCTGTCAGCAGCGTGCACGCGCATAGAGGCAGGTGCACATATGTTGCCCGGCAGCAGCGCACGGGTGCACAGGGGTAAGCCCTGGCAGCAGCGTGCACGCGCATAGGGGCAGGCCCTTGCAACAGTGCTCAACAGGTGCACGTAGCAGCACAACGGTCAGTAGGTGCGCGCGCCAAAGCACATCACTCGGCAGCAGCGCACGTGTGCCACCAGAGCACAGTGCTTTGCAGCAGCACACAGCAAGTAGCGTGTGGGCTAGTGGTGCCGGTAGCTAAATGCACATATATTTTAGGATTTCCATAATAACATGCAAAGACAAACGTCCTAAGCATAGAATAAGGATGAAGAAGGGAGGAACAAATTTTATCCTCCCCGAGGTTATTGAACTTTGAAATTACTCAAAAGTAAAGCTTACTTGCTAGTCTACTAGATAGACTGCATTTATATAAGCTGCTCCTTGTTTCCATGTACGTTCGGCGATCGTTCGCGTAATTCCATTGTGAATTGTCGCGTTGGGAGAGCATGAAACACATGAAAATCATATGGTTAGTTAAACTTGCCATAAAACAGTAGCAAATTATTGAAAAGCATAAACCATATGAAGGATTCAAAGAGAAATTAGGAATATAACCCATTTTTTTCAAGGAAAAGTGATTCTTATGCGTGGTGCAGTCGTTGGGAGGACCAGTTCACCCACTTTTACTCCGGTTCTGGAGTTTTCCTTTTGACGGAAGGATTCTGACATCTTTGTGCATAACCTCTCCAAATTTTATGGAAATTGGACATCGGAAAGTGGCTGAACCGGTTACTTTAACAGTTCGGTCGGTCTGTGCATTTCGACGGCCGGTTCGGCACCTTCCTGGCCGGTTCATGGGGTGAGGCCGGCGGCGTTAGAATCGTAAAAACAAAATATTCTAGTTCTATGTTGGTGACGAAATCCAATTTGGAATTTATTCTGTCGATAGTGGCGTTTAAATCCTGAGACAGATTTTAGGGTTTCTTGGTGCGTAGGTGCACAACAGGTGCACACGGGGTGCACGGTGTTGCCCAGGGGGGTGCGCAGCGGTGCCTAAGGGTGCCCAGGAGGTGCGCAGCAGTGGTGCCCGGTGGTGCACACGGCAGTGCACAGGCGTGAGCGCCATAGAATTTTTTCTCTTTTTGTCTCGACCTACTTGCTCTTTTTAGGGTTAAAGTTAAGTGCATGATAACATGTTGTAGAATAATATTAAGGGAATGAATTCTCTTTATTTTATTGATAGAATGAAGCCCGTTTATATAGGAAAATACATGGCCTCTTGGGCTATTACATGGGCCAATAAGCCTATTACATGGATATGTGTAAAACCCTATTACAACATGGATTACTATATAAAGCCCGTATACAAGACATGGACCAAGACACACATATATATCAAATATCCTATAACATATTCTTTTTGTTGACTATAAAAAATAGAAATAAATATTTTTATAGCAATAACTTATGTTTCTGATTCTAACAATGTAACACCCCATTCCAAAAATTTACCCTTATACCGGGACCAGGCGGGTTACAGAATGTTGCAACTGCGCTGTTAATTTCCCCGAAGTATTAATGAGTGTAAAATTTAGAAATTTTAGTGGTATTGGTACGAAATCGTACCTTCGAGAAGAGTACCGAAGTGTTCGGAGTTAAGGGACGCGTGGAAACGACTTATATAAAGTGGTCAAAGGTTGACTTTTTACTACGTCAAGTTTCTCGAAAAACTTCCTTCACGAGAGTTGGAGTGCTCGATGATACGAGTCCGTGGACATGCGGCATGTGTGAATCGGATACCGTGTGAAGAAGTTATGGTCAACGGAAGTTGGTTCCTATTTTTAGAAAGTATATAAATAGAAAGGGTGGATTTCTAAAAATGGAAATAATCCATTTTCTTCTCCCTTTCCACGCGCGCGTGCGTTTCTTCAATATCCGAAAATTTGAACTGACCCGACTCGGACCCGGTCGACCCGACCTGACTTTTTAGGCGAGCTCCGGCCACCGGAGACGTCGAGGCTGGTCGGGATCTATTCCCCTCCTCCGTGCGAGCCGCCCTGTGGTAGTGGCATGGTCCAGTTCGGCCTGGAACAACACCTCTAAGCTTGCACAGTACGGCGTCGAGACCCGGTTCTCGACCCGACTGGTTCTCTGGCGTGGGGCGGCGGCGAGGCACGAAACCAGTCCAGAAATGACGCCCAAGACGTTCTGGGCGGACCTCCGATAGTGTTGAAGCTCAACACGGCGACAGGAGCGGCTAAGGTGGAGGCAGCCCTTTCGGGGCAGTTTTGGGCCACTTCTCGACCGAGTTGATCAATACCCTAGGTATTAAAGTTGTTCCCCTTGCTGTGATCAACAACTTTCATGTTTTGAGTTTGTTAAAATTCGGCGTTTTGGGTAGAGGCGCGTGACGCCCACGCGCCGCCGGCTGTAGTTGCGCGTGTAGGCGCGTCCAGCATTTCTAGGTCTTCCGGTTGCTCCTATAAGCCTTCTAGGGTTGTTGTAGTTGCATGTAGGTGGTTTTTGGGTGAAGTTGACCGGTTTGAGGGTGGTGGCGCGTCTGATATCCTCAAGGGCAGTGAGTTGTCCCAGGATTATGTACTCGTCGATACGAGCGCGTGGATATAATTTGCCAGTTTCGGTTATCGTTTAGTGTGACGTTCAGTCGAATTGAGTCATTATTACCTTCGTGTAGTAACTAAAGTCGATTACATAATTGTAGGTGTTTATTGATCGACCAAGTGTTGAGGATTTACCTTGCGGCGATGTTGACCTAGCGGGATTTCGAGGTGAGTAATTTTCCTTTGAGGGTGCAATCTCATAAATACCCCTGGCGGCTTTGTCTATTTACATGGATGCCATTAAGGGAGAAATTCCTTAAATGCCCCTGACAATTCAAGTTAACTACACGGGTGCCCTTTGGGTGATTTTACTTTTATGCCCTTGAAGGGGGATTTATTTTTAAGTGGATGCCATCTTATTGTATTTATATGTGTGATTGTGGTATATAAGTTTGGTTGAATGTTAAAGTTAATCTCGATAGATAGTTGGTCGGTGAATACCACAATGGAGAGGTTAAACTCCGGTTATGCAATAGGCATTTGCTATCCATAATAAATTATTTACCGATAAATAAAAAAACGGGATTCGCCCGGTTAGGGTGTTAATTAAAGTAAGAGCTACGTGTGGCTTGATCCTTGATGACAGGGTATGTAGGCAGCCTGACCGGGATTCGGGTGTAGTCACAAATATTATTAGAACCCTAGGTCCTCCAAATGATTGGTTTGAGATCCAAATGCGGAAATCGGGATAACCTCCGACTATGAGGTATATTCGGTATCGTTTGAACTGTTTGAAATTGGTTTGGAAAAAAGGTTATCCCTTCTCAAGAGGGATTACTAGTAAATCTCTCTTAGAATGGGTCTCGCACGTCCTTACCTGGGTTTAGGAAGGTAAACTTTGGCCAGGGCGTGATAATTGGTATCAGAGCTTAGGTTCAATGCTCGGACCAAAGGTTTGGGTATTTCAGGTCCTTGAAAATGTTTAAATGTGTTATCGACTTTCCAAGTGGAACAAGTCATTATATTTGTTAGTATGTGTGGTGGCAAGGGTTGCCACCTAGGGTTGAAATTAGTTAAGTTAAATGTAACGATAAGGTTTACGACATCAATTACTTTTAGATGTCGATCTAGACTTTTCGTTGGATTGAAAATTCGAGAGGTTCGTAAGTTTAGTAACGAGCCAGATTTGGAAAAGTAAATTCAAATTTCAGTTTTGGCACAAATGGGTTTAAAAGTGCGCCTAATACTATTCAAATTTATAAATCGACAATTTTGGAGCTTTTTAGGGTTTGATCTTTGTCGATTAGTCGGAAAGTTTTAGTCAATTTCCTGGCCAACCCAGGAAAAACTTGGTCAACCCTAAAGTCAATCATTGACTTTTCCTGGTCAAACTAAGAAAAATTGAACCGTTAGACTATTCGATAGTCGTTTCGCGTCCTACATTTGATTGATGGGTTAAAAGAGTATGTATGACCACTTTTGGCAACACATTAGTGTTGCGTAATTATATTCGAGAAGGATCAGACATGATCCGGTGATCGAGATGCTGGATGTGGTCAAGAGAAACAGTTGAAGTAAGGTATCATAGTGGCGTAGCGGACGCGTGATGAGTCCATAAAGCTCGAGGAGGAATATTTTATGACGGTCAGGGAACCGTTTTCGGGCAAGAGATACGTCACCAAGTATGAGGACATTCAGAGTACCGTACCTGGAACAGGAGATGCGTGGCCAGTGTGATGAGTGGACCTTTGATTTGTTTTAAAGAAATACATGCCATTGTTTAATGATTAAATGATTTTAAAATGTTCTCAGAACGAATGATTTTTTTTTTTCGGGTTTCTGTACATTTTTGATTCCTTTGGTTTTGCGAGCAGCCCAGTGGAGGGTTTTATTCGTTTATTTCCATTTGATTTATGGATTTTAGCTCGCTTACTTTTTCGCTTGGGTTTTGAATGGTTTTTGACAGGAGAGTCCCGTCGTACAGATGGGAATCGGACCCGATGTTTTACTGGGATTTCTATGTTTGGCATTTGCCAGAATTTAAAGTATTTTTGGCAATTGCCTGGATTTTATAAATAGGCTTTGGGCCTAGATTTTATAAATGGGCTTCGGGCTTGGATTTATGAAAAAATATCGGGAATTTTTTTTTAATTTCACCATAAAGGGTCGTCAGATGATTTTAGCTAGCGGGCGGTTACTCCTCGCTCGGCGGAGTAGAAGCTCGCCTACCTGGCGTTTCTCGTTCGGCGGAGTAGAAGCGCGGGATATATGTGTTCTTACGGAGAGTGGATGTTATGCGAGATTTGCGTTCTCACTAGACAGTGGATGAGACGCCAGAGCTCTTAGCTCTGACCCTAGCCTGCGAGGCTCACTGTCATGATGGGTCGTCATATGTATTGTTTGTTGTTAGCTAGCGGGCAGCGCGCCACTCGTTGCGCTCCTCTTCCATTGGGAGAGATGGTGGTGTTAGCGCGGGATTGCGTCCTCACTGAGAGGTACGCTAGAGCTCTTAGCTCTGACCCTGTTATGTGTGATCGATCATTTGCGAAATGTTTTTCCCGATTTGATTTTTTACGGCTGCAGGCCATGATTTGATTTTATACGGTTACAGGCCACGGATTGGATTTATGTTTGGCCGTGGGCCGAGAAATTATTGGTTTTTAGGCGTAAGGCCTGGATTGTTTTCGGAAAAATGAAAATGAAATTTGAAATTATGATTTTGAACCATTATTATTGACATTGATTTTTGGTCTACTCACTCTAAGGCTTTGCACGTCTAAGAAGTTCAACTCTAGTCTGGGAGGCTGCCATGTCCACGTGAAATATTGATGGTGTATAAAATGTAAGAGTGGGCTACTCCTGATTTTTCTAAGGGTATAGTTAAAGGCGGTTAGGTTTGCTTGTGATCACGTATGGGATTGGGTCACAGAGCAGTGAGAATATGTTTCATGCAGTGAACCCTTGGACTACACGTCACGTGGATGTCTGGTTACATGAGTGGTGGTTGAATTTTAGTAAAAGAGATCAGGGTATCTCTTAGAGGAAAACCCACTCATGAGGAAGGAGATTTTGGATTGACGATTAGTAAATAAGTATGGACGTGACACTTGAGATATGTTGAGCTAAACTTTTGTTCTTTAGTCAGGACTTGAGCACACACGAGTTAGTGTACGAGTTTGTTAGCTCTTATTGTTGTGAAATGCCCTATTATAGACTCTTTTCCGAGAGAGTGAAGTAGGATGAAGAAATTCATTGTGACTGAGTATGTGAAGATGACATCCCTGTTGGCGCGAAGTCGCCTAGCGGATTCATCAGCTCGAGTAAGCAGTTTCGAGATCGCATTATGGTGTGTACATTCATTCGAGCCCCACGATCGAAAATTAGGGTACAAGGAACGAGAAATGGGAATCTTTTGAGCGAAGGACGCATGAGATAATACGTCCATGGTTTCAAGGCCTAGTGTTGAAAGTGCACGTTTCTGTTGTCTCTAAAGGTGCGAGAGACGTGTGAGTTTCCCCTACGGTGATGGACTGTAGCAGTTCCATCCTTCCACGAGGAGGACATTGGCGTTAAGTGTCAAGTGTGGCAGTTGTAAAAGTAGAGCATTGACTACAAGTTGGTCTACGTTTATGTCTCGGAAAGCTACCAGCTTGTTTTAATGGCCATTTCAGGAATTAACTCGAGAAGAGTTAAGAGGCAAGTCTTGTGGAGTCGATTTACCACAAAAGTGATAAGACGAGGGTATCGTGCCAAAGAAAGTGTATCAAAGCGGGTGTAGTTGTGTATCTTGTATTACAACTACGAGAAGACTTTGGTTTCTAAAGAAATTGGTATATAGAGCTGGTGACTCTTGTTTACTTGAAGTTCCGTCCAGTGAAATTTGATAACATTTCTTATTGGTTGGACAAATAAGTCTTGGAATGTGGACCATCTTTAACTGAATATTGTCATTTGAAATTACGGTTAGTTTTACGTTCTGAAGTGGAAATTTCAAGAACGAAATTTTTATAAGGGGGTAGATTGTAACACCCCGTCCTAAAAATTTACCCTTTTACCGGGACCAGGCGGGTTACAGAAGGTTGTAACTGCGCTGTTAATTTCCCCGAAGTATTAACGAGTGTAAAATTTGGAAATTTTAGTGGTATTGGTACGTATTCGTACCTTCGGGAAGAGTACCGAAATGTTCGGAGTTAAGGGACGTGTGGAAATGACTTATTTAAAGTGGTCAAAGGTTGACTTTTTACTACGTCAAGGTTCTCGGAAAACTTCCTTCACGAGAGTTGGAGTGCTCGACGATACGAGTCCGTGGACATGCGGCATGTGTTAATCAGATACCGTGTGAAGAAGTTATGGTCAACGGAAGTTGGTTCCTATTTTTAAAAAGTATATAAATAGAAAGGGTGGATTTCCAAAAATGGAAATAATCCATTTTCTTCTCCCTTTCCACGCGCGTGCGCGTTCCTTTACTATCTGAAAATTTGAACTAACCCGACTTGGACCAGACGTTTACGGCGAGCTCCAGCCACCGAAGACGTCGAGGCCGGTCGAGATCTCTTCCCCTCCTTTGTGCGAGCCTCCCTGTGGTGATGGCGTGGTCAAGTTTGGTTTCGAATAGCGCCTCTAAGCTTGCACAGTATGGCGTCGAGATCCGGTTCTTGACCCGACTGGTTCTCCGGCGTGGGGTGGCGACGATGCACGAAATCAGTCCAAAAAGGACGCCCATGAAGTTCTGGGCGGACCTCCGGTGGTGTTGAAGCTCAACACGGTGGCAGGAGCGGCTGAGGTGGAGGCAGCCCTTTCGGGGCAGTTTTGGGCCACTTCCTAGCCGAGTTGATCAATACCCCAAATATTAAAGTCGTTCCCCTTGCTGTGATCTACAACTTTCATATTTTGAGTGTGTTAAAATTCGGTGTTTTGGGTAGAGGCGCGTGACGCCTACGCGCCGCCGGCTGTGGCTGCGCGTGTAGGCGCGTCCGGCATTTCTAGGAGTTCTGGTTGCTCCTATAGGCCTTCTAGGGTTGTTGTGGTTGCATGTAGGTGGTTTTTGGGTGAAGTTGACCGGTTTGAGGGTGGTGGCGCATGGGGCCCACACGCAGCCGCTTGTGGCAGCGCGTCTGACATCCTCAGGGGCAGTGAGTTGTCCCAGGATCATGTACTCGTTGATACGAGCGCGTGGATATATAATTTGCCGGTTTCGGTTATCGTTTATTGTGACGTTCAGTCGAATCGAGTCATTATTACCTTCGTGTGGTAACTAAGGTCGATTACATAATTGTATGTGTTTATTGATCGACCAAGTGTTGAGGATTTACCTTGTGGCGAAAGTTGACGCAGCGGGATTTCGAGGTGAGTAATTTTCCTTTGAGGGTGCAATCTCAGAAATACCCCTGGCGGCTTTATCTATTTACAAGGCTGTCACTAAGGGCGAAATTTCTTAAATGCCCATGACAGTTCAAGTTAACTACAAGGGTGCCCATTAGGTGATTTTACTTTTATGCCCTTGAAGAGGGGTTTATTTTTACGTGGATGTCATCTTATTGTATTTATATGTGTGATTGTGGTATATAAATTTGGTTGAATGTTAGAGTTAATCCCGATAGATAGTTGGTCGGTGAATACCTCAGCGGAGAGGTTAAACTCCGGTTATGCAACAGGCATTTGCTATCCATAATAGGTTATTTACCGATAAATAGAAAATGGGATTTGCCCGGTTAGGACTTTAATTAAAATAAGAGCTACATGTGGCTTGATCCCTGATGACAGAGTACGTAGGCAGCCTGACCGGGATTCGGGTGCAGTCACAAATATTATTAGAACCCTAGGTCCTCCAAATGATTGGTTTGAGATCCAAATGCGGAAATCAGGATAACCTCTAGTTATGAGGTCTATTCTGGTATCCTTTGGACAGTTGAAATTGGTTTGGAAAAAAGTTATCCATTCTCAAGAAGGATTACGAGTAAATCTCTCTTGAAATAGATCTCGCACGTCCTAACCCGGATTTAAAAATGTAAACTTGGACCGAGACGTGACAAACAATGATATCGATTCTTTGTCTCTCATTATACTTTGATACTAATTCGTAATATTTTTCATTGAAAGTGAATAAAATGTGTGATAAATGTAGTAAATCACAGTTGATTAGATTTAGTACAGCAAAACTATTTCCTTTTTTAACCGTGCTGTATCTGGAAAACGTGCATAAATGTGTGAACCGATACCCGGTAGTAGTCCACATTCAAAAACCTCCGACGTCATCAATGACATCTTAACAACGCAGCCCCCGTTCTCTTATTCTCTCATATAAATACCAGTCGAATCTTCACAAAAACAAAAAATCAAAATTGACAGACCGCCTTGCTCAGCCATCAGAAAATCCCAAAACAATGGGAGGAGGTTCCACCGAGAACCAAACGGCGCCGTCTTCTTCAATCTGGTCACATTTCTGGTCCTCCGCCACCAGAACCAAGCCTATATCCGACTCCGGCATCCGTACCAGCTCCGGCGATGGCCTCGTCCGTAGCCTCGGCATGTTTGACCTCATACTCCTCGGCGTCGGCGCCTCCATTGGCGCCGGGATTTTCGTCGTCACTGGCACCGTCGCCCGCGACGTCGGTCCGGGTACGTTTACTCCGGATTTCATTTCCTTTGTGATTTTACTGATTTTAGCTGAAAATTGAAGCATCGTACTGAAAATTAATTACTCGAAATCCAAATTATCTAAGTAATTAGAGACATCTTAGTCTTTGATAAGCTGAAACGATTTGTTCGGAAAAGGAAATAAAAAATTGTAAGTGAAAAAAATATATGCTGGAAATAAATTGCATTTGCTCGAAGAATGTGGAAATTTAGTGCCTGGCATTAGCTATATGTTTTTTTTTTTTCTGAATCCATTTGAGTTGGATTCGATATAATTAATTTCCTCTTGTGAATGTTAGAGTTTCGAGTGATATTACTAAGAAGTTTCAATGAGAATTTTTCTATTTGTAGATTTATGTGATGTATAATGATGCAGGAGTCACTGTTAGTTTCATTCTTGCCGGAGCGTCTTGTGTGTTAAATGCGCTATGTTATGCGGAGCTAGCTTCTCGTTTTCCTGCCGTTGTTGGGGGAGCTTACCTTTACACGTACACGGCGTTCAATGAGCTGACTGCTTTCCTGGTCTTTGGACAGCTTATGGTTGACTATCATATTGGGGCGGCGAGCATAGCTCGAAGCTTGGCAAGCTATGTAGTGACTATTCTTGAGCTTTTCCCGATTTTTAAGGAAAACATTCCGGACTGGATTGGACATGGAGGACAACAGTACCTTGGGGGAGCTATATCACTCAATCTCTTAGCTCCGGTTCTCCTTGCACTTCTTACTATAATTCTTTGTCGGGGTGTTGGAGAATCCTCTGCTGTTAACTCGTTCATGACTGCTACAAAGGTAACCGCTCTTTTTTTGGCAGTATTCTATCCTGGCTATTATGTTTTTCTCATAGGTCAAGCATTGTGGTACTCAGTATGATTAGATCATCTATATTTACTTTATACCAGTTTTCTTGTAGGTGATCATCGTTCTTATTGTCATCTTTGCTGGTGCTTTTGAGGTTGATGTTTCAAATTGGACTCCTTTTGCCCCAAATGGTTTTAAAACAGTATTGACTGGGGCAACAGTGGTATTCTTTGCATATGTTGGATTTGATGCAGTTGCTAATTCAGCTGAAGAATCGAAGAGACCACAGGTAAGCCACATTGGGAGTGATATAGTTTCTTTTGGAACCAGCTACTATTGTTAACCTGATGATTGTATAGATACATTTGGAAATGGTTTTCCACTACATTATTTGATTTTCTCATTGTTTCCTTTCGATTGGCTATTTCAGCGGGACTTGCCAATAGGCATCATAGGCAGCCTTCTGATATGTGTTATATTGTATATTGGTGTCTGTTTGGTGATCACTGGAATGGTACCATATAAGTTCCTTGGGGAAGATGCTCCTTTAGCTGATGCTTTTAAATCCAAGGGGTTGAAGGTTGTTGCCATCTTAATCAGTGTAGGTGCTGTTGCTGGACTTACGACTACCCTTTTAGTCGGTCTGTATGTTCAGGTGAATCATTTCATCCCTATGACTTGGTTGATGTACCCTTGTCATATAGCTTCTGCCAATTTAAACGATGATATGTTTCTCATGACCAGTCTCGATTATATCTTGGGCTTGGAAGAGATGGTTTACTGCCTTCAGTGTTTGCTAGAGTACACTCAAGACGGAGAACTCCCGTTCATTCTCAGGTGTGGGTTGGTATTGTTGCTGGCATTCTGGCAGGATTGTTTAATGTGCATATTCTCTCGCACATTCTTTCAGTTGGAGCATTGGTAAGCCGTCATGTCAAGGTTGATTAGCAATTAAAATTTATATGCTTTATGGCGTGGGTTGAAGCTGATCGATCAATTCACCACTGTTGAACTTCAGCTCCATCAAATATGGAACTGTTAGTTTCAAAATGCGTGGCATGATTTTGTGGATAATTGCAAAATTATATGAATCCCACTGTCTCTTCGCTTTTAATAAGTCTGGGCATCCCCACCTCACTTTATACCATGGCTTCTTGCAGACAGGCTACTCTGTTGTTGCAGCCTCCGTGGTTGCTCTTCGTTTAAAAGATAAGGCATCAAGTCAGGTGTCATCTACGTCCTGGAAGGAAGGTGTCACCTGCTTATTCATAGTTGCATGCAGTGGATTTGGTGCTGGAGTCCTCTACAGATTCAACACTTCATTTATTTTTATGGTCATAGCTGTGATTGTGGCAATACTTGCTTCGTGTGCTCTTTATTTTCGCCAAGTGAGTAATCAAATATATATTCTAGATCTGATTGGTTGTAGGCTGTCATGTTGGTAGAGAAAAAAAATAAGAGGGAAAATTGTGAATGTGATAGGCATATATGTTATAGTGAGGGAGTAAATATTTATATGTTCAGCATTCCATCATACAAATATATAATCAAGTGTGGGTTGCATGAACGTTTCCTTTTTCTTTCCCTTTAACTCTTTGTATCATTTTTTGCTACAGACTTATGCTGATATGCCAGGGTTTTCATGTCCTGGAGTTCCAATAGTTCCAACTGTATGCATCTTCTTCAACATGTTTTTATTTGCTCAGGTATTCTTGTAATTCAGTTTGGGCAAACTGTTAATGAAATGAAGAAAAAAAATTCAGATAACTAAGCAGAGAAGTGATAGTAATTTATTCTTTTCTTTTTGCAGTTACACCATGAAGCCTGGGTGAGATTTGTCATACTCAGCATCATTACAGTAGGTATTTATGCGTTTTATGGACAATACCATGCTGACCCATCTGCAGATGAGACTATCATTTATCATAGGGCACCAGAAGAAGACTCTCGGTAAATTGTTTCTTCTGTAATCCTCCCTACATTTAGGTGGACTTGTTACCTGTTGCAGTGTTGTAGTACATGTATTTAGCTGTTCGCCATTAGGTTCTAGTAAAATATGTATGTATCATATATTCATAAATATAGGTTCTAGTAAAATATATATGTATCATATATTCTAGTAAAGAAAACGTAACAATATTCATTTAGAGGTCTTGAAAGAAAAAATACATGTATTTGATTGTATCCTTGAGCAACCACGAGCATTATCTTGCTTGAGGCTGTAACACATGTATACTCAGAGATCATGTAAATAGTTGGTCTTTGTACAACCTTGCTGTACATTTGTGCTTGATATGAACTTCTATTAGTGCTGTATATTGTATCTGACTTTTGTGTACATTGATTCTTTTGGAAAACAATTTTGATTGCTGTGGCTGGGTTACTCCTTGGATAGAGTGCCAGTGCCATTCACCTTGCATATTTGGAGTTTTCTTCTCAAAATAAATGGTATAATTCTCATCCCTGCTGGGATTGAAGGACTTCTTCAGTTACAAACCAATTATTGGTAGATGATAACTAGATGTAACCTAGGTGTTGTGACTGAATTGTCCTGAAGAGTTGGCCTGAATGCTGTAAGATAGCCGATGAGCCGATGTGCTCCAAAAAACAAATTGGAGCCACTTTCAAATGCTAGCAAAGATACCGAACTTGCGGAATTCTAACCATTTTGTTTGTGCTGTATAGGCAGAAAGATAATTGATCTCTACCTTCTCATGTAGACCCGATGCCCTTTCCAGTTTTCTATGTTAACAGCGGTTGGTCTGTACTCTGTGATATCCTTTCTCTTCCAGGTCGAAGGCTGCGGCAGCAACAGTGGAAATGGGCTCAACAACAGAAGTTCCCTCGACTGAAAATCCCAAGCCGACTAATGTTGTCTAGCATTCAAAAATCCCATATAGTTTTGTGTCTTTTTACGAAGTTTGTTAACTTAGGTAGAAGTAGAAGCTTCATGCTACTTCAGCGTAAAGTGTAAGGAAAATTTTCACATGGTCGAGGTTCCCATTTACTTTCATTCTGTAGGCGCAAGCAATGTCTCATGCAATTACTGGTTTTCCCTTTGTGGTTAAGGCGTTCGCCTTTCACATCAGGTTGCGGAGCTTGTTTCTTCTTCAAACCCAAAACCAAACAATAATAAGGGACAAAAAAGTCTCATGCAGTTGCAATAAGTATTTGCGACTCTACATCCTTGGTAAACCAGTTAGGGAGTACAATCTTTGTAGAGAAATGATGAATACAAGGACTATCCTGAACTAATTTGAGATGCAAAATACACAGCAATCAGATTTTCCAGCTAAAATTAAATCCTTATATGTACCCAAGTATCAGCCTTGGACTGAAATAGAGAACTCTTCCGACTCTAATACATTTCGAGAAGATGAAATGTTTTTGGATCGCAAACAAAATCAGAGTAAAAAAGCAGCTATAGTCCTCCTTACACAGTTTTGAATGCTTAACAGTTCAACATCAAAAACTACTGTTTTGAGCTGAAAAAGGTAGAAGGTCCTACCTGCAGAACAGATTCTGGGCAGGATTCATGCTCTCTAACATGCAGTGCTTGATGATGTAGATTCCTATGGTTCTTTTTCTCGTTATTTTAAGTGCAGTTTGTATTCTTAGTTCCTTATTCCCAACTTTCACAGATCCATTCATAGTTCTCTCAATGAGTGACAGAAGTACATAGCACTGGTGTGAGGCTACTTGTTGCTTAATACTAGAAAGAAAACAGAAGTTGCTGACTATGATGATACAGCTATTAGGGTCTTTGCTTTCACCATAGTAGCTTGTTTGAACGGTCCAACATGTTCAGTGTCTCTCTTATTCAGCATTGAGACCAATCAACTATAACCAAATTAGGATAATAACAGAACAAAAGTATACACTACCAAACAGTGCTAAGTTACAGCAGTGGTCAGGTAATTAGAGTTTCAAAAACTGACCGGTGGTCCAAGTTCTGGTGGAATGATTATTCTTCTTTTGCCCCCAGGTTTCATGTCAAGAATTCCTTCCTCAAATCCTAGTTAGAAACTTCAACTATGAGTTATCAATCCTCCTCTCCCTTCCTTTGCGAAAGGGGGCTGGGAAATGGAGATGTATTATATCATATAACAGGGAATTGCAAACAATAGTTTTTAGGGCTGCATTTGAAGGGATGGTAGTTCGATATACAATGTTGGCTCATTCCAATAGGTAAAGAGGGACAATGGTGCCTAAATGATTAAAATATCTCCATCCCCGCCTGCCAACTGTGTGTGATAGGTTAGTCCTGAGGGAACTGTTAGCTCTATATAAACATTGTTCGATCGTGGCCTAACAATTTAAGCTCACTTGGTATTCCATGATCTAGAGAACCAATTGGACCATGACCAAATCAGGAAAACTAATAAAATGGTCTTCTTATACATGAAAGACTGCCTTTTGATAAACAAGGAACTATGATTATAGAGTTCAATTCAGTTTAGATGAAATGGTCTTCTGCGTGTTTATCCTGGAATTCAAAAGCTCTATATGGTATTCTTTAGCATGAATACTTCTGCAAGTGTAATTCAGGCAAGCACATTTTACAAAAAGAACTCCTTTGACAGCTAGTAATTACTAACAAAGAGCCAAAGACACAACCTTGCCTATGCTGCAAACAAGGAAACTTATCATAACCAATTTCTGAGTCTTATCTTCAGCACAAGCTACAATACCGAGAACAAATTTTAACAATTAAGAAATGTAGAATTCTGGGTTATGCCCAGAAATGCAGACACCTTTAAGTAATAATTTCATGTCTCTAACTACAACCACTCATGCAGATGAAACAAACGGAGGGAGACATAGATAGAAACATAACTGGGTTTATAAGAGAGAGACAAGGGAACCATCAGCATGGTGTGTTCCGGCTTTAAAGCTTGCTCCGGCATACATTAGTGTTGGTTATTAAGACCGAGTGGGAGAGAAAGAAACCGTTTGCTGTTTGTTATCTTATAAAGTTAGAGAATATCATAATATCATCCAACTCCCTATTAGTTCTTGCAACCATTATGGGGGCCAAATGGGTATTAGGATTGCTACGTTTTACTTTATTACAAGGAACTGGAAGAACCTCTACAACAACACGAACCTCAACAAACAGTAGAACAAATAAGCACTACAAGTAGGTTGGATACAGTTGTTTGGTTTAACTTCGCCGTGATATGTTCTATAAACACTTAAACGACTTGGGTAGAACTTGTTACTAATCTATTGGTTACTTGATTGAGCTTGTTGATTTCTTAGAAGAGCAAAAATTTCACGCTCTTAGGTAGAAACTAGACACTTGAGGCATGCTCCTGAGTTCATTCACTTCCGAATCCAGATTTTCATTCTGAAGGAAACGTTGTCTCCAGTTGTCACAATTAAGAAAAATGGATGCTACTGCAGCAGTGAGACTGAAATATATTAGTTCTATCACTCCCATGACAATTTTCTCCCCAAATATCAGCGTGGTATGGAGGCATTACACCTAATCGTATACAAGTATAAATAAATAAATAGATTAGATAATTTAAGACAACAGTATGACAGATATCTAGCATCAATCATTAGGTGTGTATGATCATTTCACCTTAGGCGATTCTCACCAAGGCTGAGTCCTCTTGATCTGTCAATTGATGCAACTTTCTGAAGCCTTATTTGGTCTCGAAATTTGGCTATGAACTCACTAGCCTTCTTATCAACCTCAGAGTCTGGTCCTGCTACAACATTGACAGAGTTACAAAGGGCAGCAGCAGCTGCAGCTTCCACTCTATCTTCTGAGCTCACTTCAAAGGTTTCTACCTCACTTTCCCACTCTTCTTCAGACCGCAAATCGACATGGTCAAAAAAGTCCTGCATTTGCTCCTTCTGGTGGTACTTGGGAAAAGCTGGCTTTGGCATTTCAGACAGATTATCAGCTCCTCCATTTTGCACTTTCTCTTTTCTCATAAATACAGCTTCCCCATTATCAAACATCTTTTGATCGTTTTTGACCTTGTCATGAGTGGTCAGTCTACTACCTCTGATTGTTCTGACTGACTTTCCTCTTGTTGAAGATTTGGTGAGGACTGCAGGCTTCTTCTCTGATTTGAAAGACCCTATCCCCAACTCTTTCCTATTTGAATCATATTGATCCCCAGTAATCCGACTCCCATTCAATTCTTTCTTCAAGTGATTCTCTGAGCTTCTCTTCAAATCATCCTCAAAGAAAGAACCAGTACTATAACCCCTCCAATGGAATCCACTAACTGAAACATTTTCATTCATTGGAATTGGTTCTGATGGTAGACCCGAAGGAGAAGAGGCTCGGGAGCTCTTTTTTCTTTTCCCCAAATGAACTGTTTCAGAGTTCAACGGCTCAGAAGATATAGAGTCAACAGAAGAGTACTCCTTTTCTGGCGAAGAAGATTTAGAGCTTGTCTGGGATGAGAAAGACAATGTGGACAGGAAGGACCGAGTTTTGAGAGACTCAAACTGAGCTTCATCAACTGACAGTGGCCTAAAATGTGAAGGACGAGTGGCACTACCTACTCTCTTTCCCCTTTCCAAATTCCGAGAACTTGAACGCTGAAGAATTGGGGAAGGTGATCCCAAATCACCATAACTCCTATTCCTACTCCAGTTAAAAGTGTTAGATGCAGCATTTGAACCAAAACCAGACTCACTCCTAGTACCGAACTCACTCTTATCTTGGTTTTTAACCCTTGATTTCAAACTCCGAACAGGCAATCCTAATGGCTCATCATCAAACACTGATTTGGGTTTCACAATCTCATCAACATCATAATCTGGTTGAGCTACAAAAACCATAGATTCACCTTGAAAGTACTGAGAATTCCAAGCTTGAGCAACGTTCTTATTCTTAAACCCACAAGAATTTGCAGCACCGTCTCCATAATTCAACAATCTGGGTTTGCATTGTGCATCAAAATAAACAGTACTTCTATTATTACCTACAAAAATCTGAGAATTCCAACTCTCAATAACTCTCTTCTCACCAGATCCACATGGATTATCAAATCCATCAAACATCCTAGGCATATAAGACTCTAAATTTTCAACATTAGAGCAATTCTCAACCCCCATTTCAACATTTCTTCTGCTAAATAACCCATAAGACACAGCAATTCCAAAGAAAAGAAGATGAATGAGCTCCCAGAACTTGTCGAATATCGTATCATTGACAAAATCAGGTGGTTGTGAAGGAAACAGAGGCAGAACCATGACCAAAACCACAAAGAAGAGAGCTTTAAGGAGAAACTGCAGGCAAGACTTACCTTGTGTAATGGGGTTTGAATGAATTGCAGATATGTTCAGCCCTGGATTTGGGGAATGGTGTTTTCTGTAAGGGATTGGATCCTCCATTGGGTTGGTGATGAACATGTGAGAGAGAGAGCTTTGGATTCTGTGTGAAATGGGTTGAAGAAGAAAGGAAGACTTTGAGGACAAGGAAGAAGAGAGACAGTGAAGAATTCAAAAAGTGAAAACACAATCATTATGACCGTTTGTCCCTTTGGACTCAATGACGTGAATACCCATGTACTTTGTTATATATTACAACGCTTTTGGTCGCAAACAATGGCAAAGAAACGACGTATTTGAATATTATCCTCTTTTTTATCGAAATGAGTAAGTTTATGATTAAGAAAATTCTCCTGTCATAATTTTTTTTAATTCATCAATAAAATAAGATTTTAAAATTCTCACTAGTACATTATATTTTTAAGACGTTAATTAATCCTTAAACGTACTTTGTAAATTAATCCTTCCTCTTATATGATAAACTCTTATACGAAAACAATTTTTAATAAGACGTTTTATGACTCACTTGACAAATTAGACATTTGTGATTTGTATGCGCCAATTTAAGAGAGAGTGTTGGCGTGAGTCTTACCAAGTATTATTAAGATGGTAGGTTGGATATTGTGTAAATATTATATTATAATTAGTTTCCTAATACGTTTTGGTATATCTTGTATAATACTTCATTCTTAGAGAGGATGAATGTAATTCAGTCTTTTATCAAGTCTTTTGGTTTTTTTGTTTCAAAAAATGATTAAAAGATTTCACTCATATTCTCATGGTGACTCGAACTCATGACTTCGTCAATAAATAATAGATGCGCTTACCACTGCGCTATAACCACTTCATCAACTTGTTTGGTTCATTTTGACTAAAATTATTCCCCTAGTTCTAAATTTCCCAAATCCTCTAACCAGGATTTCTTATTGCATCCTCCACTTTCTACTTTTGTTAAATTGAATTTTGACTGTTGTGTTTTACATAACAAATATGCATCTGCAAGTTTTGTTATTTGGACTCCTCAAGGACACCCAGTAGTGGCCTCTTCAAAGCACTAGGCTTTTCAGACGTTCTTTGTGTAGAAGTTATTGCTCTTCGCACTGGAGTTCAAGCTGCTTTACCACATACGTTTTCACATATTCAAGTTGAAGGTGACTTTAACGTTCTTATCGACAACCTAAACAACAAGACCAAAGTGCCTTGGAAGGTTTTGTACTCTGGTTCATGATATTAGAGTTTTGGGTGTCCAATTCAGCTTAATCAGTTTTACTCGTGGCTGGAGAGAAGAAAACTTAATTTTTCTTCTTTGTTCTTCTTTTGCTGCCAGTCGAACTTGCAACCAGTTGGTCTCTGAGAGTATCTCAAAACCAACAGGCCACATAGGGACTAGTTGAGAAGAAAACATAATTACAGATGCCTCCGATGTGAGATCTTCCTCTTTCCTTTTTGATTATTTATCTGGATTTGAGCCTGTTTTTTTGGAATCAGTATTGAAGGGGGTTCAATTCTGATGATTAATAATGGCATGATACGTACATCTAGTAAATTCGTTTGATTTGGCAGTTTGGGGTTCGATTATAGTTTAGGGGTTTTTTGATTGGTGTGTAATTTGGGCTCCCTGATAATCATGATCAATAACAATTGATTTTGAAATTTTGTTGTTATATGCATGTTTGTGTAGTGTAGGCAAATAGTTTTGGTTCACTGTCTATTGCCTTTGAAAATGGAACAATACAATCTACTGAATAGGAGTCATGGAACACATAAATTTAGATGTGTCTATCAAATAAGGAACCATAATCTTTTGTATGAGACCTGCAAATAGAGCAAGAGTATTGAAGAGAATTTGTGCCCAACACACGATTTGGGTAACATGAGGAAGTATGTTGAAAACTTGAAATTCATCATGTGATCTCATGTCTGAATAATTGATATTTCAATTTCTTTTCTCTGGCTGTTTTCTCGATTTTGATTTTCTATCTTATGAAAATTCAGTTCTGCTATTTGCTAATGATGTTTTCACTGCACCTCTTTTCTCAATCTTGTTGCTAAGAAGGTCATTGTCATTATCAAACACAATATGATGATGAGCAGTACATCTGGGAATCTCAAGTTGGAGAATCATTCACACTGACCAAGGACTCTTGTCAGGTTACAAAGATATGTCTTCACCTCAAGGAGGATCAACTTGAAAACCTTGAGAAGCACAGGCTCAAAGATTTGATGAAAAAACTCTATGTTCAATATCTACCCAATTTCCCTGTGGATTGAGAAGACCACTAGGGGAGATTTTTGATGACGATGATGAAGAGGAAAACATGAGAACATTAATTCATAACTTTCTTGTAACACTGATAACTTTTCCCTTCATCTGTTGAAACTGAGATCGACTAGTAAATAGATTGGTTTAGAATGGAAAAATTGGTTATGAAGATATTGAATTGAAAAAATTGTATCACTCATATGTTGAACTTTAGTCTCTGCAAGACTAAGGTTGTAACACCTTGTACCTAAAAGTTACATTTTTACAAGGGCTTGTGAGTTACCGAGAACTTTTAATTACGACCGGTAATTTTATAAGTTATCGCTCGAGTTTATTTTCGAGTTTTTCTAAACTCTTCAAATTCCTCATTTAATGACTCGATGTTGTAGTACGTGTTGACACGAGTCTTCCGGTATTTTCAAAATATTTTTCGGAGCTTCCGTTTATTTTCTATGAATTTATGAAGTTTATGGTTGTCACACCCCGAATCTTTTGAAGTTACTAAAAGTTACCTTTCACAGAGATTCACGAGTTACCGAGGACTTTTAATGGTGATCGGTAATTCTTAAAGTTATCGCTCGAGTTAATTTTCGAGTTTTTAAAAGTACTCCAAATACCTAAATTGATGACTCGATGTGGTAGTACGTGTCGATACGAGTCTCCCGGTATTTTCGGAATATTTTTCGGAGCTTCTGGCTATTTTTTGTGAATTTCAGAAGTTTATGGTAATTTTTAATTATCAATCCGGTAAAAGAGGAGTTTTACCATTTAACCTTTTTACTTTTCACTCTCTTTAAATCTGGACCGTCAGATCATTTGGAGAATGAATCTGGACCGTCCATTCAAGTATAAAAAGAGGAGTGATGGGTTGACTTGGTCAAAGTTTAAAATCGGGTCAAACCCGAGTTTCTTTCTCCCTTCGACACCACCGGCGCCCTCTTCACTCCGATCGACACCACCGGCGCGTCCGGCCAACCCAGGCCGGCGGATCACCTCCAACCTTCTCCCTTTTTCCTCTACTTCCTAGCCCAGTCTTTGGTTTTCTCAAGCGTGCATTCACGGCGGAGATCGAGCACCACTGTGCTCGATCGAACTCCGGCAATTTCCGGCGATTCAGGCTAGGAATCAGCAAACCAGAGGTTTGGTTCTTCTTCTCTTCTCTTCCTCTTCCTTCTCCTCAGTTTTGTTGATCGATTCGAGCCAAATCGGGAATTTCATTTTCCACTGTTCTTACTGCTTTCTGTGTTTTTACGGCTTCCTGGGTTCCTTGCTCCGGCGACGCCATCAGAGGAGCTTCTCAAGCTCAGGTGAAGCGGGAAACAGTGGGCTAGGGGGAGATGAGGTTTTGGGAAGCAGTAGTTCGGATTTGGAGGTGAGGGACAGGTTTCTGGTTTTGGTTCAAACTATTGGACTATTAATCTGTTTGAAATGTTGCTGAATTGTGTTGCTTTGTCGTTGTGTCGATAACTAGGAGATCCGAATTTACGGGGAAACTCTGGCGAAATTCCGGCAAAGTTGCCGGAATCCGGTAACGATTCCGACGACAGTAATCCGGTTGAAATGCCGAGGTAGTCTTCGATCCCTTTAAATGTGTGGGTTCCGTTTAATAAGAGATAAACTGTCGTAAGTCGGAAATTTCGTAAGGAAACGTGAAAAACGGAAACTAACCGTAATTTGGGGAACCTTCCATTTTGGGAAACCTTCTAAGTTTGGAAACCGTTAATTTGGGAAACTTTCCATTTTGGGAAAGTTTCCATTAAAGGAAAGTTTTCACTTTGGAAAAGATGCATTTTCAGAAAAATGGTTAAAGGGTTGAAGTTCAATGAAGTTGGACACTAGTTGGTTAAATGGGTAAAGTGCTAAATTGTTATCGGAAATTGATAACTGGAATTTATGAGAAAATGTTAAATCGGTAAATCGACTCGAGGTTAAATATATTGGTTAATATGACACGTTAGGTGTCCATAGTAATTCAACGACTTATTACGTGACACCCTAACGTCAAGTTAAAGTAATAAAGGAAAGTTCGGAAGCTGAGTCGGACTTCCGGTAAATTGAGTTAAGGGTCGATAACCGGAAAAGAAAGTCAAAAAGGTTAAAGTGCTATAAGAAAGGAACTTGGTCAACATGTGGTCAAATAGGATTTCCTGGTCAAACTAGGAAAAGACCAAGTCAACTGTGGTATGACTAATGTGATGATTTGTTGTACAGTCTCTGGTCGGACGTGAGACGGGCTCGACTACGCGGGTAGTTCGAGGGTTTCGCTCGAGGAGCTTTCCGAGCGGGAAGGTCACAATAGTACTGTGAGTGGACAGATTATTTTATTTAAATGATTGCATGCCCTAATTGTTGATATAATTGCATGGTTTTTATGATTGTTCGAGTATGATATATTCCTCGGGTGCTCGGATATTATATTTGGATTTATGCTTATATGTCGAGGAATAGATTTAGTTATTTGTTTGGGAAGAGTATTCGAGTAAAGTATTGTTGGGAATTTCCTTTATGGGTTGTCCAATGATTATGCTAGCTAGAGTAGCGTGAGGGCGCTACTAGAGCTCTTAGCTCCGACCCTAGCCTGAGAGGTCAGGCAAATTACGTAGTGCACTATGAGGGTTGTCCATCACCACTTACCTAGAGCTCTTGGCTCCGACCCTGGTCTGAGAGGACAGACACGCCTGAGATGTCAGGTGGATATTCTAAGGGTTGTCCATCACCACTTACCTAGAGCTCTTAGCTCCGACCCTGGTTTGAGAGGACAGACACGCCTGAGATGTCAGGTGGATATTCTAAGGGTTGTCCATCACCACTTACCTAGAGCTCTTAGCTCCGACCCTGGTCTGAGAGGACAGACACGCCTGAGATGTCAGGTGGATATTCTAAGGGTTGTCCATCACCGTTTACCTAGAGCTCTTAGCTCCGACCCTGGTCTGAGAGGACAGACACGCCTGAGATGTCAGGTGGATATATTAAGGGTTGTCCATTACCGTTTTATATAGCTAGCATAGCGTGAAGGCGCAACCAGAGCTCTTAGCTCCGACCCTAATCTGAGAGGCCCGACTTATTGTGTTTGTGAATATTACTCTTCCCATAATCCTTGTTTATCTTATCATGCAATCGTGGAATATTTGGTGTTTGTGGGCATGCATAAACGATGTTTAAATCAAAACATTGTTGGGAGAGCATTAAAAGAAAAAGTTTTATATTTGATTTTCGTCCACTCACTCTAACAGTTTTTAAATGTTTCTCCCCTGGGCCTTTCGTTTTTAAATGCCCAGTGATGCAGGGTTCCTGAGAGGAGGTCGAGCGCGTACGAGAGTCGAGGCATAGTCGATCATTCCGTTGCTGCTCGAAATTCTTTGGGGTAATTATCTCTGTAGACTGCTCTGACTAACCCGGTTTAGTTAGTTTAGTAGGAAGGGTTGGCCATTTCCAAGGGGGTTTCGGGAAGAAGTTCCCTTGAGGTGGTCCCCGCAGGATTTACTTCGGGTTAAAGGGGTTTAACCTGGGGTGGGTCCTGTCAATGGTATCAGAGCATTAGGTTATCGTTTCCTGTTACTACCTCATATACTTGGTATCACTTAGTGTCTATAGAGTGATGGTCCGACCGCGGCGGATCCATCGGCATTTTATGCTTGGACGCTTAGTGTTTATTGAGGATATGAGTTAGTACTTCCTGATTGAGATATGGACCGAGTGGTCCTATAAACGATCGAATCTTCAAGACTATGCCTCAGTACGCCGACCTCACTATGAACTCCTGAAAGGAACAAGGTAAGCTCGTTACGTATATATGTTTATGTGTTCCCCATTGATTTATTGAGATTTGAGTTGGGGATCGAGCGGAAACTCACGTTGTTTAACGTTTGAGCTTTATGTGTGAGTACTCGGTGGTGAAACGGTTAATTCACACCTGGAAGGCTGCCATGGTTGTTTGGCAGGGAGGTTGCAGAAACCTGAGGCGAGGCCTTAGCGTTCGAGTTATGAGACTCCTAGAAGAGGAGTCGTAAGAGTTAATGATAGATGTTGCATCCTGCCAAAAAAAAAAAAGGGAGCTGAAGTCGCCTAGTGCGATTATTCAGTGAGGAGATGAATATTAAGATTTGACGATTGCCAAGATTTTGTTGAGGTTCGTCATTAGTGTGGTTTCAGAGAAACCAACGGACATATGAAAGTGGAATGACTCAAGGAAAGTTGAGTGGGGTTATTTTGTGGTCAATGGACTTTTTCTAGTGACGAGTCCATGATGTGACACTACTGGAGAAGGTTAAGAAAGTAAAGGCTGATTGGTCCCTTGACGCTTTATGGGACAATCACTGAAACTGATGGTTTGGGTCACTTTTGGTGCTGACATGGTTGTCGTCAACTACGACCAGATTCTCTTCGCTCCAGCCATCTATGATTGGGGTACTAGAAAGATTTGATTTGTTAGTGAGTCCAATCGTGATTTGAATTGTTGGTGACAATGGTCATTGGGCCATTTATCATGGAGGCAGAAATTATATCGTGTCACCAGATCTTGGGACTCATGTCAACCATAAGGTGAGTTATCCACCTGTGGTCAGAGTATTTTAATTAGTACACCTGTGGAGGGGTCTCCAGGTTGGCTGTGTTAGAGATCGATTTTCAGATCGTGAAAGCGTTACTAGTGGTAATTAAAGGTAATGGGTTTCGGAATCTAAAGGAATTGTTGGAAGTGACAATAAGCCACCGGGTCATGGACCAAGGGTGCTTGGGGTACCGGAGAGAGTGATACGAGTCTTGATGGACTTTGTATTAATTGCGGTGTAGGAACCGGTCGTTGTGCAAACGGCACTGTTTTGACGGCTGAAGATGTACATGGGTATACCCCACAGGAGCACGTGTACCCTCTGTTGGGAAGTGGTAAGTTGAAATATGGGTAGCTCATGCTGGTAAAACATAATTTTTGGTGTGCGGCTGTGTGTGGTCAAAGTGACACCAGGTAAGTGACTAAGGTTGATGAGGACGTCATCTTAAGAATGTGTCATGAGAGTTCCATTTATTGAGAACGGAGAGTAAGGACGTTTGGTTGGAAGTTTCTGTACAAAACGTCCAGAAGATGGCCTAACCATTTAAGTATATGTCGGAAGTGGGTTATTGTTAGTCGCTCCGACTTTTATGATGGTTAGCGAGATCATTAATATCGTTAGTAGGTGGTCGGATGTTTTCCGAGATAAGTACACGGAAGTGGTGAAGTGACAGCAGTGGGGCAAGGTTTACCGGATCTTTGAATTTGAGTGAGAATGTTTGTAGATGGTCAAGCTTCAACCTGCAACCAAAGTTGTCCGTTATGACATTTAGTTTCCTCGAGGGTGATTAACTGAGCTTGATGACATGGAAATTTGTGCACCCACTGGCTGGGGTCTAATCAAGTACTGTAACCGGAGGTGTACTTAGACGTGTTTGGGAATCATAGGTCATATCCCCTGCAGTGACAGGAAATATTCTCAATTCGATCTGTGAAATGAGGATTTGATCTGGGAAATTGAGTTCTGGTGAATATAATGAAATCCTGAAAGGATTAAAGTATTGTTGGCATTGCTATGGTCATTGGTCATTTGAGTAGTGACCCTACTTGTTAGGAATTATTAACCTAACGACAGTTCTTGGCGCCACGAGTGTAGAGTGGTAGCAAGAAAGATCATTGGAGGTGACTTGCGAAATTGTCAACATTTCGGCGAGTTTGAAATGCAGTGAAACTGAGGAAAGAGTTTCTTTGATGACTCAAAGGTGTTACGAGTCAAGGTTTTGGAAACCAAATTGTTACAAGAGTAGTAAAGTATGTTGCTAAGTTGTGCAACACTCCATCGGAAACCGTGGAGTGATTAAGCCACGTTCAGATTAAGTTATGATCTGAGAGGATGATAACGTGTGGCAGTGGATCTTGTGAATTAAGATCTAGAGTGGTAAGCGATTGAGAATTTTGAATCTTACCGAATAGAGGTTGCGGTGGATGGTAAACGCGCAGCGCCTGGGGGATAGTTTTGTTAGAAACTGACCAGTTGTACGAGTTGACTCTGTGGTGTGTACTCACCCAGTGCGGTGATAACTGGATGCTCGGTGATCAATGTGGCTAAGTTCAGGCAGAATTAATTTCCCGATGCTTTGATCAAGGGTTCCTTTGGGTGTGCACCAGTGACACTAAATTTCATGTAGATGTCTGGTCTGGTTAAGTGTCCAGGTTTGTCGGTTGTTACCAGACGATTTGGTAATGGAGGCCTTTGGGAATGGAATATCCTTGTTGAGCGGGTAAGGCTCTGAGATTCTTTTAATGGTAAATCTATTCCAGTTTGTGATGCAGATAAAGTTTATTGGACGCACGGTTATGGTTGAAGTGCAGGTTTTGCACTATGCGTCATTCCAGGCTAAGGTAAGAGATAGGGAGGTCAGTGGCACCTCACCTTGAGTAGTACGGAGATGTGTTACCAGTGGTAAAGTACGCTGTAGTTTCACGAGGTGATAATTGAGTTAGCGATTGTATGCTTGGCTTGTGAGTAAAAAGGTCCGGATTTGTTGTTGTCAGAATAGTCACGTGAGCAGTGTGTAGCCTGACAATTTGTCATCATGCGAGGAGTAAGTATTGTGGGATCTCGATGTCTGGAGACTTGTATCTCCCTGATTTAAAGGCTATGGTTTTGGATTTACGCAAAAGAATTCATGGTAGTTCGTGTCCTGTGTGTGTCAGTGGTTTGAGTAATGATAGAGTAAGGGAAGACAATTACTCTACAACAGGACAACTTGACAGAATGGTTTCTAGAAAGCGTAAACCAGATCAGGAAGCCTGGTTCAAATGAGGTGATGGTTCGTGTAACACAAGTCGTCATGGTTTTCTCACGGGTTTGTTGTCATGGGTGTTGACCCCACGTTATATTGTGTTACCAGAGGATTTAAATCCATTAGTGACATCGGACCCTACTCCTCAGGTGTGGTAATCATTTTCTGTATAGGGAATGTGTGAGCTGATATTTAAGGTTCCACGAAAGAATACGAGTATCTATGAAGGAATTTTTACCCGCGATAAGCGAGGGGTGATGGGATCAGAATGAGTATTAGCAGTTTTCTGACGACGTCACTTGTGGTTGATAAGAATATTTGGTTGTGTTTAGTAGACATTGGAGAGCAATATTAGTATTTTAAGTGGTACTATTCCCCACAGTGTTGGACTTCGAGTATAGAAATTTCGAGGACGAAATTTTTATAAGGTGGGGAGAATTGTCACACCCCGAATCTTTTGAAGTTACTAAAAGTTACCTTTCACAGAGATTCACGAGTTACCGAGGACTTTTAATGGTGATCGGTAATTCTTAAAGTTATCGCTCGAGTTAATTTTCGAGTTTTTAAAAGTACTCCAAATACCTGAATTGATGACTCGATGTGGTAGTACGTGTCGATACGAGTCTCCCGGTATTTTCGGAATATTTTTCGGAGCTTCTGGCTATTTTTTGTGAATTTCAGAAGTTTATGGTAATTTTTAATTATCAATCCGGTAAAAGAGGAGTTTTACCATTTAACCTTTTTACTTTTCACTCTCTTTAAATCTGGACCGTCAGATCATTTGGAGAATGAATCTGGACCGTCCATTCAAGTATAAAAAGAGGAGTGATGGGTTGACTTGGTCAAAGTTTAAAATCGGGTCAAACCCGAGTTTCTTTCTCCCTTCGACACCACCGGCGCCCTCTTCACTCCGATCGACACCACCGGCGCGTCCGGCCAACCCAGGCCGGCGGATCACCTCCAACCTTCTCCCTTTTTCCTCTACTTCCTAGCCCAGTCTTTGGTTTTCTCAGGCGTGCATTCACGGCGGAGATCGAGCACCACTGTGCTCGATCGAACTCCGGCAATTTCCGGCGATTCAGGCTAGGAATCAGCAAACCAGAGGTTTGGTTCTTCTTCTCTTCTCTTCCTCTTCCTTCTCCTCAGTTTTGTTGATCGATTCGAGCCAAATCGGGAATTTCATTTTCCACTGTTCTTACTGCTTTCTGTGTTTTTACGGCTTCCTGGGTTCCTTGCTCCGGCGACGCTATCAGAGGAGCTTCTCAAGCTCAGGTGAAGCGGGAAACAGTGGGCTAGGGGGAGATGAGGTTTTGGGAAGCAGTAGTTCGGATTTGGAGGTGAGGGACAGGTTTCTGATTTTGGTTCAAACTATTGGACTATTAATCTGTTTGAAATGTTGCTGAATTGTGTTGCTTTGTCGTTGTGTCGATAACTAGGAGATCCGAATTTACGGGGAAACTCTGGCGAAATTCCGGCAAAGTTGCTGGAATCCGGTAACGATTCCGACGACAGTAATCCGGTTGAAATGCCGAGGTAGTCTTCGATCCCTTTAAATGTGTGGGTTCCGTTTAATAAGAGATAAACTGTCGTAAGTCAGAAATTTCGTAAGGAAACGTGAAAAACGGAAACTAACCGTAATTTGGGGAACCTTCCATTTTGGGAAACCTTCTAAGTTTGGAAACCGTTAATTTGGGAAACTTTCCATTTTGGGAAAGTTTCCATTAAAGGAAAGTTTTCACTTTGGAAAAGATGCATTTTCAGAAAAATGGTTAAAGGGTTGAAGTTCAATGAAGTTGGACACTAGTTGGTTAAATGGGTAAAGTGCTAAATTGTTATCGGAAATTGATAACTGGAATTTATGAGAAAATGTTAAATCGGTAAATCGACTCGAGGTTAAATATATTGGTTAATATGACACGTTAGGTGTCCATAGTAATTCAACGACTTATTACGTGACACCCTAACGTCAAGTTAAAGTAATAAAGGAAAGTTCGGAAGCTGAGTCGGACTTCCGGTAAATTGAGTTAAGGGTCGATAACCGGAAAAGAAAGTCAAAAAGGTTAAAGTGCTATAAGAAAGGAACTTGGTCAACATGTGGTCAAATAGGATTTCCTGGTCAAACTAGGAAAAGACCAAGTCAACTGTGGTATGACTAATGTGATGATTTGTTGTACAGTCTCTGGTCGGACGTGAGACGGGCTCGACTACGCGGGTAGTTCGAGGGTTTCGCTCGAGGAGCTTTCCGAGCGGGAAGGTCACAATAGTACTGTGAGTGGACAGATTATTTTATTTAAATGATTGCATGCCCTAATTGTTGATATAATTGCATGGTTTTTATGATTGTTCAAGTATGATATATTCCTCGGGTGCTCGGATATTATATTTGGATTTATGCTTATATGTCGAGGAATAGATTTAGTTATTTGTTTGGGAAGAGTATTCGAGTAAAGTATTGTTGGGAATTTCCTTTATGGGTTGTCCAATGATTATGCTAGCTAGAGTAGCGTGAGGGTGCTACTAGAGCTCTTAGCTCCGACCCTAGCCTGAGAGGTCAGGCAAATTACGTAGTGCACTATGAGGGTTGTCCATCACCACTTACCTAGAGCTCTTGGCTCCGACCCTGGTCTGAGAGGACAGACACGCCTGAGATGTCAGGTGGATATTCTAAGGGTTGTCCATCACCACTTACCTAGAGCTCTTAGCTCCGACCCTGGTTTGAGAGGACAGACACGCCTGAGATGTCAGGTGGATATTCTAAGGGTTGTCCATCACCACTTACCTAGAGCTCTTAGCTCCGACCCTGGTCTGAGAGGACAGACACGCCTGAGATGTCAGGTGGATATTCTAAGGGTTGTCCATCACCGTTTACCTAGAGCTCTTAGCTCCGACCCTGGTCTGAGAGGACAGACACGCCTGAGATGTCAGGTGGATATATTAAGGGTTGTCCATTACCGTTTTATATAGCTAGCATAGCGTGAAGGCGCAACCAGAGCTCTTAGCTCCGACCCTAATCTGAGAGGCCCGACTTATTGTGTTTGTGAATATTACTCTTCCCATAATCCTTGTTTATCTTATCATGCAATCGTGGAATATTTGGTGTTTGTGGGCATGCATAAACGATGTTTAAATCAAAACATTGTTGGGAGAGCATTAAAAGAAAAAGTTTTATATTTGATTTTCGTCCACTCACTCTAACAGTTTTTAAATGTTTCTCCCCTGGGCCTTTCGTTTTTAAATGCCCAGTGATGCAGGGTTCCTGAGAGGAGGTCGAGCGCGTACGAGAGTCGAGGCATAGTCGATCATTCCGTTGCTGCTCGAAATTCTTTGGGGTAATTATCTCTGTAGACTGCTCTGACTAACCCGGTTTAGTTAGTTTAGTAGGAAGGGTTGGCCATTTCCAAGGGGGTTTCGGGAAGAAGTTCCCTTGAGGTGGTCCCCGCAGGATTTACTTCGGGTTAAAGGGGTTTAACCTGGGGTGGGTCCTGTCAATGGTAATTTCTAATTACTATTCCGATAAATAGTTTCTACCATTTAACCTTTTTTACTTTTCACATTCTTTAGATCTGGACCGTTGGATCTTTCTAGATCTAATCCTGGCCGTCCATTTTTGTTTAAAAAGGGGTGAGACCTTTGACCGAAGTCAAAGATCCCACTTTCGGGTCAACGGCTCTCCCCGAGCTCTCTCTCTCCGCTCCGCTGTCTTCCGCCCGACGCCGGCAACTCCGGCCACCACAGCCCGGCGGACCACTTCTAAAAGCTCCCTCTCCTTTTCCTCTACCTAGCAAGCTTGAAAAATCACCCAGGCAACCACCATAACCGGAGATGGAACAAGGGGAACCTTCGACTGTTTTCCGGCGAGAACTTGTCGTTCAGGCGACGAGATAAAGTGAGACCGGTATATTCTTCCTCCTCTTCCCTTCTCCTTCCTCTCCACTGCTTTTGTTTGTCGAATTGAGGGCCCAATCAAAAAGCCCCAATTCACTGTTTTCTTGGTTTTTCTGGGTTTCTCCGTGCACCTTCGGTGGGCGTGTTCTCGGGGGTTCTGAAGGACGTTGGAGCTCAAACGAGGCTGAAGACAGAGGGCTGAGGCAAAGGAGGTCCTGGTTGGTGAGTTTGGGCAGTAGGGAGTCACTGTACTCGAGTCAGTGATGAGCAGGGGTGGAGGAACTGGTGGAACTGTTTTGGTGGGGGTGGTAACCGAGGCAGCATGGAGGTGGGTAGCAAGGAGGCTGCTGCTGGGTTTCTGGGTCTGAGTTTGGAGCAGAGGCAGAGGGTAAAGTTTCTCCCTCTTTGAACTGTGGTTAATTCTTGTTGTACTGTGTTGTTGATTGGTGTTCTGATCTGTTGGTTTGTGTTGTTTGACTGCTGGTATGTCGAGAACTTGGTGATTCGGAGAAAACGGGGAAACTCTGCTGAAAATTCCAGCAAGTCACCGGAATCCAGCAAAGCAACAGTTTTCCGGTAGAGTGCCGAAGAGGTAGAAATTGATTCCTTCGTTAAGCCACAAGTCCTAAGGTTTCTGTTAATTCGTAAATCGAGTATTTGCGGAAAACTTACCGTAAATGGGAAGTTTCCATTTTGAGAAACTTTTCCTTTTTGGAAGGTTTCCATTTATAGGAAGTTGACCGATAAAAGGAAAGAGGGAAATGTCAATCTTAGTTAACTTGTTAAATTAAGACAACTAGATCTTTAAGTGAGATTCTAGGCAACTCAGGAATCTTAGTCAGAAACCGAGTTGGATGTTGTAATTAATTCGGATAATTTCATACCGGATATATCGACTCATAACCTGTAAATTGGTGAAGTGATTGTTTGGGTGTCCATAGTAATTCCACAAAAATTATTATGTGATAACCTATCGTCAATAAAATAGTAAGGAAAGTCGATACGCTGAGGTTACAAAGTCAGAAACCAACTTCGAGTCGATATTCGGTACTAAGCGTAATGGTTGAAAGTTGTTAAAGAGAAAGGATTTTGGTCAACTCTTGGTCAAATAGGATTTCCTAGTCAAACTAGGAAAAGATCTAGTCAACGATATAAAGACTAATATATTGGTTTAATTTTACAGCCAATGGTCGAACGTGGGATTGGACTCGACCATGTGGATATTTCGAGATGACGCTCGAGGAGTGTTCCGAGCATTGAGGAAGCTGCATTAAGTACTGTGAGTGGACTTTTATTTTAAATTTAATGCATGCAATAGATTTTATTTAGTTTCTCCATTATTTATGAATTTCCTCCATTTTAAGTTTTATGGTGATTTTGGGGAAATTTGGGAATTTATTATTTTTCAAAGATAAGTGAGCTGGGAAAGAGGTTCCTACCTTTCCCGTGATTTTAAAGGATTTTCCCGGAATATGGTTTTAATTGTTATCACCATTTTGGGTTATGGAGGGGGATTATTTTAAAAAGGGGAAACTTGGCTCTTGGATTTAACTATTTTAAAGTAAAGTCACAGAACCGGTTTCGGGTTCCTGAAAATGTTTTAAATCTAATGTATTTGGGATAAAGTCATGGGAGTTTTGATTTGGTTATCGATTTATTTTACCACGAGGTTTTTAAAGGATTTTCAAAGATATGGTTATATGTATTGCATGCTAGCATGGACCCTCTCCAGATGGAGATGGTACCCTCTTTGGATAGCAGCTGGTCTGACCCTCTTCGGTGGTAGCTGGTCGGTTGGACCCTCCCGAGTAGAGCGGGTCATGAGACCCTCTCTGATGAGCTGGTCAATAGACCCTCTCGTGGTAGAGCGGGTCGGTTGTTTTCTCATGGTTGAGGTTAACACCCCACATTTAAATTATGGATTTGAGCCAAGAGATTTTCTTAATGATTTATTTATTCATTGTCTATGAATTGCGTGCATGTGGATTTTGGGTAACTAACGGAAGAGCAGTAAAAGATATTTATCTTTTATTCTTTTATTTTTGTCTACTCACGCTAATGTTATTTTTAAATGTTTCTTCCCTGGGCCCTTCGTTTTCAAATGCCCAGTGTTGCAGGGTTCTTGAGTGGAGGTCCCGCGTACAAGAGTCGGGGCATAGTCGATTAATTCGTTGCTGCATGCACATTGTTTTAGGTAAAACTTCCATGTAGACTGCTCTGACTAACCCAGCTTAGCTAGTTGAATAGGTTAGTGAAGCGTAGTTGTGTCTTGGGGAGCAGGATGGCTTCTTGAGTTAGGGGTTGTTTTTAAATACTCATGGAAGTGCTGAGTTGGTTTGAAGTAAGGGTTGTCCATTTCAAGGGGGTTTCAGTAAGAAGTTCCCTTGAGGTGGTCCCTGCAGGATTTATTTCGGGTTAAAGGGGTTTAACTTGAGGTGGGTCCTGACAAAGGTGGGTATGGAATAATACAATCCATATGTCATGAGCATCTGGACTAAAACACAAATGAACTGGTGAAACTTGTGAAGGAGGTGGAAAGCACAACTGAAAACTATAAACATCCTAAAGTGAAAACTAAAAAATTTGCACTACAATATTGATTCCAAAACAACAGGCTCAACTACTACACAACTACACAAATAGTCATGTTTTAGTTATTAATTTGCAATAACAAAACAACAGATTGTTTACTCTTCAATTAACCATAACTCGAGAATTGGTCTACTAGAGATATCTACAAATCCAACACCAAGATGTAAACAAAACGAGTCCTCAAAATGAAATCGCTCAAACCTAAAGAAGAAAACAATAAAGATACACTATTAAAAACTAAAATCGAAACTCTTGAGGGTTATCAATTTTCTAGTTATCCATGTGTGGAGTGTTTAGTGAGTCAGGAACACCAAATCAGCTTGACAGTTGGTGTTCCGGCCACACCAAATAATTTCTTCAAAACTGATACACTACCTTATGCCACCCATAATGTCTTTTTAGATTAATATATATATTTTTATGGTTACATTTGGATTTGATTTAAAATAGTTGAGTTTTTTCTTTGTAATTTGTTTTTATCGAAATAATGGAAAAATAAAAAATCTTTCGTTTATTGGCACTGTCCGTTTTAAGAAGAGAGAAAAAGAAGACAAATCGACCCCGTCAATCCCCAGAATGGCAGACGAACATGTAGAAGCCGACAACGCAGAGGCCATAATCGCCCGAATTGAGCACAAATCTCGAAAGATCGAAAGCTTACTCAAACAGTTACCCCCTTTTCTCTTCTCATTTCTTTCATGAATTTAACCACCTCTCAACTCTTCGCTGCTTCACTCTTTTCCTTTCAGGTACAGACCCGTCGAAGCTCTCAAAACCGCCCTTGAAGGCTCGCCTCCCAATACCAAAGACGAACGATGCAAGGTCCGATCATCCTTTCTGGGCATTTGATGATTCAATAGAAAATTGAGTAATTTTTCGAAACTTTACTTTGTTTGATTTACAGTCTGCGAATTGGATAATGGTGCATAGAGCTATCATGGCTATAAAAAATGTGGATGGGATGTTTTCTTCTTTGGATCCTGAGTACTATGACATTCTCATGAAGTGAGTCCTCCTCAATTTGTTTTCCTTTTAACTGTTGTATTTTTATGAAGCTTTCATCTGGTGATCCATGTCGATAAATATTGATAACACCAAATAGTGTGTTATGAGGATTATTTGTGTATATTTCGGAAGGATTTTGTTTTGCTAGTGTAAGAGCTCTTAGCCAGTGTTAGTTCTTTGCCTGACTTCAGAGTGTGCATAAGTGTATCGATCTTGATCTATAGAAATGAGTATGCTTTGATCGGGGGGATAGCTATGATATTGTAGCTCATGGCCTTGGTTCTTGTATGCATTATTATTTTTATACATTTAGATGGTGTTGGCTATCGGTATGTTTTCTTAGAACTGGTAGCTGCTCAATTCTGTTATCCCTGAGACCTTGACTTGTGCACATTAGGCAACAAGAACCTTCATTATCCACTATTATGGATTTTTGACGGGTTATTCTGAATCATATATTACTTCAAGTTAATTATAACTCTGAAGAGTTCATGACTCGTGTTATTGGTGAATGAGAATCAGTGGAAACAAAACCAGGTTCCCTAATGGTTATGCAACAAAACTGCATTTTATGAATCCTTGATGCAATTTCATGGATTTTAACATGCATACTTTATTCACCTTTTGCACCAGTTTTATTGTGAAACTGAATTTTGAAAAGATGGTTGGTTGCATGGTTTATCAAGGTTTGGGTGATATAATTGATCTTCAGAAAGAGACTGAAAAAGGCTGAAAATAAACATCTGGAGATTATTTAGTATAGTGTATATGTATATGAAACACTTGAAGTTGCTTGTGTCTTTCGTAGTCATATATGGTCATTAGGCCTATTATTATCTGTTTTTGGCTTGTTTTCTATGTGTTCAGATTCATGCTGTCATTCTCAGTAGTTTTCGTTGTGACAGTACCCCAAGGACATGCTGTCATTCTCTTTGATGCATATTAATTTTTGAGTCTTATGGTGTTGGAATTTCTATGATTACAGGTACCTATATAGAGGCTTGTCAACTGGAGATCGTCCCACATGCGATCAGTGCCTTCGAATTCATGAAAAACTGACAGAGAGAGCTGGTTTGGGATGCATACTACGTTCCCTTTCAGACACTGTGAATACAGTATGATGTCCTTCACTTTCTCTTTTAAACATTTGCAAGGTTAATATTCTTGATTACCTGGTGCCCCTGTAACTTCCAGCAGATGCTCTTATGAAAGTTTTGTATACTGGTTGTGATTCTTCTGCTTTCTGAACTACCTCAATATCAAATCCTCAGGTTTTTCCCATCTTTTATATGCTTATGATTCTGATGGTTCCCATTGAAGATGAAAACTGTTCATATAAGAGAATTCTACAAGCTCTGCAAGAAAACAATTGGATGATACTGGGGCGGAGGTAGTAAGAGACCCAGTGGGTCCCGTGACCCACTCATCCAATCACAGCTAAGTTTTAGTATAATAGTGTCCCACCAGTGCCCCACTATTAAAATCACAAAAAATACCATATACATAATATATATATATATATATATATATATATATATATATATATTGAGAGTGGAAATAGAGTTGGTTAGCTGCATTTTTTCCTTTTTAAATATGGTTGTTTTCCTATAATAGTTGATGACAGCACAGTCTCCCAGGACCGTTTGTCCAGAGCTTCATTCTTGCCGGAAAACTCGTCACCGATGAGTCCTGAAAGGAGGGAAGTGGTTTTGAGAGGCTGTGCTGTTGTCCAGAAAGGAGAGAAGCCGTCATTGGTATGAAATGACAGAGAACGACCAACATCCGTTCTTGAACGACCAACATCCCACCAGGGCCCCACTATTAAAATCACAAAAAATACCATATATATATATATATTGAGAGTGGAAATAGAGTTGGTTAGCTGCATTTTTTCCTTTTTAAATATGGTTGTTTTCCTATAATAGTTGATGACAGCACAGTCTCCCAGGACCGTTTGTCCAGAGCTTCATTCCTGCCGGAAAACTCGTCACCGATGAGTCCTGAAAGGAGGGAAGCGGTTTTGAGAGGCTGTGCTGTTGTCCGGAAAGGAGAGAAGTCGTCGTTTGTATGAAATGACAGAGAACGACCAACATCCGTTCTTGAGCGGCTCAAGAGAGATAACGAGTAAATATCTTTTGAGATGGGTCTCACACGTCCTATCCCAGGTTTAGGGAGGTAAATTTGGGCCAGTGCGTGACAAATACGTCCAGATTCTTTCTCTCTATAAGGTTCTGTATAATTGCTCAATCTTGATCACCAAGTAAGCCACCAAATCCATGATATATCGATAATATTTAGGATTCACACCAAGATGGCTTAACCTCTAAGATAGGCCTAATATTGTCAGGACCCACCTTGAGTTAAACCCCTTTAACCCGAAGTAAATCCTGCGGGGACCATCTCAAGGGAACTTCTTACCGAAACTCCCTTGAAATGGACAACCTTTCCTATAAACTAACTAAGTACTTCCAAGAACAAATTAAGATAACCCCTAACTCATGGGGCCAACCTGCTCCCCAAGTCGCATCTACCCTTCATAACCTATTCAACTATCTAAGTTGGGTTAGTCAGAGCAGTCTACATGGAAGATTACCCTAATGAATTTGCAAGCAGCAACGGATTGATCGACTATACCTCGACTCTTGTACGCACGCGACCTCCGCTCCAGAACCCTGCACCACTAGGCATTTGAAAACAAAGGGCCTAGGGAAGAGACATTTAAAAACAATACGTTAGCGTGAGTGGACAAAAATAAAAGAATAAAAGATAAACATCTTTTACTGCTCTTCTGTTAGTTTTTCAAAAATCCGCATGCACGCAAATCATAGACAATGAATAGATAAATCAATAAAACTCCCTTGACTCGTACATAAATAAATGTGTGGGGTATTAACCTTATCCACGAGAAAACCGACCCGCTCTACCACGAGAGGGTCTATTGATCAGCTCATCGGAGAGGGTCCCATGACCCGCTCTATTTGGGAGGGTCCAACCGACCAGCTACAACCGAAGAGGGTCCTAACCTGCTCTATCCGGGAGGGTCATACTGACCAGCTACCACCGAAGAGGGTCAGACCAGCTACTATCCAGAGAGGGTACCAACTCCACCTGGAGAGGGTCCATGCTAGTATGCAATATATATATATATTCATATCCTTTGAAAACCTTTAAAACCTCGTGGGAAAAATAATCTGAAAACCAAGTCAAATCTCCCTGACTTTACCCCAAATACATTGGATTTAAAAACCTTTCCAGGAACCCAAAACCGGTTCTCTGCCTTTACTTTAAAACCCTTTAAATCCAAGAGCCAAGTTTCCCCTTTTTAAAACATCCCCCTCCATAATCCCAAAACGGTGATAACAATAAAATCATTTCCCGGGAAAATCCTTTAAAAATCACGGGAAAGGTAGGAACCTCTTTCCCGGCTCATTTATCTTTAAAAGTATAAAATTCCAATTTTCCCAAAATCACCGTAAAACATAAAATGAAGGAAATCATATATACAGAGAAACCAATTAAAGTCTATAGCATGCAATTTAATTTAAAAACAAAGTCCACTCACAGACTGAGGCTTTAGCCTAACGAAAACCCGAATTCTTCTCAAGCCAAGTCTCCAACACGAGCCTCTTCGCGTCCTGTTCTATAATTAATATTAATTTTCTGGACGCAAGAATAATAATCAAATGACCAAAAGCGTACAGCTCGCTTATCGGCTCCGCATTTCTCAAATTGTCAACTAAAAATCATCGACCTTCACCAATATCTTAGGAGTCCTTAAAATAATTCTTAAACCTTATCCGGCAAATAATCGATGGTCGCAATAATATTTAATTATTCGCCAATAATACTAAACTAGAAAATTCCAAAACCTAACCAAAACTCCTCCAAAAATTACCAAATTTTAACCATAGACTCCTCACAATATGTACTAATTAATGGGCATGAAAAACTGCCCAAAAAGTGGTGGCACTGCTGGCAGAAATTCCGGTCAAAATTCCGGCGACCTTCGATCGTCACTAAATTTTACCAATAGCTTCGTCTCATCATTTGGGACAACTTTCTAGTTCAACTCGAAGGCCAATTCGGCCTCTAACTAGGTCAAAAAAGTGATGAACAGTAAACCCGAAATAATTTCAATTCGAAACTTCAATCCTTCAATCTCCCTACACACTTCGAATCAAGCTACCAAATTCTAGGGGATTATAGTACTCCTAAAACACATCCTAAAAATATAAAGAACTCAACAAATGGTGATCTAGGGAGGGAGAAATCCGATCAATAACAAACACTGTACACTTGAAGAACAAATCGGAATTTCTCCCGATTTACGGCGAGTTAGGTCGGAAAACTTACCTAGGAATGAAGTAGACTCGGAGGCCGATCTTTTGGGACCGGTGCGGTGACGATTGGTCCGGCAGAGGTTTCCTTCGGGGAGAGGAGAGAGAGCCGGGTGAAAAATCTGATTTTTCATCCCGGTAACTCCTATATATAGCCATTTTACCGCACAGTAACTTACATTTTTGTTTATAACTTTCCCATACGAACTCCGATTTGAGGGTGTTACGTGTCCATGAACTCGTAACGACGTCCTCTACAACTTTCAAGAAGGAAGTTTTCCCAAATTCTTGACTTAACGAAAAGTCAACTTCACGATCATTGTACGGTTAAACGGTCACTTTAAATGGTAAAAGACCAAAGTAACCAACCGTAAAACAACTCTAGGATCGGGATGTGACAAATATGGCCTTAATCACAGATACTTCCCAAGATACCCGGTCATATCCTCGATGAACCACTAAGCTGGTACGACACACAGCTCGGCTAGGAAAGTTTATTTTACACTCAAACATAGCCCTCAGGTCTTGAAGGAGAAGTCATGCATCTTGACTGAAAAGACCTATAGTCCCGATGTATCATTTATTTTGCTAACAACCACTTACCGACTTAACTGGACTTTGAAAATCATGAAGTTAACTCTGATAAAAACATGACCTTAGGCTCTTGCTGAACACTTTGATGTAAGGAAGCCCCCAAGTAAAATTAAACATGGTAACAAGACCACAGACATTAGTCTTAATAATGATTGATAGCAATGTCTCAAGAAAACTTAGCCTTGAGGTATGAACAATTACATTTCACGTAGCCAACTTTTGATGAATAAAGAGAGCTCGAACCAACCACTTATTGGTTGATTTATAAAATGACGTTGTTTTTCAACATCACAGCCTCAAAGATGAACCAAATCCCTTGAAAAGAACTTCCAAGAAGACTAAGAAACCAACCCCAAAATAAACTATAAAAATCTGATGACATTTTGCTGTTCAGGAGGCCAACTTTAGGTATGGTCTACACCATCCTCGAATGATGATCCTGATCGGTTCTTAGATTGAGAATGTAGTACAATATATGTACTTTAAGGATTGATGTAGCGAACGGCGAAAGAAACCATGGAAGATAGCGCGAATGGTCTCCCAAAACAGTCCTAAAAAAACCATTTTCTGCAAATTCAGCTTTTTCTTATTATTTGGTCAACTTCTCGAACTTGTATCTTTGTCTTCCCGTGGTCTTTTTGGATAATTCTTGATCATAAAATGCTTTACAATATCCTAACTTGATGTATAAACAGAAACCCCAGTGATAGGTACATGTTAAGATGAAGAAACAAGGCCACCAAAACGCGTTGCAGTTCCGTTTCTAGAAAATTGCTTTTTCAAGATGCCAACTTGTAGACCTCATAACTCACACCTCACAATAGCGAATGACATAATTCTTTTTTTATACTTGTAGCCCAATATACTAGCTTAAGGTAATGTATGGCAAACATGATTATAACCCATGGAAATAGGCGCGAATGAGCTAGGAAAATGCCCAAAAACAAGCCAACTTCTGAAATTTTCTAATTTTCTCTTTGCAGGAGTTGATTTGCATGATGAATTCCACAAGCTCCTATTGTGAATTCTGGACAATTGAGCAGCCAAACATGTCTCATACCACCAGGAGTACATGTCTAAAGTCTTTGATACTTGATGTGAACCTTCAAAAGGCTTGGAACTTCCCTTACAAAAGATACAAAATTTCTTGAGTGTTGTTAAATGCTCCTTATTTGAAAAAGTAAGCCACAAGTGTTGGCCTTAAATGAAGATGATCAACCTCATGAACAAATTGACAAAATAGACTTTAAAACAACAAATTGATTTTAGAGAACCACAAGGGTTGGTTCAATATAAATAAGGGAAGATTGCAACTCCAAAAGTGCCAAAAGATTGAAACACAAAAAGTTCAAAATTTTCAAAAATTCGCTCAAGGAAGACAAAATATGTATATTATAGCCCCCAGTTTAATTGGATGCAACGAATGTAAATCACTTAACCGGTTAACACTGAAATGAGCGTAGGCCGATTAAACTTAAACTGGCAAGCCTTAGGTGTGCATTGTAGCACCTGATGTAACTGAGCTGCATATATAGAGTTGACCTTACTGCCTTGCATGCTTGCGTTAGTTTGGCTCCATGATACAAGCTCCTTGTGGTGATCAGTCACAAATGGACTTGTGTTGTTACTGTGAACGTTTTGCCAAACAATCTATAGACATGGTCCTCTTGTTTTGTTCGCAACTCTGTCTCCATTTCTCTAAAAGATATCAGAGCGTTCTCCATACTTCTTCTGACGAATGTCAAATTGTATGCCCAATGTTAATTAGGCTGACACTATAGGATTCTAAAACCACTAACTAGTTTGTTATTGAATAATGATCAAGCCTCAAGCAGGCTTATTTGTAGCAGCGAAATTTGACACCAATCTTCATGTTCCAAAACTAGAAACCTTTAGAAAGTTGCAATCTTCATTCCAACTATTTACTCTGGATGTAACTGTTAACATTAATGGCACAATGATTTTTCTGGAAACTCTATGTTGCCAAATATGAGGTTTGAAGCCCCCTCAAACATATAAGATGCATGTCTTAGTTTGTATTTTGTATTAATGCCCTTCAAATCAGCTAAAGACTCTATTGATGCAAATTTGAATGAATCTCATGTGATGTAAAAACTTAGCGAATGGGTCTTGCAGGATAATTATGAATCATATAGAATATGATGATAGCGTTCTTGAGCTTGCAGCCACAAAACTTGGTCAAACAAAGAAGCTATTAGCCTCTTTATGCAACATCTTAAATCTGCAGCGTGGCGTAAGTGTTGAACTTATGTACGTGTCCATGAAGACTTCTTCCTTGTATTTGATACTTGAACGCCACTCAAAGCATACGAATAGAGAAAACCAAAAATTGAAGCAAGCTCCCCAGTTTTGCAAGAATGAAGAGAGAACTTGTCAGTGTGCATTCACGGAGCTATAAGTGCTAGCAAGTTCGTTTGCCGTAGTCACAAACACAGGATGCAGATTCTCGAGCATTCTGACTTCTCGGTACTCAAACTGTCATAATTCTCTCCTGGAATGTCGAAATCATGAACCGTAAATCACATTAGAAACTATACACATAGATATTTCAACCAATATGTAGCTTGCTCATTAATTCATTATGTATCATCCCCAGTAATTCATTTAATCCCTTGTACAGAAGCTGCAACTGAAATTGGCTGAACTGCAAACTGTTTAGTTTTGATGTCCATAGTCAGGCGAATGAGGATAAAGAATTTTGAGTGTCAAGCTCCCTAAAAATATAAGAACATGTATAATAGACACAAGCACAAGACACGCAATGCCCATTTGCGCGCTCATAAACGGATGCTGCAAATTTTTCGTACATCCTGACCTTATTGTCTTCAAGATGCAATAAATGTTTATTGGAAGGTCGGAATTACAAGCTGTAAATTCCATTGGAAACTAGACATCCAAAGTTTTTCACACATATGCAGTTTGTAGACTATTTCTTTGTAGATCATCACCAATGTTTCAGTGATGTTAGAGCTGCAACATGCTGGACTGAGCACTTGTTTCCTTTTCTTCTATAGCTCGAATTTTCTGACAGTGATAGCAGCCTTGAGACACATATTTTGTCTTTCATATATGAATACAAAACCTCAGGTGTAGGCCTTCTAAGCATTTTGACACCACCACAAGAAAATCTGAGAGAATCACCAAGCTTAGAAAAATTCTGCAACAGTTTGAAAATACTTGCTTTGGCCATATGTTCCTCCAATTTTGGTGTCCGAATTACCCGAATTAAGGGTACAAAAACTTGAATCCAATCCCTCCAAACATGTAAGGACATGTATACACTGCATAGGTATTCATTCGCCAGATCAAAGAGGCTCGTATCCATTCGCGTAACCATCAATGATGATGCAGATTTTTATCCCTCTTGACCTACTGGGACTCCGACAACCATGACTCCTTTTTGGGCCTTTCAAATTGAAAACTGCAAATTGTGTTGGATAGTAGAAATGCAGGGCTTTACGTGCATATGAAGCTTGCCTTCTAATTCCTCCTGGATCTTTCCAGTTTATTCAGTGAAGTTGCAACATAGAAGCTGTTGCTGCTGCAAATTTGTTGAATTGCACTCTTGCTTCAAATCTTATGTACTTTGCTGGTAGAATGACTGTAACCTTGAAACATATATATTGTTTCTTGCATCTAAAGCCTTAGAAATAGGTATCTAATGATATAGGACAGAATTCAAACCTTTATCAGGTAAGAATATTGTCTTGCATTTGAGTAAAACACATAATCACTTTTTGTATATTTTATATTTTTCAATGCAAGAATTGAACTGAAACTAAAAGACAAAGAATCAAAGTGAAGAAGGAAACTCAACATGATTAGTTACCCTTCAAAAGACCACGGGGCAGACCATCAATGCTTCACTCCAAGCCTTGACATATTGATATTGGCGGCATGAGACTCTCTTATGAGAAACTCCGAGTACTAAACAAAGATGCTTGATGCCATCAACTTCAAAACCTGGAACCAAAGTTGTCTGTTATGACACTTGGTTTCCTCGAGGGTGATTAACTGAGCTTGATGGCATGAGAATGTGTGCACTCACTGGCTGTGGTTTAATCAAGTATTGTAACCGAAGGTGTACTTAGTCGTGTTTGGGGTCATAAGTTACATCCACTGTAGTGACGGGCAATAGTCTCAATTATGATCTATGGAGTGAGGATTAAGATTTGGGAGATCAATTATTGATGTTAATTTGATGGAATCCTGAGAGGATTAAAGTATGTTGGCATTGCCATTGTCATGGGTCATTTGAGTAGCGATCTTATTAACTGTGAATTTTTGACCTAGCGGCAGTTCTTGGCGCCACAAGTGTAGAGTAGTAGCAAGAAAGGTCATTGGAGGTGACCCTCAAAATTGTCTACATTTCGGTGAGTGTGAAATGCGGTGGAACTAGGAAAAGTTTTCCTTGATGACTCGAAGGTGTTACGAGTCTAAGTGTGGTAATATTTGTTACGGAGATTGGTAAGGTATGTTGCTAAGTTGAACAACACTTCATTGGAAATCGTGGAGTGATTAAGCCACGTTCAGATTAAGTTATGATCTGAGGGGATGTTAACGTGTGGCAGTGGATCTTGTAATCTAGGATCTGAAGTGGTAGTTGATTCCTTGTGCACGTAAGTAGTCGTTCATTTTGAATCTTACCGAATAGAGGATGCGGTGGATGGTAAACTGGCAGAGCATGGGGGACAGTTTTGTTAAAGACTGTCTAGTAGTACGAGTTGACTCTGTGGTGTGTACTCGCCCAGTGCGGTGATGGCATTCGATGAATTGTGCCTTGATAACTGGTTGCTCGGTGATCAATGGGGTTAAGTTCGGTGTGGAATTAATTTCCAATGCTTTGGTCAGGGGTTACTTTGGGTGTGCACCGGCAGCACTAAATTTTATGTAGATGTCCGATCTGGTTAAATGTCCAAAGTTGTCGGTTATTACCGGACGATGTGGTATTGGAGGCATCTGGGAATGGAATATCCTTGTTGAGCGGGTAAGGCTCTGGAATTCTTTTAATGGTAAGTCTATCCTTGATTGCGATACGGGTAATGTTTAATAGACGCACAGTTATGGTTGAAGTGCAATTTCTGCACCTATGCGTCATCCCAGGCTAATGTAAGAGATAGGGAGGTCGGTGGCACCTCGCCTATGAGTATTACGGAGATGTATTACCCGTGGTAAAGTACGCTGTAACTCCACAAAGTGATAATCGAGTTGGCGACTTTAATGATCGGCTTGTTGGTAAAATCAAGATTTATCCGGTCAGAATAGCTTTGTAGGCAGTGTGGAGCCTGACAATTTGTCTACTTGCGGGGAGCAAGTAATGTTGAAGCGCAATATTTGGAGACTTATATCTCTCTGATTTAAAGGCTATGGTTGTGGATTTACGCTAAAATTCATGGCAACTCATGTCCTATCTGTGCAAGTGGTTTGAGTAAGGATAGATCAAGGGAAGACAATTACTCTACAACAGGACAACTTGACAGGATAATTTATAGAAAGCGTAAACCAGATCAGGGAGTCTGGATCAAATGAGGTGATGGTTCGCGTAACACAAGTCGTCACGGTTTCCTCGTGGACTTGTTGTCATTAGATTTGACTCAACGTGGTATTGTGTTACCAGAGGATTTAAATCCATTAATGAGATCGGACCCTACTCCTCAGGCGTGGTAATCATTTCCTGCATAGGGAATGTGTGAGCTAATATCTAAGTTCAACGAAAGATTACGAGTAATCTTGAAGAAATTTTACTCACGACAAGCGAGTGGTTATTGGATCAGATGAGTATTAGCGGTATTGTGACGACGTCACATGCGGTTGGTAAGGACAATTGTTGGTGTTTGTTTGGCTAAACGAGTAGGGATAGGAGGTTGGTTACTGGTCGAAGTTGTTGTGTTGTGCAGTTGGATTTTCTAGGATATGGTTATAATCCGGTTTAGGCAACATGGAATTGTTGCCAAAGGATGTTTACAGCGAATGACAGAATTTGTCATCTTTTCGTGAAAAACATTAGTGACTTTCGCGGGGATTACAGTTGGTGGATCGGTGATAGGCAGAGTCGTATTCCACCTCATAAATGAGATGGAGTACAGTAAGAATTCGGTGATTCAGCTGATCAATGATTCAAGAGAAAATCATTGTGATCTACGGTAAGACTTCAGACACTTTAGTTTTGACACGAGAAGAGTGGTCGAAGGTGTCGAGCGGTGTAATTGGAATTTCGAGGACGAAATTTCATAAGGTGGGGAGATTGTAACATCCCGTACCCAAAAGTTACCTTTCACAGAGATTTACGAGTTACCGAGGACTTTTAATTGCGATCGGTAATTCGATAAGTTATCGCTCGAGTTAATTTTCGAGTTTTTAAAAGTACTCCAAATACCTGAATTGTCGACACGAGTCTCCCGGTATTTTCGGAATATTTTTCGGAGCTTCCGGCTAATTTCTGTGAATTTCTGAAGTTTATGGTAACTTTTAATTATCCATCCGGTAAAAAAGAGAATTACCATTTAACCTTTTCACTTTTTACCTTCTTTAAATCTGGACCGTCAGATCAATTAGGGGTTTGATCTGGACCGTTGATTTGGCTATAAATAGGGGAAGGGAGAGTTGACCCGAGTCAAAACCCAACTCGGGCGTTGACCCGAGCCAATCTCTCTCTCTCTCTCTCTCCGTTTTCGGTATTCAGCTCCGCCGCCCATCACTGCCGCGTCAGGCCAACCCACGCCGGCGCACCCCTACCAAATTGACCCTCTCACTCTCCTCTACATAACCCAGTCACTCAATCCGAGATTCATCAACCGTCGACGGAGATCGACCGAGGAGAAACTCGACTGTGTTCGCCGTTTTCCAGCGTGTCGAGCAGCGACGGCGAAGGTGAGTGGCATACTCTTGCTACCCTACCTCTTCTCTTCATCCTTATGTCCTTGCTTTGTTGTTTTGAACTCTGCCTTGAAAACCCCCTTCCTTCTGTTTTCTCCGTTTGTTTTTCTGGTAAGACTCCGGCGACGAAACTTTGAGTTCCAGGCAAGCTTCTGGAGCTCAGGTGAGGTTAGCAATGAGGTTGGAGGTCGAGTTGAGATGACTGGGCAGCTGGAGGTGTTGCACTGTGGCGATGGCTAGGCTGCACGAAGGTGGGGCTGCAGGGCAGCTGATGGTGTTTGGGAAGAGGCAGTGGCAGAGGCCCTGCCGTGGAGGAACCAGCAAGGAGGAATGCAAGTCTTGTTGTTGTTTTAGGTGTAGGCAGTGGCAGTGGCAGTGGCTAGGGGTCGTTGGTGGCAGGTGACCTTGGTGGTGGTGTAGGGAGGTTGTGGAGGTTTTACAAGTCAACAGTCTGGAGAGGAAGAGACTGGAGAGCTACTGAGCTTGTCCTGAGGGTGGAGTCAAGGTGAGTTTTGGTTGTTGTCTCCTTAGTGTTGTGCTGTTTTGTTGTTTGTGTTGTTGTGGTGATTAGTTGTGTTGTTGTTTGCATGTGGTCGATAACTTGGTGAATCGGAGGAAATTGGGAGGTTATGGCGAAATTCCGGCAAGTTGCCGGAATATGGCAAAGACTCCGGGAATACAGTTAAACCGGCAGAATGCCGAAGAGGTAGGAATCATTTTCCCTGTTAAGCTTTTAGTCGAAAAGTTCGGTTCACCTATAAGTTGAGTAGTTACGGGAAAAATTGGACGTAAGTAGGAAGTTTCCATTTTGGGAAACTTCCCATTCTAAAGAACACTCGTCATGTTAGGAAACTTTCCATTTTGGGAGACTTTCCCTTTTTGGAAGGTTTCCCATTTATGAGAAGATGTTAAATCGGTAAATCGACTCAAGGTTAAATACATTGATTAATGTGACACGTTGGGCGTCCTTAGTAATTCAAAGAATTAATACGTGACACCCTAACGTCAAGTTAAAGTAATAAAGGAAAGTTCGGAAGCTGAGTCGGACTTCCGGTAAATTGAGTTAAGAGTCGATAACCGGGAAAGAAAGTCAAAAAGGTTAAGTACAATAAGAAAGGAACTTGGTCAACACATGGTCAAATAGGATTTCCTGGTCAAACTAGGAAAAGACCAAGTCAACAATGGAATGACTAATATATTGGTTTATTTGTACAGTCTCTGGTTGAACGTGAGACGGACTTCACTACGCGGTTAGTTCGAGGGTTTCGCTCGAGGAGCTTTCCGAGCAGGAAGAAGGTCGCGATGAGTACTGTGAGTGGACCTTGCTTTTAAATTAAACTGCATGACATAGACTTTATTTGTTTTCTCCTTTATTTATGAGATTTCCTCCATTTAATGTTTTACGGTGATTTCGAGATTTAAGGATTTACCATTTTAAAGATAAACGAGCCGGGAAAGAGGTTCCTACCTTTCCCGGGGTTTTAAAGGATTTTCTCGGATTATGGTTTAATGGTTTTCACCGTTTTGGGGATTATGGAGGGAGACGTTTTAAAAAGGAGAATTTGGCTCTTGGATTTAAAGGGATTTAAAGTAAAGGCAGAGAACCGGTTTTTGGTTCCTGGAAAGGTTTTTAAATCCAATGTATTTGGGGTGAAGTCAGGGAGATTTGACTTGGTTTTCGATTTATTATTCCCACGAGGTTTTACAAGGTTTTACAGGTTTTACAGGTTTTAAAAGGGTTTAAAGGATAAGGATATATATTGCATGCTAGCATGGACCCTCTCCAGATGGAGCAGGTACCATCTCTGGATAGTAGCGGGTCGGGACCCTCTTCGGTGGAGCTGGTCATTAGACCTTCCCGAATAGAGCAGGTCGGGGACCCTCTCCGGTGGAGCTGGTCATTAGACCTTCCCGGATAGAGCAGGTCGGGGACCTTCTTCGGTGGAGCTGGTCATTAGACCTTCCCGAATAGAGCAGGTCGGATTTCTCGTGGATGAGGTTAACACCCCACATAATTGTTATATTTGAGCCAAGGCATTATTTATGTTTTACTTGCATGCGGTTTTTCTTAGAAAAACTTAGAGGGAGAACATTAAAGGAGTTAGAGCTTTTATATTTTATTTTTGTCCACTCACCCTGACAGTTTTCAATGTTTCTCCCCTGGGCCTTTCGTTTTCAAATGCCCAGTGGTGCATGGTTCTTGAGCGGAGGTCGTGCGCGTACAAGAGTCGAGGCATAGTCGATCAATCCGTTGCTACTTGAAATTCTTTAGGGTAATCATCTTTATAGACTGCTCTGACTAACCCAGTTTAGCTAATTAAGTAGGTTAGGGAGCAAGATGCCTTCATGAGTTAGAGATTGTTGTTAGATACTCATGGAAGTGCTGAGTTGGTAGGTAGGAAGGGTTGACCATTTCAAGGGGGTTTCGGTAAGAAGTTCCCTTGAGGTGGTCCCCGCAGGATTTATTTCGAGTTAAAGAGATTTAACTCGGGGTGGGTCCTGACAGGGTTGGTGTGGTAGAAGCGGGAACTGCCGACTGGTTGGGATTTGGTGAGTAGCAGTGGTGAATGCCTACGGATAGGGCTTTGGTGGAAAAAAGACCTAAGAAATCTTTTTGGTAAATGTGCTCTGAGGAAGGCTTGTTTTGTAGGATGCAAAAGTTTGTTTATCTGTTGAATGATGTGTTCATCTATGTTCACCATCGACCCCATTGTATAGTGAACATTAGGGTTTTGTTTTCTTACGAATCAAGGCATATCAGATTTCAAAGATTAGATCTTCAAGTAACTGCAAATCTTTACCAAGCATGACCTCAAAGAAAATAAAAATATGTACATATATTTTGACGCATGTATCGGTCCGTGTACCATAAAGATCGATATAATAGATGAATATTATTCACCCCAAATTCAATTCTTGAATTAATTAGATATGTTCGTCTTCATATACAACTCAACAATATAATTGCTCCAAGATATGCTCTGGTCGTATATCATATACAATCAAATACCATTAAGGAAGGAATCCTTAAGGCATCACAATTATAGCTTGTATGAATCTGGACGTATGTCTCCTATAATCCAATCAAGGATTGTAACTTTATATGGCCAAAGACTCATGCACGAACTGGACTTCATAGGAATCAAGAATCATGGACAATCAAAACCTTCCTTGCATGGTACTAAGCACGTCACTTCCACCTTGATTGCCAAAGTAACTTGCATAAATACGTCCAGATTCCTTCTCTCTATAAGTTTCTGTGTAATTGATCAATCTTGATCACCAAGCAAGCCACAAAATCCATGATATATCAATAATATTTCGGATTCACACCAAGATGGCTTAACCTCCAAAATAGGCCTAATATGACCTTAAGCACAGATACTTCCTAAGACACCCGGTCATATTCTCGATGAACCACTAAACTGGTTCGACACACGGCTCGTCTAGGAAAGTTTATTTTACACCTAAACAGGCGAAAGCTTGAGTGCCATAAGCTCTTGCACTTCTTTCTGCAACCTCTTATTCTCCTCTGTCAGATTCTCGCAACACTTCTTTAGTTGCTCATCATCCACCTCTGTTTGCTTCAACTTTGTCCTGCATCCAAATTCATTTCAATCAATCCTCTAGTGCATTAATACAAACTTGAGGCATTTACCCAAATAGAATAGTATATAAATAGAAGTGATTCCTCATCAACCATTTTACCTTCCACAATATTTTAACTCAATTTTACTAAATTTACTCAGAAGAGTTTGGTGGACAATTATAATGAGAGTGACATTTATTGCATGTAACAAGAAGTTACATATATCATTGAATGCACACACTTGAGAACTATGAAAGTAGTTTGGAATGTTACAGAAGTAAAGCCGCTGTGTACAAATGACAATTCCACCCTCAAGATAGTGAACAAATTTCTCACCTTGCCCTCCTGTTCTGAAACCAAACCTCTACTTGTCTTGCACTCAGGTTTAACTTCTGTGTCAGTTCCTGCTTTTGTCTCTGAACAAGAAAAACAATAAAATAAGAAGTCTACCGAAACCACCCATATTCGCCACTGAAATAACAGAAGTGCCACCCCTATTCGCCATTGCAGGGATGATGGTAACTTTCATATCTTATTTATTGCAAAATTAAGCATTAATTTACTTGTTTCTTGGGAAACATTTATATTGAGCAATTACTATATTTGGTTGTTTCTTAAGAGACATTTATCTACTTTTTTATGAAACAAAAATGAAAAGTTTGGGGTAGTCGGCTCTTTCTCTATGTTAGGGTTTTCATAGAGCATCTTCAACAGCTTCCTCAAATCTAAAATGGAGAATCAAAAGACAAAATTTCAAAAAAAAATTGCTCCAACTCCAACAGCTTCTCTATTTTAGAGAATTAAACATTTAATAGAACAATAGAATATGTTATTATAATATTAATTATAACAAAAAACAATTGAAATTGTATTTTATTCATAAACAACCAATAAAATATTCTAAATATGTTTAATTCTTATTGGAATTGGTGAAGAATTAAATTTTGGAGAAGGATGAATTTGCTACAAATTTTGAGATAGAGTGCTCATTTTTCTTCTCCATCCTTGGTTTGTGGAATAAGATGGGAAAGCAGTTGCACCACAAAAAACACAAAAATTCTTCAAATTTGAGAAATTCAAGAATATGGAGAAGCTGTTGGAGATGCTCTTAGGCGGGAAAGATTAAATATGTGACGGAGGCAGTTCGCTCCAGTTGTTAGGGGGAGCGAGCGATCCAGTAAGTTAGGGCAACTCGAACTCTTATTATAAAATCCTAAATTAACCCATGCAGATATCACTCAATTGACGAGTATGAAATTTATGATTCTTCTTAAATAGTTCAGTCAAAATATGAATCATTTTAGGTTTAAACATTTATTTGGCTCAAGTTGTATTTGAGTTGGAGTGCAAAATTGAAAAACTTTAAACTTAATGAATATTTATTTAAACTTCTTTTTGTCAACGATCAGTTTTGTTGGATTGAATCACAAGACTTATATAGTTTGGTATTTGATTTTAAATTAATTTATTACATAATTATTGATGGGTAACGGCGCAGGTATGGAAATTTAATCCCCAAAGGATATGGAGAGGGTGATTTCCCATTATTAAATTATGAGAATTTTAGATGAAATAAAATAAGGTATACGTATAATATTTTGATTTCATGATCCTATCATCTCCATTGCCATCCCTCCCAGCAATGTGGCAGGCTTGGTTTTGTCGTTAAAGAGTCGACAGTGGTTGTAATGATCACACATGGTTTGAGAGGAGAGCTTGTCGGTTTTCTCCTGACCAGTGTCTTGTGGTGTCGATGATGCAAGATTGTATCTTGTCCATTTCAGGCATGTGTTGGTAGCAACTTATTCGGTCGAGTCACGTCAAATCTCTTTGTGTCATCTAGTCCCTTGAGAATTTGTAGATACACGTACTTAAGAACTTCTCTGGTTTTTCATAAATGGTTATCCCCTGTACTTAGAACTGATGTACTTCATCTAAATGGCTTTTTAAAGCAATTATTTTCTTATAAAAAAGACCACAAATTAAATATAAAAAAGCCGCTACACGAGTCGTAAATAAACCCCAATTATTTTCTTACAACTTGTTTCTCACTTCCTCTCAACTGTCGCCGTCTCTGTATCCTTCACGGAGCAATCACCTGTTTCGGTTTCCGAAGAAGGTAAGCTCAATTACTTTCCTGACCTTCAATCTTCAAACTCAATGCATGCCCCATTTGTATAACCTAGTTTTGGTACTCGCAGGGCTTCAGTAGTAGTTATGGGGGTGCCTTCTAAGCCGTCGAGAAAGGCGCCGGAGAGTGACAGTGATTTTGAGGACGATGGTGATTTGGATAACCATGACCTAAATGTTAGTTTAATTTCTATATTTTGGTTTCGGGGTTTCGTAATCATTTGATTTCTGTTTTGTTAAATTGATGGGTTGTTGTTGTAGATGGAGGAAGGAGATGATGAATTCGAGGACGAGGAGGAAGAAGATAATGAATTTGAGGAGGAAGGAGAATCAGATGACCAAGGAGAGTTAGGTGACGAAGATGAGGAGGAAGAAAATGGTGATAAAGATGCTGAGATGGAAGAACTTGAGAAAGAAGCTATGGATATTCGTCACCAACAACAGTAAGATACATGCTTAACCATCTTTTCTTTTCGCTTAAGATTGAGATGTGGATTATGTTGCGATGTGTGAGTTGAATATGGTAGTGGACTAGTGGTTCATTGCATTGTTTTTATGTCTCAAATTTTCATACTTTGAGGAGAACACCTGTTTCGGTTTGAGAGATATCAAATTGAACAGAACATAGTTGTCAGCTGCCAAATTGAACGGAACATATCTGCGCTGTTTTATGGAGTTGATCTTGTTCATTTTCATTCATTGTTGTTGGATTCTTTTTTTCAGAGATATTCTCAAGAATCTAAAGCATCATAAGGGTGAAGATATCCTTAAGGGTCAAGCACTGAAGAACCAAAAGGTGTGTTGTTTTTACAAAATGGTTCATATTATGTGACAAATCGTTCCGTAGTGTTAGCAGAAAAATCATTGCTCCTTTGTCTAAAACTAGGCAACATGCCCGCGCCATCGCGGGTTGGTCCTATCGAGATACATAACAACACTTGATAAAACAATTTCGACAGTGATAAAGATGCGAATGATCAAAAACATTATCTTCTAATCGGAGTGAAATTAAAAATAGGCTAAGTAACCGAGTTTCTAACATGAAAGGCAAATAAGAAAACGAAATACCAATATCGTAAAATGATCCCGAAGCAAACATTGTATACCTTTTGAAACACATTCATAAGGTCACGAAGAATGGAGAGAATACATAAGAGCATAGAATGCTTTAAAGCTGTTTTGACATCTAGAAAGATACAATAAAAGATGTACCGCTTTCAGATTTAGAAAGAGAACACAAATTTATCCATCTAAATAAGTACATGATGAAAACATATGACAAACATACAGAATTTGAATAAAGAAAGAGAGCCAAAAATAGGAGCAGTAATAAGCTCTACTAATCTCTACTTATTGACTAAAACACACAGAATTTTAATTTAGAGATCATATTTTTCTCTACAGCCTCCAACACCACTTGAAATTCAGATGCCTATTTACCAGCTAAAAAGAACCTCAGATCAATAGCCAACCCAGCTAAAAAAGAACCTCTTATGCTTATGTAGCTCATGATATGAACCCTAATCACAAACCAATTTCAGAACCACAAAACAAAAGAAGCAATCATAGTCTCAGTTTTAGATCGACCCAATTCGATAAAACCGTAACAGAAACCAAATTCATGTTACCATTGGCAAAAAATTCCTCTGACAAACTCACCCATCAAACAACTCAAACCCATTCCTCAATGCAATTGAGCTTCTCTATTTAGAAGGAAAAAGAGTTGTGCCTCCGATCAAAAGCCAAACCATTTTCACATTTCTCATCAGAATCTTTTTTACATATACAACCTCATTGAAGCTCTTTTCTTCTTCTCGGTTTCTTTCTGTTCAAATTCAGACTAAAATCAAATCCCACTAATGACATCCATTGGACCAAGCATATAGACACTAATATGCAACAACCAAATGCAGTACAAATTCTGTAGTAATTGTAGGACAAAATAGTACATGTTCAAAGATGAAAAGGATTCGCAACTGATTAGAAGAACAACCAAAAGCAAAACATAAATACGATTGAATTAGATGAAAATAAATTCAGAGAACCAAACCACAGAACCCACTTCCTTCTCATGCCTTTGACAAACCCAAATAAATCCTCCTGCATCATTGAAACCCCCAAATCATTATCCATCTGTATGGTTACTCCTGAAATCCTGATCTATTCCGCCGATGCTTTAGTCCCAATCACTGGCTCAAACACCTAACACAAAAAAATCACAAAAAATCAAAAACCACAGAAACACAAAAAACCAATCGAATCTGCCCCACCGGAGGCCAGCTCCCACCGGTTTCGAAGCTTCACAATCTCATCCTGATTCGGTTCCTCGTCCAAAGCCACCATCTTTACTTCTTACTCTGCCAGTCGCTTTTGTTTTCCGGCGAGGATCTCCGTCATAGGCTGTGTCACGTGGCTGGACCGCCGAACCCCGACCATGTCACAGAGAGAGAGAGAGAGGGGTGTGAAATTGCTCATCATCCATTTCTTCTTCTCTCAATTGGGACTGCGGATGCTGAAGACTTTTTATTAGTAGGGCAACAAAAGGGACCAAACTGTAACTCCACCATCAACCGTACCGCTCAGCTCTAGGTGAATTGAGTCGGCTCCATTTAAACAGTGGACATGAACAGAACATTTTCTTGGTTCCCAATTGTTATATAGGAAATATCTGACATTTAAATTGGTAACTGTTGATGCCATTTTAGTTCTCGTTGGAGCATATTACCTTGCTTGTTCATTTTGAATTTATAAAAATCTTACCTTTTGTCTGAAGGTTATCTGGGACAAAACTCTTGAGTTCAGATTCTTGCTTCAGAAACCATTCTCAAGTTCAAATAGATTACCACAGGTTCGTTGTAGCAGGCTCATTTTTCCATATTCTCCTAGCTCTCTTCATTATGGTCATAACCTGAAATTTTGTCTGCAGGAACCTGTTCGGTCTCAATTCTGTGGATCACATGAGGATGTGAATGCAGCATACTCCGATCTAGTTGCATCATCAAAGAAGACTTTGAGTTCTTTTCTAGAACTGCAAGAGGTATCTTTATCTTTTATTAGTATGACTAGTATTAAAAGTACTTATACATTTTTGTAATTTGTTCATTATTTTCATGTCTTTACTGAACTGTTTACATTGTGTTTGTTGTTACAGGCTTTGGTTGAAAAGAACCAAGCTATCACACAAGATGCAACAAGTGGTATGTATAGACGAGAAACTATTATATTACATTACTTTTTAATTCAAATTGATCTTTATACTTTAGCCTTTATTGGAGAATTCCTAGAATTTGAGAGCAGTCTCTGCCAAAGTTATTTACTATAATGTGGACTATTATTGACTTTGAGTGCTCACAACTAAGGGTGTCAATCAAGCAGAATGGAATTGTGTGGGATTATCAGGTTTTGACTAACCTTAAGAATCATGTAAACATGAGTTTCAAACCGAAAATTTGGCCACTAAGCCTACACCCTGGGTCTGTCAAATAGTAATATCTGTGCTGGTTCTCATCAAGTATAAGCTAGCCCATTTAGTTTTTTGTGTAATAGATCTGGGAGATTGATTATCTTTCACACTATGTGACTTAAACTATAAACTGTAAGCTAGTAACTCAATTTAAAGCAAATCCTGACACCAATTATTGTTAATAAATGCGTAAATAATTTTGATTGGTCCTTCTTTGCATTGTTCTGTGCCTATTCAAAAACATCCTGAAATTCAAATTGGCCTAAAACTGTCAACCCAGAAATCCTGCCAATATAAAAGGTAGCTTGGAATTTCAAGTCAAATTCGGTTTTGGTTAAGCTCAGTTTAATTGACAGCTCTAGTTACTATGTAGATCTTTTCATTAATTTGATACTGCATATGTACATGTACTGCTTGCCCTAATATGTTTTCTGTTTTAAAGGTAACACTGGACAATCTAAGCATTCAGAACCATCTAAGAACTTTGGTGTTGACAGTGATGAGGATTGGTCAAGGATTTCTAACTTGCTTTCAAGGTACCCAAATCATATTGTATATTATGCTCTCTTGAAAACTTGTTGATATTTTGATTGTTGATCCTTTGTCAAATAGTCCTAAATCTGATATGAAGTTTTGTTCTCAGTTTTGTTTTGAATTGTCCTTTAAGTAGTTACTATTGTTGCTTTTCAGTTCCCCAGTAACAACTATTCTTTTTGGTTAATGTACTTAATGCACCATCTTATTATACTACGATGTTCCTGTGACTGTAACAAATGGAACAAGTGTCTTCTTGCATTTAAAGTTGGTTGATTTTCTTAACAATTCCAATCACAGTAGTAAAGTAGATTTATGCTTTCAAAACTAGCCAGCAGTGAGACATGAAATGCATACTTGCATTCATTATTGGTGTAAAAGATTTAGAATTGAGATGCTACTCGTGGCAGTCTCCTATCAACAAGGATATCTGTTCATGCTCAGAAACTTCCATTATCGTTTGCATTTAAAAAAATATTTCATTTTTAACTTGAGCTGACTAAGGCCTTTCTGTTGCATCTTGTAGAATGGCTACTTTTAGAAACAAAGAAATTGACAAATGGCAAACGCGGGCACAGGTCAACACAGGCGCTGCTTCTATTAAAGGCAGACTTCAAGCTTTTAATCAGGTTTGACCCTAGGATTGATTCATGGCATGCCTTTAAGTGAACTTGTGACTAGCTTTTCCAAATGTTCAACAACATCAATTTTCTTTTCCAATTGCAGAGTATTAGTCAACAAGTTGCTGCCTACATGAGAGATCCAAGCAGAATGGTTAGGCAGATGCAGATGAGGCAATCGGCAGTTGGTGTATTTGGGGCTGTAAGATGTTAATCTCCCTCTAATTGTAATTAGTGAATTTTCTATGACACAGTTGCTCCTCATACCTCATTTAACAAGATAACTTATCAATCATGTACATAAATTGATACCTGACATGTTGCAGGTGCTTAAGGGGGAGGATACTACAAGGGAAGAGGTAATTTACTCTAATGCTTATAATTCACTTAATCAACTTTGTCCTACTTTCAATACCCATTCTGTATCTCGAATTTTTTTCATGTGTTAGTTTGATAGTGTTTGGGGATAGAACCAGATTATAAAATTGATATATCCTTAGTATCGCATTAAACTAATCTTAGGGTTGTTAGATTTTGGTTCTGGATGGTCCTAATATTGTCTTTTTCCTTTCACTTTATATAGTGACAAATGGTGCCCTCTGTGCATGAGGGCAGTTAGTTTTATACCTTTCATGGGTCAGTATCATAAAAATCAATTCTAACTAGTACTTTTCAGTTCAATCATTTTCCACTTTGATATGGAGCCTTTTTCTCAGAACATTCTATTTGAAAATTAGGTAAAAGTTTGGCACGATACATTTTTCTCTTTAAGGTCAATTGTATTGAGAAAATGTATATCAAGTTTTATACCTTTCATGGGTCAATATCATAAAATTCAATTCTAACTAGTACTTTTCAGTTCAATCATTTTCCACTTTGATATGGAACCTTTTTCTCATAACATTCTTTGAAAATAAGGTAAAAGTTTGGCACGATACATTTTTCTCTAACAGGTCAATTGTCTTGAGAAAATGTATATCAAGTTAGTTACATGTTTTCGTGATTTGTTTTAGCTACACTGGTGATACGGGGAGGAAAATATGACCGTTACTGTTTTTAGATATTATGTAAAGTAGTGTTCTTATTACACAAATTGGGTAATTTTATTCTTTTGATCTGACAGGAATTGCATTCTGATGCTGCTGCACGGGCTGATGGTGACCCTGAACTTTTGGATGATTCGGAGTTTTACCAGCAATTACTAAAAGAATTTTTTGAGACAATTGACCCAACATCTGGTAAATGTCTTTTAACATATATAATGGTATATGCTGTTTACTAAATTGTTGCTTTAGATATGAAGAGTTGATCGACATAACAATCCAACAATTTGCTATCCTTTAACGAACTTTAAAATCAGTGACAAGGGTCTGGCAATGTGGATTTTCTGTATTTGTAGTGTGGAGGTCAATGTTGTCTGGATGTTTCATTAAATTGTTTCTACTGTTATTCAGTTGTTACATCTTGTTTTCAAGTTCTTAGAACTTTTCAAAATGGAACACGGCAGCATAGTAGCTCCATTATTTAATAAAAAATAATTATTTTCAGCACAATTTACTTTGATAGTAATCTTTACTAATTTTAATCCACAGAGACGGCCTTTTATTCTCTTAAAAAGATGCAGTCTAAGAAGAGGAAGATTGTTGATAGACGAGCCTCAAAGAGTCGTAAGATAAGGTAACGTAGATTCTTTGCATTTCCCACCTGAATTTGCTGCAATTTTGCTTCTGAATCTTGTGTTATTCACCGAGCATATTTAGCCCAGACTATTTAAGATTGCATTGTACTGTGGCAGATATAATGTTCATGAGAAGATTGTAAATTTCATGGCTCCACAGCCTAGGGTTCTTCCTCCTTTGTTCCCTGACCTCAATTGTTTGTTCGGAATGAAGAACTCAAAACCAGTTTCTAACAGTAGTGGTAATTCATGCATGGCTGGTAATTCATAATGTATCTTGTTGTTCAACTGATTTGATAATAATTCTTAAGTTCATATGTTATGTAATCTACGCCAATTGTTCAATGTCAGCCATGTTTTTTTGGGGAATGTTTTTTTTGGGGAAACATACATTATATTACAAGAGGAAGTTGCTGTTGCTTTGCTAACCTTTTTACTTTTTTGGACAATGCCAAACCTTGATATCGAAAGGCCTTCAATCAGGATTAGAAATAAGTGCAGTACGTTATACTGAGAAATTTATATTAATGTCATCAGATGAAGTGATGAACTAAGTTAGCAGTATAAAGCTAAATGATTATTGACTTCAAAATAAACTGTTGAAACATAAACAGATTGAGAGTTCTGATCATAATTCTTGAATCTTGTCTTTTAAACTTTTTGTTTCTGCAAATGGTCATGTTGTATAACCTCCCAGCAGCTTCTGAGATCAAAGCTATCTGTAAAAGGCTAACATTGCAACGTCACATAATAGAAAATCCATAGCCATCAGAGGAACATTAGGACTTGGAGTTTAGATTGATTTTCAGACAATTGTGGTACTGGTATCTTTTCTTATACTAGTTTAGATCAGACGACCTTAAATTTGTATGTTCTTCGGGCTATGAACGCAATTGCACTTTCCGAGTTTCCGGTAAAGAAAAAAGACTAAATTAGTCGGGCAACTCAGAAGTACGTATTTCAGGAGAGAGAACGTAGCAAGAATACACAATAAATTCATGTAGGAACCAAAATGGACTCCATGTATGACTCTCCTGGAGAAAAAGAACCAGTGAACAGATTGATATAGAATAAACATGACAGCAACATTGATGGGCACCTTCCACCTTTTGGCACTCCGTTCACGGTTGTTTCTGCCATAGGTGGCGACTTCGAGCTTGTCATCTTCATCCCGTTGTACTTATTCATTGTCTAGAAAACGAATACAGTAAATGAAAGTGAATCAACATGCATGTATGGATGAACATGTTTCATTGCACCGGAAAATTGCATTAGTTTAGATGAACAAACAGGTTGTGCTACTAATTGCCCAAGTGCCCAACATATACCATTTGGTGATTTCACTGATTACTTAGTATAATTATATTCTTGAGTTCGACGACTAATGGACTAACATGTTGTAATTAATGTTGTTTTTTACCTTCATTCTATTTAGATTAAAATAGTTGAAGTAAGAGCATAGCTTGTTGTCTAAACTCTAAACACACCTGCATTAGTGACATTTGTGTCGACATAAGAGTCCTCATCAGAAAGATGAGCAACACTGATGGCAGCGGCAAGGACGATAGCGGAAATCTAACCTTAACCTCTCCAGCGGCTCGGAGTGGTAGCTCACTCGACTACCATTTTTGGAAATCAAAAAAGGACGATAGCGGAAATGATGAGCATCTTCCACTTTGTGAGACCCTGATCATTGTTGTTGTTGTTGCGGCTGCTGCCAGCCCTCATTGCTGATAAAATGATAATGGAATAGGATCATCCACTGCCACTTCTTCATAATCTCCTTTATCTAAAGCACAAGAACAACAGGAAATGATATAATATAAAGGTAAAAATATTTTAGTAAAAGCCAATCCATAATCCATCTATATGCGTCCAAGTACTATATAAAGCAGCTTTCAACAACTTGATTAAGGGAAATGAAAAAAATAACTACACTGCTTGTAATACAAGTTAATAGCAGTTTAATTTGCTGTCTTATGAATATTAGGAGTTGGTCAAATGCCCAGGTTAATAAACAACACACCTTTATCTACCGTTGAATCAGGTTCATAGGGGAGCAAGGCTGATCATCAGATGTTAACAAATCTTCACCAGTGGTCTCTATTTGCTTCTCCTGCACAACCTGGATCCCCCACTCCCTTATTCAGAATCTCTACATCAACAATGCTGATGTGTTTTATTATGTATAAAGATTAGTTTAGTCGATGAAAAAATTATTTTAAGCGACGAAAAAATTAGTTTAGCCAGGTTTTAATGGGTGTGTTTTATTGAGTATGTATAAAGATTTTACTGGATTATTTATGGAAGAATATGAAATTTGAATTTTTGGTTTGGAACCACTATTTTGGCATTGATTTTTGGTCCACTCACTCTAATACTTTTCACGTCTGAGAAGTTCTAACCCTAGCCTCGGAGGCTGACATGTTCACGCTGGTTATGGATGATATATAAAATTTAGAAAGTGAGGTACTCCAGGTTTCTAAGAGTATTCTTGGAGGCAGTTAGATTTTCTTGTGATCACTTGTGGGATTGGGTCACATAGTAATGAGAATATGTTCATATGTTTCATGCAGTAAGCTCTTGGATTACATATCATGTTGATGTCTGGTTGCATGAGTAGTGGTTGATTTTGGAAAAAGAGATCGGGTATCTATTAGAGGAAAATCCATTGTTGAGGAATGAGTTTTTGGGTTGATGGTTATTATATATATATATATATATATATATATATTGGGAAACAATTTTGCTCTCGAGTTATAGATTAACGGTAGATATGTATGTGCCGTGTCGGTCGCAAAGAAATGATGGAAGCAAGGGTATGACTATCCATGATTTTCTAAAGCAAGGGCATGACTATCCATGATTTTCTAAATTTTGAAATGTGTTATCAGAATAGTCTGCTAATGACACCTGAATGTTCAGTTGGCAAATCATCGCTATGAGTTGAAGTGGGAATTGGTCTACATGCTTAATGTCGTAGATATGGATTGTAAACCTGTGCGCATTTTGTTTCATTATTTTGGGGTCGTATGTGTGTGAGGAATTGATCAATTGAATTAGAGAAGGAACCCTATTATGCAAGTTGTAGGCCATTTGAGTGTTGGCCAGGGTAAGATATGTTCGTATAAGATTTCCGTTTGCAGACATAAGCATGATTGTTTCTTTGATGCTGGCATGGATTTTTCCCCTGAATGGGAAGTTTATATAAATAAATTGATGGAGCCAGAATGTGGATTGGATTCATTGTGTGGATTTGTGAGATCAAGAGTAATAGTTTATCGTTGGAGTCGTACCTCCAAGATTGTAAAGGTTGATTAAAAAGAGGGTCCAGAAATGTCTCAAGAGTTTTAATTGAGTGAAGAGTGTTGCATGGTGTAAATGTGTATGACATGGACCTGGATTACATCCTGTCTTGGGAAGAAATTTCATGTTATCATCTTCTATTTCCTCATGCAGGATTTTACCCTGAGCTGGGTGAAAGTAGCCTCCAGTCATTGAGATTTTAGTGACTGTTTCTCGACTTCTATCAGGACATCAGGGTTCGAATGTTAGTGCAGTTTCGACACTTATTGGTACGAGTTCGAGATTTCTCGTGCCGACAGTCAGGTAGAATTGAGAGAGATGTGCTTGTATCCTGGATCTGTTAGGTACTTGGGGGAATGAGCATTCACCGCTGGATGTGGTGCGTTAGTGGCACTCTGGATGATTATGACATATTATCGAATTTATTGGTAAAGTAAAGAATGATGTCATTGGGAATGGCGATTAGTTTTACATTCCGCAGCGGAAATTTCGAGGATGAAATTTCTATAAAGGGGGTAGATTATAACACTTCGTCCCAAAAATTCACCATTTTACCGGGATCAGGCGTGTTACAGAGGGTTGTAACCGTGCTATTAACTCTCCTCGAATTATTATTCGAGTATTATATCGAGATATTTTCAGTTTTGGGGAAAATAGTTTATAAGTCCCTAGGGTGAAGAATATTTTAATGCGAGGCCTCCGGTATTCTTGGATTATTTTCCAGAGCTACATGCAGATTATTATGAATTTATTCAGTTTACGGGAATAATAAATGTTATTTACTTTACCGTAAAAAAGTGATTTTGCGATAAGTCGAGAATTTGGAAAAACTTTCTTCGGGGAAGTTGTAGAGGTCGACGTTAATACGAACTCGTGGGTATGTCCTATGAATTAATCGGAGTTATTTATTCAGGATAATGCATAGTTATCGCGTGGTAAATATTAAATAGCAAAATATCTATTTACTGTTCACGGTAACTTTCTTTTATTTAATCTGGACCGTCAGATCAATCAGGGAGTTGATCTGGGCCGTTGGTTATATATATATATATATGGGATCGGGGCAGAGGGGGGAGAGGACACCGGACACACACACACTCTCTCTCTCTCTCTCTCGAGCAGCTCAAGACCACCCCAGCTGGACCTCCACAGCCGCGTGTCCTGCCTCACCGCCGTCACCAGCAGCTTCGCCTCGTCTCGGTGACCGAGTCTCGACCCTCAGCCAAGCCAGAGCCGTCGTGGCCGCCAACTAGCAGAGGAGAGTGAAAGCTCAATCACTGCCCAGTTGAGTGGTGTCGAACCAGTCCAGAGAAGAGCCAAGGAAGCTCAGGCAGCACCAAGAGCTGCCCAGAAACACGGAGGAGGCAGCGGAGCTTCGCCTGAGTTGCAGAGGTTGACCTTGAGGTATGAAAACCTCGACTTTTCTTGTGTTTGAAGTGTTGGACTACCTAGGATATGTAGAAGCCAGAAATGCAGGTGTAGAAGCTCGGTTTGGTCGAAAAAGCTTGGTTTTCTGACGAACCAGTCGATCGGAGAAGACATAGTAAAAACTCTAGTTTTTACCACGCCTAACTTACCTTTTTACTGTGGGGTAAAATTACCAAATTACGAAATGTCAAAACTATCCTTGATAGTTCAGGATAATTACAGGGATGCCACTAGGGCTGAAATCCCAGAAATGCCCTTAACAGCTTTGCATATTTACAAGGCTACCATTGAGGTCAAAAAGACAATACTGCCCCTGACAGGTCTAGTTAATGGTTGCCCCTGAGGCTGAAATTCTAGAAATGCCCCTGGCATTTTAGCGTAATTACCAAGCTGCCATTAAAGATGAATTGACAATACTACCCCTGGCAGTTTAAGTTAATTACAAGGGTGCCCTTTTTGTTGTTTTACCTTTATGCCCTTGGTTGATTTATATAATTACGTGGTTGCCATTATATTTACTTATTTATGTGATTAAAATGTGTTTGGATGTTGTTTATCGGTTTGGAAATAGTCGTGGAGTAATCTGGATAAATAGATGTTTAATGCTACTTCAGCGGAGGGGTTGAACCCCGGGTTTACGATAGGAATACTTTTAGCAGGTTATTAAATGGTTCGCTAAATAGAAAAGTGGGATTTATCTGGTTAGAAAATTAAGTATATAAGAGCTACATGTGGCTTGATCCCTGTGTATAGGGTAAGTAGGTAGCCTGTCCGTGATACGGGTGCAGTCACAAATAATATTTAGACCCTAGGTCCTCTAAAGTATTTAGTATGAAATCCAATTCGGTAATCAAGATAACTTCAGATTTCGTGATGTCTATTTCGGTGTCGTTTGGACTGTTAAAAATGGTTTGGGTAAAAGATTATCCATTCATAATGGGGATTATGAGAGAATCTCTCTCAGAATGGGTCCCGCACGTTCTATCCCGGATTTAGAGAGGTAAACTCAAGTCGGGACGTGACAGTTTAATAGAGCAGAAATTGCTTTAAGGAAATTAAATATGATCATGTGTGGTAATTCCGGCATTAACATAAGAGGACTTGGTTTAATACGTAGTCAACCAAAGTTTTCGTTTTTGCTTTGAATTACTTACACCAATTGAATGTTTAATTCGAAAGACACCTTTCTTGTATGCATGATCCTATATGTATGACTATATATTATGAAGAATATACGTGATAATTTCATACACACACACAACCCCCTTCTAATGAGGGATCTATTTTCTTGACATATATGAGGGATAAAAAATTACACTAATTTTTTATCACCAAATCACATCTCCACTATCTAATATATAGATTTATATATGTAGATTATCTCTGAAAAATTTCATCCAATTTGGTAAGGTGCTCAAAACTACGAATTAAAATAATAAGCATGAATGGTTCATGTTTGACAGATTTGATGCGCAATTGATTTCAATTAGTTCAAAGCCTTAAATGTCACCAAGTTAGATGAAAATTTGCAGAAATGATCTACATATATGAATCTAAGTATTAAACGGTGAAGATGTTGATATGTGATAGAAAAGTTTGTCTAATGTTTGATCTCTCATATATGTCAAAAAAGGATCATTTAGTGGAAGAGCTATATATATATAGGCCGAATCTGAAGAGAATGTCCGCACTTTGTTAAAGTGCGCACGGTTCGCATGTCGCCATCTGCGCCGTCCGTTTTCTCTCGCTTTCTCTTCCCGCTACATGGAGATGGCGACATGTGGCCGTCCGCACTTTAACAAAGTGCTCTATATCCAATATATATATATATATATATATATATATATATATATATATATATATATACAGGGGTGCTCCGCTACACAAGTCCGCACCAATGGTTTTGGTGCGGTTTTTCATTTTTACACTACTTTTCATTCGAATTTCCTCATCTCCAACGTCCAGTATCTAGATAATATTGTATAGATCTGCTCTGCAAAATTTCAGCCAATTTGGTAATCGTTAAGTCCCTCAAAATTGTGTTTTTCTATTATAAACACGAACGGTTCCGGTTTGACAAATTTTAGTCCATCGATTTGTTTTTCGATTTTGAGGGCCTTAACGATCATCAAATTGGCTGAAATTTTGTAGAGAGGATCTGCACAATATGATCTAGATTCTAGACTGTGGAGATGAGGAAATTCGATCGAAAAGTGGTGTAAAAATGAAAATCCGCAGTAAAACCATTGGTGCGGATGTGTGTACCGGAGCAAAATTATATATATATATATATATATATATATATATATATATATGTGGTAGAGTAATGAAAATGTATGTGATATATGATAATGTACGTATGTTTAGACTCAAGAGGGACATATATGTTACAGTAAGACACCAGTTGATATTGAAAAGTTGTGTTTATATTGAAAATGTGTGTTTGGAACCTTTTCATTCTCTATATAAACATACTACATGCTACCAGTTATATATCATAACATGAACCATCAATTACCTCCTCCCTTCCTTCTCTTATTCTTTTATATAATCATACAATTGTCTTCTAGTATTTTCTAAGGGAATTTTTTGATTTTGCAATATCGCAGATTCTAAACTTGTATCATGGAATTGATTTGGCACGAAACCTTTTAACAAACTCATTGCGTGAGGGCAAATAATACTTTAAGGAAATTATTCGAGTTGTACCTCAAAGTTGTTATTAAATTTATTTTCTCCATTTTTTCATTATTGCTAATATACCCCATCACATGACTGCTCACATTGCGAGACCATTTACGTGCATGTTGCAATGTGAAGCGACAAAGTTTATTTTTCGGGACTGAAATTCACTATATAACACAGTTAAATTGACTTTATTAAAAAAACTTTTTTTCTTGATAACTCACAGTCATACACTCTATATATGTCCACACTCTACATATGTCCGTGAGGTTTGAACCTGTAACCTTAAAGTTGTTAGTTTAATATCTTAACCAAACAAGTCATGACACATAGTTAAATTGATTAGTTGCATACTTGATTGTAATTTAGGTTATGGTTATGGTGAAGTTTATAATGTAAATATTTGAGTTTTCTTGATACCATAAACTTTTTGAGTTATTGGAGGCAATGAAAGTATATATCTATATAAACGTTTGAGCTATGAGAGGCCATTAAAGTATGCGAGTGCGAAGCAGCTTCGAAATTGTTTGCTAAACGTACTAAATTGCCCTCTCCTCTGCTGTACAAGATGGACTATATAAATGACAAGACGGACTATATAAATGCACCATCAAAGTCTTTCTTCAAGGAGCGATATGTCTATCTCGACGCATATGTTTTATTACAGATATTGAAATTGTATCTTTTGAATATATTTTTATTTGGAGTGCCAATATTTAAACCTTCTGTTAGGAGTTTAGGATGCATGGGAAGTCCCCTTGTGCATGACACATGCTCATTTTTGACATGCAAATTCATTTTTATAAATATGCCATGCCTGAAAAAGATGGTATAGTAGCATGTATTTTGATGGATGGGAAGTCATAATGGATGGTTTTGAAATTTTGTTGGGATTAAAAGTGAAAAGTAAAAACAAAATCTAGATGAAAGTCCCCTGAAAGTCCAACCCAACAGTTGGTTTTATATAATAGAATCCGAATACTAACAATTTTACACCCAAAAATAAAAGTTATTCATCCCTTGCCCTCCGTTGCACACCGAGGCCAGTTCTTATGTTTGCACCCAACCGAATTAGGTCCTCCACCTGTGAAAAGAAATGGACAGCCGTTAAGTGGTGATGAAGAGGATAATCATATTAATTGTCCTGCTCAAATAGTTGGTCAAATAAGATGAACACATCAACAGTGATTGTGGATATTTTTCAGTCTGCATTTTCATATTTAACCCAACTAAAACAGAAACAGATGTTTGAAGAAGTCTATTTTATGCTTCTGTTATGAAACATACATGCTTTTAGGTTCAGGGCTGAGTTTATATTTAGAATGTACTTTAAAATATAATACAATTAAGAACTGTGAGGACATAGTTTAAGCTAGGCAGAATATTTAGCAGTTTTTCTTTTCTTTGTTCGATGAGGAAAATCTGAGTGAAGGTCCTGAATCACAGCTAAAAAGGATCCCAACTAAAGCTAAACGATCCAAACACACCACTACCACAGCAATGACAATGAATCTTTTATAAATTTAAAAAAAAATCAACGTGGACTACAATTTTTCTTACTTCCTTGTCTACGGGATGTAACAAGGTCAAAATTCCTATTGTCTAGACAGTAAGCATGATTGGCAAGAAAAGAAAGAAGACAGTAAGCATGAACTTGTCGATTTTGGAAAGGTCCTGACTAATATATAGTTACTCACTAACACAGTTGAATTAGCATGCCAAAATGATTAAATCAATATTTGTGTATTTAAAAGAGACACAACAAGATGCAGGTAGAAATAAATCAAGGATTGAATAGTCTAGGTCCCAAACCTCACAAATAATTCCACTCTTCATAGCAAGGTTCTAAAAGTCGCTAGTCGGTCGGCCGGGGACTAGCGAGTAGAGGAGTAGTCAGAGCAGTACTCGGGGAGTACTCGGATTTTAATTTTTAGTATATTTTAATTTTTACAACATATAATTAATTTTTTTTTGTAAAAGGTAAAATAATGTCCAAAATAATAAAAATAGTCAATAAAACATTACAATATTAAACTCGAATTAGGTTTTGAGTTTTGAACAAGTCAAAATGAGTTAAATGACATCGTTTCTTTTTCTTTTTTCTTTCTTTCTTATTTTTGGTCTAATCCGAGTAGAGCCGACTGGGCCTACTAGGCCGATTTTTCACCGACTAGCCCGATTTTTTTTCCTATTTTTCTCCCGCCCGACTAGCAATGAGCTGAGAGAAGTGTAAACTATAGGATCCATCCATAAATTCTGCCAACTAAAGTTAAAACATAATAATTTCAGATAACTGTGGGAATTGGAAAACATCCTTGAAATTAAAGGCACAGTAGCTCAACTGTAGCATAGTTGGTATCCAATCTTAAGAGAATGATTCATATAATAAGATGTCGATGATCTGGTTGATGTGATAATTATCAGTATACTGAGCTAATTGTAACAGCAGATTGAGAGCAAAGGTACTAATCATGCTCTTAAGAGTGGATAACATCTGTACTCTTAAGTGGTCCAAAAGTATAAGCCAACTGAGATAGGAGTTTCCCAAATCGAATCTCCCCCTCATCTTCCATGACAACATTGAAAGAGAAAAGAAAGGAAACAAGAAAACAGTTTGAAAATCAGGGATTCTGGAAAAGGATGCCAATTTAATTAACTAAAGAGCATATAAGAATTGGGAACGTCACACATAATTCTTCATGGTCCAATTCTAATCTATCCACCACTCTTATATGCACCCGTCCTCTTTACACACAGGTTAGATATACAGCTGCAACCCAAATTCAAACATTTTTGTGCAGAAAATTTTCCAGAATTTGAGGAACCAAAGGTACTAATCGTGAAGAGTAATGTCAGTTTGAACTTTTGAAAGAATTTTCTAGCGGAGGGCATCTACAATTTTCTGACAATCTTGGAAGCAGAGGAACTGGCTGCTGGAAGAGCAGACAACATAGTGTCTGTGGACACATTACAAAGAAATCTCATGATGATGGCAGCTTAGAAGCTTAGCATTTCAGTTCCTCAAGGACTTATACATCGAATTCTAAGTATCATAAACTTAACATATACACTAATAGCATTCTTAAATAGTGGTTTAAATTTCCTGTCAAAAATGCTATACAAATTGTAAAGAGCTATATGATCGCAAATTTAAGTATACCAAAACAAAGCAACAGTAATAGAAATGCTTCCGGTGAAGGAGTGGGGAGCTAACCGTGTGGATACCAGAGGCACGGATGCCAGCGAACGCGGCGGTGGCGCCGGCGCTGACGAGGAGGGAACCGACAGCGCAAGCCCTGAAAGGCATGGACAAGGAGTTGCGGCCGGACCCTTTCCGGTACAAGACTACCGCCGAGGCCAACTGGGTCGCGCTGGCTCCGGCCCACAAAAAGTGAGAGTCGGGTATGAGGCTCCGGTAGTGGTTGCCGCCATTTACCTTGTCCTCCGCCATTTGCACCTCACTGAATCTGTAGACATCGATTTGGGTATAAGTAGTGACCGTGTCGGGTTGACCCGTTTAAAAGTGGGCTTTGCGCTTTTTTGGTGTGATTTACTAATGAGAGATTACTAAAAGTTAAAACTTATGCCTTTATCTTTTCATATACGCCTGGAAATATGCCTCGCACCTCAACTGACTCATCTGGCATCCTCCACTGCTACCCAGCCTCTACACGGGGCATCAACACACCATTTGGCACTCCCGACCTCTGTTGACTCAAAACCAGGCCTAGAAATGTCAGTAGTCCTTAGCCAACTCAACATCTGAAGGCCAAGAACTAAGCTTTGCCAGCCCACTCAACACCAACCCAGATCCACTCAGCCTAATGGCTGGACTGGGCATCAACATTCAAACCCGTGGGTTTCGAGCTGAAAATTGTGGAGCCATCAACTCCACTGGCCTAACATCTTGTCCTCCACGGAAACCACCACTATCAAATTTCAAGGACGAAATTCTTTTAAGGGGCAGATGGTAACACCTCGTACTTTTAACTTTCTCTAAAACTACTATTTGAGATTAATATTGAGATATTCTCGGTTCTTGGAGAAAATAGAATCAATGTCATGAGGGGTAGATTATGTTAATATGAGCCATCCGGTATGTCCGGAATATTTTCCGGGGCTACAGACTGTTTAATATGGATTTATTTAGTTTACGGGAGTAATAAAAGTTATTTACCCTATCGTAAAAAGGTGACCTTACAATAAGTTGAGAATTTGAGGAAACTTCATTCGGGAAAGTTGTAGAGGACGTTAATACGAACTCGTAGGTATGTCCTACGCTTTAATCAGAGTTCGTATGCAAAAGTTATGCGGGTTTAAATGTTGTTACCGTGCGATAAAAGTAAATAGAAAAATATATATTTACTGTTCACAGTAATTTTTATTTGACAGATCTGGACCGTTGGATTCGTGAGATTGAATCTGGGCCGATGATTTTCGTTTATATATAAGGTTGACCGGATCTTTCTCTCTCGCTTCTCACTCTCGAGCAGCTCGAGATCACACCACCACCTCCACCTCAGGTGTGCGTCTCGCCTCACCGCTGTCACCATCAGGTTCGCCCTGCTCCGACGACCTCGTTCTGACCCTCAACCGTGCCAGCGCCTCCGTGAGCCTCGTCTGGCGGAGGAGAGAGCAAGCTCGAGGACTGTTCTCTTGGTCTCGAAGTGAATCCAGGTGAGAGGAGGGGATAGGAACGTCCAAGGAGCTTCCTGGAGCTGCTAGGAGCATGGAGGAGGGAGGAGGCGACGAGTGGAGCTTCGCCGGAAGGGGTGACTGGAGCGCTGTGTTCTTCACCTTGGAGGTATAAAAACCTTCTCTTTTCCCTTAATTTCTAGCTTGTTCTGCTGTTGGGTAGGTGTAGGAACAGATTAGACAGGCGTTGGAAGCTGGTTTGGTCGGAAAAGCTTCGTTTTCCGGCGAACCGGGAAAATTCAGGGTAAAAACCATGGTTTTTATCACAGTAAAACTCCCTTTTTAATGTTTTACTGAGGGGCAGAATGTCAAAACTGCCCCTGGCAGTTTGGGGTATTTACAGGGGTGTCATTAGGGTTATAATTCCTAGAATACCCCTGATAGTTTGAGATAATTACCGGACTGCCACTAGGGCAGAAATTCCATAAATACATTGACAGATTTGTACTTTTACGCAACTGCCACTAAAGCTGAATTTAAACAAACCATTCTGCCCCTGGTTGATTTGTATAATTACAGGGGCTGCCACTAAAGCTGAATTTCTTAAAATGCCTCTGGTAGTTCAGATTAATTACAAACTACCATTAAGGCTAAAATGACCATGTTATCCTGACAATTTTGGGCTAATTACAAGAGTGTCATTAGAGATTTGAATTATCTTTATATCCCTAGGGGATTTATTATTTATGAGGTTGCCACTAGTTTATATATTTATGTGTGTATGTTGTTATATTTATACGATTGACGTGAAATCCTGTTGTATAATTGTATGGTGGATATAATAGGGATAGTCCCGACAGATTGATGGTCGGTGGATGCCTCAGCGGAGAGGTTAGACTTCGGATACGCATTAGATGTTTGATATCCATACTAATAGATCGACCGATAATTAGAAAAGCGGGATTCTGCCCGGTTAGGGTGTACTTATATAAGAGCTACGTGTGGCTTGATCTTGAGGACAGGGTACGTAGGCAGCCTGACCGAGATTCGGGTGCAGTGACAAATATTATTAGAACCCTAGGTCCTCTAAATGATTGGTTTGAGGTCCAAATGCGGAAATCGGGATAACCTCCGACAGTGAGGTCTATTCCGGTATCGTTTGGACTGTTGAATTTGGTTTGAAAAAAGGGTTATCCTTTCTCAAGGGGGATTTCGAGTAAATCTCTCTTAAGATGGGTCCCGCACGTCCTAACCCACGTCTAGGAAGGTAAACTTAGATCGGGGCGTGTCAAATGGTATTAGAGCCTAGGTTCAAACCCTCGAACGATAGGAGTGTAGGTGATCAATTAAATTTTTTTTTTCTGACTTATGTTTGTGGCTAGAATGGCCACCTGGTTTCGGATGATTAATGTGTAAATTTAATGGGAGCTGATTACTTAAGAATAATATGGTAAGTTTATTCTTATAATAAGGGGGTCGATGTTTATATTAGCAATTTGTTTATATTAGTAATATATATAGTTATATATTATTCGGGTCGCCAGATTCCATCGGTGTAGAGCTATTATTCTCACCGAAACCGAGCGTACGGACCTTAGTTATATATTATTCGGGTCGCCAGATTCCGTCGGTGTAGAGCTATTATTCTCATTGGGACCGAGCTTACGGACTCTAGCTATATATTATTCTGGTCGTCGCAATGGTGATGATAGAAAGTAAATAATGTCTACATTAGAGTGTGAAATTTGTTTGTACGGTCAAAATGATACGTTCACATGTTTTAAGGAGGTATTGTGAGTGAACTTTTATTTTTTAAATATAATGCATGCATGATACGAATCACGGCTAAGTTGTTAACTGCGGAAACGAAAACAACACGAACACGGGTATTGGTCGAAGAAATTGTTCTTCTCTTATTATTGTGCTTAAAGGCTACAATCTCTGATGTCTACTCCTTTGCTACAATAACGCTATGATTCGATCCTAGAACTAATGCTAGGCATTTCTATTTATAGAGTCACAAACCTTATAAATCCTTATCTAACTAGAAAACTATACATTGTCCTAGTTAGACAACTATTCCTCTCCCATAAAGGAGAAGGAATCCTAATTCCTAAAAGCTAAAGGATACACCCGTATCATGGCTCCCCCTCTACTAGGAACTTAAACTCCCGTTTAAGTTAAAATTGGAGATTAGGAAACTCGAGAGTTCCCTTTTCCTTGCTGAACCATTTCGCCTTGCTTGGAACTTGACCCGCACGTCCAATCAGAAACGTCGTCCGCTGTCCTTTACGTGTTGTAGTCACCTTCCGCTCCAAAATGCAATCTTCGTCTAATGGATCCTCTTGGTCAAACCATAAGTCTTCAACTGATGGTAGAACCGTCTTGTCGTCACTGTTTTCACCGTCATCATCAAGCAGTGGCGGCTCAAACAGCTTCAGATATTCGGCGTTGATAACCGAGTACATGCCCAAGTAAGGTGGCAAGTCGAGCTTGAAGGCGTTGTCTCCAATCTGCTCCAGTACACGAAAAGGTCCGTACTGCAGTGGCTTGATCTTCTTACCTTCTCCCTTAAGACGCTCCTTACTCAGCTTTAACCACACTAAGTCACCAACTCTAAATTACAAGGCACTCGATGCATGTCATGCTTAGCCTTGAACTTTGCTTGTGACTTCTGTAGTTTTGCTTCAACAGTTGTATGAATCTGACTAATCTTCTCCAGGAAACGCTGTGCTCGTAGCCTATCACTCTCCCCCTTTCCTTGGTGACCGTTCCCAACCGTGAACACTATGTCAAAAGGACTTGGAGGCAGATACCCGTAGCACGCTTCAAAAGGTGACGTTCCTGAAGAGCTATGTACTGCCCTGTTGAACGCAAACTGCAGATATGGAAGACTCTCATCCCAAGTCTTCGGATGTCTAGCATTGTAACCCCTTAACATATGCACCATAGTCCTGTTAACTACTTCTGTTTGTCCATCGGTCTGAGGATGAAAAGCAGTGCTCTTCTTCAATCTGGTATCCATCATTCGCCACAAAGAATCCCAAAAGTGACCCAGGAATCTGCTATCTCGATCCGAGATGATCAAACTCGGCAACCCGAAATGCTTCCATACATTTTCGAAAAACAATTTAGCAGCCCCTGCTCCCGTCACCGTCTTCTTGCAAGGAATCAATATCACCATCTTGCTAAACCGATCGACCACAATGTACAAGTAATCACAACCTGACTTGGCGCGCGGCAACCCTCCCAAAAAGTCCATGGAAATACTCTCCCAAGGCTGTGAAGGTACCGGCAACGGTAGGTACAACCCTCTCTTCCTATTCGCGGGCTTGGAAGTGCAACACAACTTGTAGCCGCGAATGAATCTAGACACATCATCCTGCATCTTTGGCCAGATTTCCTCAGATTCCTGTACAGTTGTGCGGTATAACCCTGAATTTGGTAAAGGACTCTCCCCTATCAGCATGATCTCGTGCTCCACACTTCTTCTCGGCGGCAGACCTGGATTCTCCTTAAACAGATCAGCAAACTTAAGTTTCAGCTTCTCTACGTCTTGGTTTTGCTTCCCGGACAAAGAAGTTAAGCATACTTGACTCGAATATTCCTCCTTGGGCCGAATCATTATCAGAACAAACTTCCCGCATGCATTAACCAGTCGTTTCGCTTGTGTTGCCATCACCAAGCTTGCTTCAGGTGGGGAGGTCGCCGCCCGGATGACAAAACGTCGTCCGTCCTTAATGAAGGTGTACTTCTGAGCCTTCCTTTCATAGATAGCATCTCTATCCCATAAGTAAGGATTCCCCAGAATTACCTGACAAACATCCAATGGTACCACATCACATGTTACTTCATCAATGTATGTTTCATAAAGAGCAAACTTGAACGTGCATTGAGTAGTAATGCTTAGTCCTGCATCTTTCTGAATCCATCCTAATGGATATGGCTTTGGATGTTTGACTGTTTGAAGACCTAACTTCTGAACCAATGCCTCCGAGATAAGATTCTTTTGACTTCCCGGATCTACTATGGCATCAACTAGGCTGGCCTTCAATTGCAGCTTTACAACAAAAAGCTGCTCTCTTAGGTTCTCGTCGTCCTTCCTCATCTGAGTTCCTGCCATGAGGTTGAGCTTCACATTCGGCTCCTTCATTCCTAGTACTTCGGTGGTTTCGTTAGCAAGCAATGCTGTTTTCTTCTTTTCCTCCTTGCACCGTAAAACTCTCGGTTTCAAGCGTGGACATTTTACCCAGCATTTATCTGACGAATGACCTCCCTTGCAATGCACACAGGTTTGACTCCCCGCTTCACCTTTCTTCTGTTCCTCTTTCTTGGCATAGACTGACTTTCCCCCAAGCTGCTTTCCATCTCCTTTGGTGTCGCCCTTCTTGAGCTTCCATTCAATGGCGATGGCCTTCACACTAGCTTCAGTAACTGTTTGTACTGTAAACAGTTTTAACTCTTTCTGAAGGTATTCATGTAGTCCGGCTACATACTTCATAAACGCCGCATACTCCACTAAGGAGATATCCAGAACCAGAGCTTGATTCTGGAATTCGGTTGTGTATTCTTGCACGGACTGGTTGGTCTTCTGGCGCAGGTTGTACCACTTGAGCCATCGTTCTTCCAGAAATCCGACTGGATAGAACTGTTTTCTAAGCAATTCCTTGAACTGCTTCCACGACACTACCTCCTCACCATGATTCCTTCGGTAGGACTTCCACCAAGTCAATGCGTGAGAGGATAGTTTCAAAGTCGCACAGGTGATCTTTTCCTTCGATGTAAACCGATGAAACGTGAAATATGTGTCAAGCCGCTCAAGCCAGTCGTCGAGCTTGTCCACATTGACGCTACCATCGTACATCGGAACTTCAATCTTGAAGTCAATCTTCAAGCTACGAAAAGAACTCCCTTCTTCTTGCGCCGCTTGCGAGAATGCTGCGAATCCTTCCTCTCAGTATCATCATCATCCTCGTCAGATTTTTCTTTCTCTTCGTCCGAATCCGAACTGCTTTCTTGCTTCTTCGTCGGCTCTCTTGAAAGCAACTCCTTGACGAGGTTGGTGAGATCCGCTATGGCTGAATTCGATGCAGACACCTGCTTCTCCAATGCTGCAAATCTCTCTTCGGGATCAGTTTTACCGTCCACCATCTTTACCCTCGGCCTTGTAGTATTTTCTAAAGACACAAGAGCTTTCCCTAGCTTTTTTGTACAGTGAGCGAGTCAGGACCATGCACCACAGACTCCCACAGATACGGCTAGGCTCTGATACCAACTTGATACGAATCACGGCTAAGTTGTTAACTGCGGAAACGAAAACAACACGAACACAGGTATTGGTCGAAGAAATTGTTCTTCTCTTATTATTGTGCTTAAAGGCTACAATCTCTGATGTCTACTCCTTTGCTACAATAACACTATGATTCGATCCTAGAACTAATGCTAGGCATTTCTATTTATAGAGTCACAAACCCTATAAATCCTTATCTAACTAGAAAACTATACATTGTCCTAGTTAGACAACTATTCCTCTCCCATAAAGGAGAAGGAATCTTAATTCCTAAAAGCTAAAGGATACACCCGTATCAATGCAATAGATTTTATTAAGTTTCTCCTTTATTTATGAAATTTCCTCTATGTTCTGTTTTATGGTGATTTTGGAAAAAAATTGGGAATTTAATACTTTTTTAAAGATAAGTGAGCCGGGAAAGAGGTTCCTACCTTTTCCGTGATTTTAAAGGATTTTTCCTGGATTATGAATTTCAATTGTTATCACCATTTTGGGTTATGGAGGGGGGTTATTTTTAAAAAGGGAAACTTGGCTTTTGGATTTATTGATTTCGGAAGCTCTCTTCCATAATCATGAAGCCTTGCAAATTGTTCTCTAATGGATCCTTCCACTTGTTCTAGTACAACTTTCTTAGCTCTATAAGCCATCCATTTGTGTACCTTTGCTCTAATGGCACTTGTCATTTCTTTAGCTAGACTGTCTGCATCATCAAAGAAAAACCAACACATATTACGTACAAACACAGATTATTAACTAATTAATTAGAAGACTTGGCTGGTTTCCAGTTTTCATTAAGAGCAATCTGATCCTTAAACTTCCTTGCCAAGTATTTTTGCCTAACCATGTTGTTGAACTTCCTCTCACATTTGTGTTCTGGATTATACTGCCTGATTTTCACTGTGCTCTGATGACTTATTTTATAGGCAAACAAGAAGAGTGGGCAATTGTCCTCCTTACAAACAGTCTTTATTCGTTGCTTGTCATTCTTAACGTTCACGTATTCCCAACCTCCTTGAATAGCATGCTCCCTCAAAGCATCCCTAAGAATCTCCACCATAGAAAACTTCATACCAATTTTGAATTCCACATTATCCATGTCTGTTTTAGGGTTGAATTCAAGTTCCACCTCTTCACGCTCTCCATTGGAATTGATAGTATAACAAAGAATCTCATCATCTGGATCAAGCCCAACAAACCTATCATCATCATCATCATTTATAAACTCTTCATCTCCCGGAACTCTAGTTACACTCTCTTCTGCCTTTCTTTCATTCTCATAATCATCATCTCTCTCATATTGGTCATACTCTTCATCATTGAAAGCTGGATTATAATCATCATAATCCTCCTCGATACTTTCTTCATCATCACTTTGCTCCAGAACCTTCTCTTTTCCCTTCTCTTTTAGACCAACACCTACAATGATGCTTGCTGGAGTAGGTAGAATATCCTCAAGCTCTCTAATTTGAACTCCTGCTGCCTAAAAGAGGAAAAAAATCAGGGTTACAAACAAGAACACAACATCCACTATACTTTTAGTTTTATATTGTGTGGTTTAATGCTCAACATCCACTATACTTAACTTTAGAATTTGTTTCTGCCACACATCCATTCATCCAAAATAAATACCATAGCTAATTCCCCTTTAGTTCTAATTCTGAATCAAAGTCATCCATATCATTGTTCATGTCAAATTTGTCATTCATGAAGCTGAGATTGTGGATTCCAACACTATTATCAAACAACGACAACGCATACTCTTCTAAACCCACAAATATCATTTAAACTCAGAGAAACCCTTAGAAATCAAAAACCCTAATTTTATTCCCAAATTCAGAAAAACATACAATAATGTGTTTTTATTTCAATCAATTTCAGAGACTAAATGGAAATCCTGATACTTACTGTAACTACGGATACCATCGTGCAGCCTATCTTGATCTCTAGGAACCCACGGATCTAGGTCGTCGTCCATGTCGCGACTTTGGTTCGATTCTTCCCTAGATGAAAGTTTGATTTGGAACAGTAGTGAGGGGTTTGATATGGAATGGGTATGAAGGTTTTCGGATAAGGTTTGATTTTGATGGGTTTCTCGGAATTAAGAAGGAGAGGTCACCATTGTTCTTCAACTTCAAAATTCTAGGGTTTTTTAGAGTTTAGCTGGGTTTCGGGTATAGAAGAGGGGTGTAATAGAACAGACTCAACAGAGGGGTATACAATAGAATTTAGAGTCCGACGTGGCCTCCTCCGTACAAATTCCAGACCCCACCAGCGAGTCCCTCGATTCCCAAATCGTTCTCCTCCAAACCAAAACCATCTTTCGCAAAAGTCCTCTCTCAGTCAGCTCCCTTACCTTTCAACATTGATGCTCTTCCAAATCCCTCTGCTGCGAATGGTGTGGTTTCCATTCAAGTCTCTGATGCTCCGCTTCTTCGCGGAATGGAGCGCTGTAAGTGCTCTCTGATTGGGAGGGTTTTGTCTCCCTCATCTGGTGTTCCCCCAAAAGCACATGAACTTGACAGTGTGCCTCCTGGTTTCTCCCACAAGCATAATAAGGGACAAAATGATGTGGTCGTTTCTTCTGCTGGTGTTTTGGATCGACCAGATCAGCAGGTTATATAATATGCTGAATTAGAATGTCCATCGACAGTTGCAGGGACTGAGGTGTGGGAAGGAGAGTTTTCTCCAGTGATTTCTAAACACACTAAGAAACTTTTTAAAAAAAAAAGCAGAGAAAGAGAAGGCAAAATTGAAGACAAGATCCAAGATTCGGGCTCCAAATAGACATGCTCTCCCTCCAAAGGGAACAAAATCAAGAAGCCTAAAATGACAGTCATGTATTGGAATGCCCGGGGCATGGCGAACGATGATACTCAACGGGCATTGGCTGCAATGGTTCGATCACACCATCCATTGATTGTTTGTATTTCAGAACCTTTTGTTTTACTTTCTGCAATTCTAGTTACTTTTTGGAGTTCATTAGCTCTTTCTCTTGTTTCTACTAATAATCGGGGCCAACAAGCTCCCAATCTTTGGATTTTTTGCAATTCTGATCTCAGGCCACAAGTTTTTGTAGCTTCGGACCAGCATATCACCATAGCTTGTGTTCTTGATGGGCTTCCGTGTTACCTTACTACAGTATATGCAAAGACAACAATACCTGGCCGTCGTGCTCTCTGGCAGGAGCTCCAGTATCTGAAATCTGGGTCTGTGAATGGTCCTTGGCTGGTATTTGGGGATTTTATTTGTATCTTGGGTACTCATGAGAAGCGTGCATGCACACTGCTTGTGAATTGATTGATATGTCTACCAGAGGCCAAGCCTCCTACCTTTCTAATTTGTCAATGCAGGCATCTATGCTTCGGGAGAAAGCTAGAGTCCGTTGGTTACAAGATGGTGACAGTGTTGTGATACAGAAACACCTTTTACTCTAGCACACACACAGAATTGAGAGCTATAAAACTTATATTTATTGAACAACTATGAAGGCTTTAAATAAGCCAATTACAACTAAAAAAACCTAGAAATCAGCTTGTGATCTTGATCTCTACAAACAAGGGATTTTCCTACTTTGACAGAATCAACTAACAGAAAGATAAAAGCTTGATCCTAATTACTAGGACTTATTGACTAACAGATGCACCAATCACGCACCAACTTTGAACCAGCAATTGGCGCCAATTCTTAATTCAAAAACTCTTCCAACATATCCTCCCTTGAACTGGACTGCATCAGCATCCAGTTCACTCCTCAATTCCCTTGCATACTCCCAGAAGTTCTCTCATCTTGACAAAGGCTTCAAGCTTCAGAGGCTTAGTCATTACATCTGCAATTTGATCTTGTGTCCTACAGAACTTCAGCTCAATCACTCCATCATTAGACAATTCGCGCAGAAAGTGATACCTGACATGTATATGCTTGCTTCTCCCATGTAGGACAAGATTCTTGGTCAGCTTGATTGTAGAGCAATTGTCACACTGTATCACAGTGCAATTGCTGTTCCTCCATCCGATGCTCTTCAATATTCTCTGTATCCAAACAGCTTGACATGCACAAGCTGCTGCAGCAATGTATTCTGCTTCAGTTGTGGAAAGGCTGACCACTGGTTGTTTCTTGGAACTCCAAGACACTGCTCCAGAGCTTAGCATAAACACATATCCAGAGGTGCTCTTCCTATCATCACTATCTCCTGCATAGTCACTGTCTGAAAATGCCAGCAACTCTCCAGATTCTTCTCCTTTCTTGTACCTCACTCCATAGTCAGTAGTAGCCTTCACATACCTTAGAACCCTTTTTACTGCCTGCATATGTAACTCAGTAGGCCTTTCCATATATCTACTTGCTAGACTCACAACATACATCAAATCAGGCCTTGTTACTGTCAAATACATCAAACTTCCTATGACTTGCTTGTATTGTGTAGAGTCCACCCCTCTTCCTTCTTCATCCTTTTCCATCTTGAAGCCAGGTACTATAGGATTCTTAACTCCATTGCTCTCCTCCATCCCAAACCTTTGCAATAGTTCACCAGCATACTTCTTCTGACTGACAAAAATCCCAGACTCACTTTGTATAACTTCTACTCCCAGAAAGTACTTCATTCTCCCTAGATCAGACATATCAAACACATGTTTCATGGAGTTCTTGAATTCTTGACACATACCAGAATCATTGCTTGTGAAGATCAGATCATCCACGTATACACTGACAATCAGCATCTTTCCATCTGAGCTGGTCTTGATGAAGAGAGTGTGTTCACTTGGACACTTCACAAAGCCTTCTGCCATAAAGTAGGACTCTATCCTGTGATACCAAGCCCGTGGGGCTTGTTTAAGACCATAAAGGGCTTTATGAAGTCTAAGCACTTTATGTTCTTCACCTGCTTTCACATATCCCTGTGGCTGCTCAACAAATACTTCTTCATCCAGTTTACCATGCAAGAAAGCACTTTTTACATCTAACTGAAAGACATACCAGTTGTTTTGAGCTGCTACTGCCAGAATCAATCGAATTGTATCCCATCTAGCTACAGATACAAACACTTCCTTATAATCCAGACCATGCTTCTGTGAATAGCCTTTTGCCACCAATCTGGCCTTGTACTTCTCAACTTCTCCCTTTTCATTCAACTTAGTCTTGTACAGCCACTTTACTCCAATAGTCCTAGCTCCTATTGGAAGAACAGCTAGACTCCATGTCTCATTCTTCTCTATGGCTTGAATCTCCATATCCATAGTTTCTCTCCATTTTGTGCTGCCTACAGCCTCCTCAAATGTACTTGGATCACCATTTTCTGTAAAAAGTACCAAGTTGACATCTTCTTCTTCTGACAAGCCTTCTCCTGAAACATACTCTTCCATCCATAGTGGAGTTCTTCTGGTCCTCCCTTGCTGTAGACTTTGGATATTCTCTTCTTGAGGGACTCTTGATGTCCCTTCCAGATCAGATTCCTCATTTGCTTCTGATTCAGCATTCTCTTCCTCACTCCCAGACTCTACTTCACCATGCTCATCTTCTTCATCTCCCCAGACTAATGCTTCACTGTTTTTCTCTTTGTCTCCCCACTTCCAGCATTCTTCTTCTTCAAAAACAACATCTCTACTTATGACAACTTTCTTAGTGACAGGATTGTAGAGTCTATATGCCTTGGTGTTTTCACCCAACCCTAAGAACACACATTCCATACTCTTGTCTTCCAGCTTGGTTCTCCTTTGATCAGGAATGTGTACATGAGCAATGCACCCAAATACTCTGAAATGCTCAACTGATGGCTTGTGACCACTCCAAGCTTCTTCAGGTGTTTGATCCTTCACTGCAGTAGAGGGGTTTCGATTCATTACATGCACTGTCCACCTTACAGCTTCAGCCCAAAAATCCCTTGGTACCTCCTTTTCAGATAACATGCTTCTGACAAAATTCATGATACTCCTATTTCTTCTCTCTGCTACACCATTTTGCTGTGGTGTGTAGGCTGCAGTAAGCTGTCTTGCTATCCCTTTTGAGCTACAGAACTCATTGAACTCTTCTGAACAGAATTCTCCACCTCTGTCTGTCCTTAAGCAGCCTATCTCTTCTTTTACTTCCTTCTCCACCAGACTCTTAAAATTTTTGAACATATTAAGAGCCTCTGATTTCTCAGATAGAAAGTACACCCATATCTTTCTACTGAAATCATCAATGAAGGTTGCTAAGTACCTCTTCTTGCTGTTTGATTCTGGACTGATGGGACCACATAAGTCAGCATGTACAAGTTGCAGCCTTCGAACTGCTCTCCACTGGCTTATCTTTGGAATGGAAACTCTGTGCTGCTTCCCAATCAAACAGTTTTTGCACAGTCTTGATGGAGTCTTTAGTAAGGGAAGGCCATCCACCATTTTCTTGTGATGCAAGGTTCTCAAGTTCTTGTAGCTTAGATGAGCATATCGACTGTGCCATAGGTGAGAATGATCACTTGATACAGCTTTATGACAGTGAGCTTCAAGAATGCTTGTACACAGTGAGCTATGAGGATGCATTTCAGCTAAAAGAACAAACATCCTATTTGCTGTCATACCTGTCTGCATTATCAGACCTTTTGACTGGTGATAGACTCTACACATATTATCTTGCATCAATACTGCTAACCCTTTTTCTTGTAGCTGACCTACACTTAACAGGCTGTTCCTAAGCTCAGGGACATAATAAACATGCATAATGGTCTGAGTGATTCCCCCAACATGTAGTCTCACACTCCCTTTTCCCACTACATTCATTCTAGTGTTGTTTCCAAGTTTAACAGTTGACTTATAATTCTCATCTAGACTAGAAAACCATAGCTTATTTCCTGTCATGTGATTAGAACAGCCTGAATCAATAAACCATACCTCTTCTCTTTTAGCATTGTGTTTCTCCATGTGTGCCATAAGGAGCAGTTCTTCACTCTCATCTAGTTCTGCATAGTTGGCTCCCTTCTCCCAATCAGGAAATTCATATTAAAAATGTCCCAACTTGTGGCACTTGAAGCATTCAACAATTGCTTTGTTGAATGATCCTCTGCTGCGTCCACCTCCTCTACCCACTACCAGAATAAGTATCATAGCCGACGAAAAAAAAATTACCAGGCCGACGAAAATTTTTTTCGTCGGCTAAAGTCCATTTTAGCCGACAAAAATAATTTCGTCGGCTAAGTGAAATTTTCGTCGGCTAAAGTGGACTTTTAGCCGACGAAAAAAACTTTCGTCGCCTAAGTGAAATTTTCGTCGGCTAAAAGTCTACTTTAGCCGACGAAACAACATTTCGTCGGCTAAAGTAGTTTTTTTCGTCGGCTATAGTCTGTGAACTATAGCCGACGAAATTTTAAAACTTTGGCCGACGATATATATAATTTCGTCGGCTAAAATTCTTTATATTTCCAGATCCAGACAGTAGCTGATTTGAAAGAAAAAACGGGAGAAAAATTTTTGGGGTTGGCGAAATTGTTGGGTGTTGTCGAAATCTGTCGGAAATTAGTTTGTGGCGCTATATATAGGTACGTATATGTATATATCTTGTTTTTGAGTTGATTTAAGAGTTTTATTTTCGTTATGCACATTGAGTTTGAGTTTTAATTAGAGTTGATTATATTGTGTTTTAATTAGAGTTGATTATATTGTGTTTTGAGTGTGATTGAGTTGATCGATTTGGGTTTGATAATATATATGAAGTTGTTGATATATATATATATATTAATTTGATTATATTAATTAGTAATTATTATATATATTAATTGTACGTTAACTCAGATATAATATAAATTGAATGATTCGTAAATTTAATTAATTAGCGTTTATACATATATATTATGTTATTTTCTCAGGATATGGATAAGAGTTGGATTTCGCTTCCAAAATGGGACAAAAGATATGCTAAAGGAGTTGTTAGTTTTATTGAATATGTGATCAATAATGCTAAAGGGAATACAATTTTCTATTGTCCGTGCACTAAATGTCAGTGTCGCAGCGATATGTATCAATTTCCAATTGACAAGGTTTGGCAGCACCTTCAAAGTAATGGGTTTTGGGAGAAGTACACATGTTGGATATATCACGGTGAAACATCATCAAGGGGTCCGCATGATCATGGGCAGTTTTCTGAGACGGGCAGTACATCCAACGATCCAACAACGGCCTTCATCAACGATATGTTTCCTTATGAGAGGGGTGTATGCTCTGAAGGACCGTATATGTCTGACCCGGTGCAGCCCTTCCCTAGAGTTGTCAACACTGCTGGTATTGACAGGTACAACAAACTACTTGCTTTCCAACAGACCCCTGTGTACCCCGGTTGTCAGAAAACGGTTCTTGAAAGTGTGATGGACGTTATGAAGATTAAAGTTGAGACAAAATCGACTGTGAAGGCTGTTGATGAGTATCTACAGTACACTGCTTCGATGCTGCCCCACGGTCATCGTCTTCCTACCACTCATCATAAGGTCCGATGTATACTGAAAGATCTTGGGCTTTCCTACATCAAGATCCATGCATGCAGATATGATTGTGTTCTCTTCTGGGGTAAAGATCCAGAAGGGAATGACCTTGGTGACCTTGACACATGTCCAGTATGTCAGAGTGACAGGTATAAGTTGACTCCTGCAGGCAATAGGAAACCTATGAAGGTACTTCGGTATTTCCCGTTGAGGGATAGGCTGGAACGGTTGTACATGTCATCACACACGGCCAAATCTATGAGATGGCACGCTGATAGGGAATTGCAAGGCGAAGATACCCTTATACACCCTGCTGACGGGGAGGCCTGGAAGCATATAGACAGGGAGTTTCCTCATTTTGCGTCTGAGGTCCGAAATGTGAGGCTCGGGCTCTCATCCGACGGGTTCAATCCTTTTGGCAACATGAGTCTTCAATACAGTGTATGGCCGGTGATTTTGGTACCATACAATCTTCCTCCATGGATGTGCATGAAGAAGGAATACAATATGTTGAGTTTGTTGATTCCGGGACCCGGTTATCCAGGGAAGTGTCTCGATGTGTATTTGAGACCCTTGATTGAAGAGCTTAAGTTTTTTTGGGACGTTGGTCATCCCACTTATGATAAGTTCATGCACGAGATGTTCCAGATGCATGCTATGGTTGTTGGTACCATTAGTGATTTTCCTGCTCGTGGGATGTTGTCGGGCAACGTTGTTAGGGGATACAAGGCTTGTCCAGAGTGCCTAAGCGATGAGGGGAGCAGTAGTCATTGCAACAAGATATGTAGATTGGGTCACCGTACTCTCCTTCCGTATGATCACGAATGGCGGTTCGATGACAAGGCATTTGATGGGACTGTAGAACTTGGTGTGCCTCCTAGAAGATGGACAGGGGAAGAAATTTTAGCAGTGCTTAATGAGTATGATTTTGGGCAGCTCAGCAATCATCCCAATATAGTGGCGGCAATACCTGACAGACCCGACAGGTATAAATTTTGGACACATAAGAGCATATTCTGGGAACTCCCATACTGGAGTAAGTTGTTGATCAGGCACTACCTAGATGTGATGCACATAGAAAAGAATGTGTGTGACAGTGTGGTGGGAACCGTGCTGAACTTGGAGGGAAAGACGAAAGACGGTCCGAAGGCACGCATTGATCTTAAAAAAATGGAGATACGAAGACATTTGTGGTTGAAAGAAGGGAAGAAAAAAATGCCTCAAGCTCTGTACACCGTGAAGCCTGAACAGAAGAACGTAATTTTCAGGTGGTTGAGTTCTGTGAAGTATCCTTCAGGCTACGCAGGAAATATAGCCCGGTGTGTAAACATTCGGGACAATAAAATGTACGGGTTAAAGAGTCATGACTGTCATATTCTGCTACAACGTCTCTTCCCTATTTTCATTCGACCCTTCCTTCCCCGTCAGGTGGTGGAGCCGTTAGTAGCGTTGTCAAGATTCTTCCAGAAGTTATGCACAAGGGAAGTGACAAAATCTGATCTCCGGGAAATGCAACAGGACATTATTTATATCATGTGTAAATTTGAGAGAATATTTCCTCCAAATTTTTTTGACATCATGCCGCACCTGATGATCCATCTTCCCGAGCAATTGTTGCTTACCGGTCCAGTACACTATACTTGGATGTATCCTATGGAAAGGTATGTTTTTTACACCTAATGTTTTTATTGTACATGTTCATTGTATAATCGTAACATATGACAACAAATTTATTTATTTACAGACAACTTGGAGACTACAAAGCTTATGTGGCTAACAAATCCGCGCCTGAAGGATGTATAGCAGAAGCATATATTGCGCACGAGTGCGTCACCTACATGAAGTTGTATCTAGGAGCATTGAAGGAAACTCCACAAACCATGCCGGTTGATGAACCGAAGTTTAACCTTTCCATAGTCTCAAATGATGTTGAAGTTTATGGAATTTTACCAGAGTCCTACAAGTTGCAACCCCATGAGCTCGTCATAGCCCATTGGTGGGTATTGATTAACTGTGAAGAAGTTGAATACTGGAAAGACATCCATCTACACTGTCCAGACATTCAAGGTGATCTCGACTACCACAACAAGGAGTTCGCGAACTATTTTGGCGATTGGGTATGTAATTCTTCAATTTTGTATGTTGCAAGTCTCCTTGATTGCATAATTATTCATATTTATAATACATTGAATCTTTGGTTGCAGATGAACCATATTCAATTTGATGGTCACCCAAATTGGTCTCACGAACTAAGACTTCTAGCTATGAAGCCGATAATGTCAAGAGTTTACCCGATGTGCAAGGTCAATGGCGTGCAATTTATATGTGAAATGAGAGACAACAGACGAAGAACACAGAATTCTGGGGTTATGGCGCATGGTGGCCGGAATGGAGTTGATTATTATGGTGTTCTTGATTCAGTGGTGGAACTCGTTTATGGGCAAGGCATGACCGTGCACCTGTTCAAGTGTAGATGGTTTGATACTAGAAGCTCGCAGAGCATGAAGATTGATCAGTACGGGATTTTATCGGTGAACACTGGCACAAGCTGTTACGAAGATGACCCCTTTGTTTTTGCGACATCGGTGAAACAAGTGTTTTATCTTGATGACCTTGTTAAGGGTGACGCGTGGAAAGTAGTCAATCTTGTGCACCCTCGAAACATTTACCGGGCGGCTACACTTGGAGAGGCCGAAGACGAGGAAGAAAATGTTGCATATCAAGAACACAGTGCAATAGATATTCCTGACTCCTCTACAATTCGCCTTAATAATTTTAAACCGGGTCGTTCGGTTCGAATTCGTGATTTAGACGCTCGCCTTATTGATGTGGATCCAAATCAAGAAACAGACGACGACTCTTGTGATGTAGAAATGCATAGATTACCGGAAATTAATTCTGACACCGAAGAAGACTCATCGGATGATTCTGATTACGAGCCTTCTTAGTTATTTGAATTTGTACTACAATTTGATGTGTTTCATATGGTACAAGCTCTACAATTCATAATGTATCTTAATGTTGGTTATATATGCAGGAAATTGTTATGGGTACGGTTAAACCAACTGTTTTTTTTATCTATTTGACAGTTTTAGCCGACGAAATATAACATGTTTCGTCGGCTAAGATACTTTTAGCCGACGAAACATGTTATATTTCGTCGGCTAAGACTTTTAGCCGACGAAACATGTTATATTTCGTCGGCTAAAAGTATCTTAGCCGACGAATACCCTAATATTTCGTCGGCTAAACCCTAAACCCTAACCCCTAAACCCTAAAGTATAGCCGACGAATACCCTAATATTTCGTCGGCTAAAGTTAAATGAATAAAATAATAATTTTATACCGCTAGCTGCGTCTCCTCGATATGAAACTATTTGTAGTTGACGGTCCGGACAGAATACGTATTTTAGGTGGCCAAATCACCGTTTGTTTGTGTTTAGGGGTTTGACCAACGAGATTGACCGTGCGGATCGAGCCCGACCGTGTGTCCGATGATGCTGAAATTTTACCCTCACACATGTTTCAACATAATGATGATATCTGACGGTCGGTTTTCCGTTTCACAAGATGGATTGTCACAATCAAAGTATGCCTACTAATGTTGTATAACTAATTGACCAAGTGTTAAGTAAATGTTCCGTTTTAAAAACAAACTATACGTAGATGCTTCAAACAAAAAAAAGTCGTGAGATAAGATATGACCGGAACGATGAAATATGTCTACGGTTGAAATTTCACGTAATTCCGATAAGTTTCGGTGCCAATACTTGCGGTCATTGCATTTTTTCTATTAGTTCGCCATAGAGGACGCCCTATCTCCGACGGTTATTTTTCTTATAAATTTTATACCGCTAGCTGCGTCTCCTCGATATGAAACTATTTGTAGTTGACGGTCCGGACAGAATACGTATTTTAGGTGGCCAAATCACCGTTTGTTTGTGTTTAGGGGTTTGACCAACGGGATTGACCGTGCGGATCGAGCCCGACCGTGTGTCCGATGATGCTGAAATTTTACCCTCACACATGTTTCAACATAATGATGATATCTGACGGTCGGTTTTCCGTTTCACAAGATGGATTGTCACAATCAAAGTATGCCTACTAATGTTGTATAACTAATTGACTAAGTGTTAAGTAAATGTTCCGTTTTAAAAACAAACTATACGTAGATGCTTCAAACAAAAAAAAGTCGTGAGATAAGATATGACCGGAACGATGAAATATGTCTACGGTTGAAATTTCACGTAATTCCGATAAGTTTCGGTGCCAATACTTGCGGTCATTGCATTTTTTCTATTAGTTCGCCATAGAGGACGCCCTATCTCCGACGGTTATTTTTCTTATAAATTTTATACCGCTAGCTGCGTCTCCTCGATATGAAACTATTTGTAGTTGACGGTCCGGACAGAATACGTATTTTAGGTGGGCAAATCACCGTTTGTTTGTGTTTAGGGGTTTGACCAACGGGATTGACCGTGCGGATCGAGCCCGACCGTGTGTCCGATGATGCTGAAATTTTACCCTCACACATGTTTCAACATAATGATGATATCTGACGGTCGGTCTTCCGTTTCACAAGATAAAACAAATAAATTGTGCATGAACTTACTAAATATGAATAAAATATACTTTAGCCGACGAAATTACTAACATTCACAGTAATTTCGTCGGCTATAGTCCAACTATAGCCGACGAAGTTTTTACTTCGTCGGCTAAAGTGGGACTATAGCCGACGAATTTTTTATTTCGTCGGCTATAGTTCTTCCTATAAATTCGAAAGCAGCCGAACAGAAGCCCACTTCTCCACTTTCTCCACTCCGCCGGCGAATTTCTCCCTCTCCTCTCGATTTTCTTTCGCCATTTTCGACGGTTTCCGGCCTCCACTCCGCTTCCCTCATCTCCCAAACCAATTAGGTATGCAATTTCATGTTTATATTGGATTATAGAACAAATTTGGGTTGTTTTTTCAATATATTGAATTGTGTTGAATTATATTGTGATAATGTTGAATTGTATTATGTTGTGATAATGTTGAATTATATTGGGTGTATTTACTGAATTTGGGTGTATATTTGGTTGTAGTTGGGTGAATTTGGGTGTATTTGGGTGTATTTGAGTGTATTTGGGTGTATTTAGATGTATTTGGGTGTATTTGGGTGTATTTAGTATATTTGGATGTATTTTGGGTGTATTTAGTATATTTGGGTGTATTTAGTATATTTGGGTGTATTTGGGTGTATTTAGTATATTTGGATGTATTTTGGGTGTATTTGGGTGTATTTGGGTGTATTTAGTGGATTTGGATGTATTTGGGTGTATTTAGTATATTTGGGTGTATTTGGGTGTATTTAGTATATTTGGATGTATTTTGGGTGTATTTAGTATATTTGGATGTATTTGGGTGTATTTAGTATATTTGGGTGTATTTGGGTGTATTTAGTATATTTGGATGTATTTTGGGTGTATTTGGGTGTATTTGGGTGTATTTAGTAGATTTGGATGTATTTGGGTGTATTTAGTATATTTGGGTGTATTTAGTATATTTGGATGTATTTTGGGTGTATTTAGTATATTTGGTATATTGTTCATTTTTTATTTGGTATATTGTTCATTTTTTATTTGGTATATTTTTTATTTTATTTGGTATATTGTTCATTTTTTATTTGGTATATTGTTCATTTTTAATTTAACAAAATATTAATTATTTTATTTAGGATGAAAGGATTATTCAGCAGATCAAAGAGTTCGAAGGGCCGGGGTGAATCGTCAGAGGGAACGTCTAGCAACCCTCGAGGTTCGTTTCAGGGCCCAATGACGGCCCGACGGGCGTCTCTTCTGGAGTCGACACATTCCTCCAGGCAGCCAGATGGCCCTCCCGCCTCCAGGCCTCCTAGCGCCCCTCGCTCTTCCGGCCAGCCGGACGCCTCTCGCTCCTCCAGGCAGCCTACCGCCCCTCGCTCCTCTGGCCAGCAGGACGCCCCTCGCTCCTCCAGGCAGCCTAGCGCCCCGCGCTCCTCCAAGCAGCCCAGCGGCCCTCACTCCTCGAGGCAGCTGTGGCCTCCGACTCAGGCGGAGGTGTCTGCACCACGTATGCCTGAGATACGTAGGGCACCGGCACCGGGCCCTAGTGCATCGGAGGGTGGGTCTTCCGGGGTACAGATGCCGCCGCCCCTCCTCTTCCTTCCGCGCTTCATACCGGCAATACCTGCAGTCGATGACTCAAGGGCGCCGATTTATCCACTACCCCCCCAGGTGACCCCATCAGCGGTGTACCTGTTCGTGCCGTTTGCTACAGAGTTAATTTCTGCGAGGGTATCATCGTCGGCGACAGAGTCGGAGTCCGTCGCATCCGCCCCAACGCCCTCAGGTAATGATTATATAAGTAATTTGTTATGTTATAATGTTATAATAAAATTAATTTACTAATCATCAATTTATGATAGGTACCGTCGGAGCCAAGCCGACAAGGAAGAAGAGAGGTCCGGTCACGGGGAAAGCTCTCGAGAAGACAGCGAGTACATCGGGAAGGATCGTCATTGATACTGACGAGGATGGGAACGTAGTATCCGGCGGCAAGACGAGGATGTACTCTGGCCGCGTGGGAGCGCTTATTAGGGATAGAGTCCCTATGTTGTGGTCAGACTGGGGCGAGGTCCCACAGGAGGTTAAGGACATGGTCCACAACGCCATGTCGGTAAGTATAACAAAATTCATATTTAACATTATTTATTACATTGTAGATTTATGAACGTCTAAAGTAATAAATGTTTAAATGCAGGTGTGGTTTGACGTTCCCGAGTACCTGAGGAACACCTGGGCGGACGTTGTGCACGGGGGAAGGTACGTTACAAAGTTAAGGACAAAAAAAACTATGTTTAATTTATAATATTTATATTTTCTTTGGCGTATTACAGGTACAAGGAGTGGAAGAACGAGTTACGGACCCACTGGACTACACATGGGAACGAACGTTCCGGCACCCCCCTTGAGTTCCAGTTCAGGGAGTACGAGTGGCGTTGGCTTCTGATATCGGAATTCAACAACCCACATAAACAGGTAATTAAAAATAATTATTTATTATATTGAATTATATTTAATACGTTTTAAAATATTTACTAATTCGATTCCTTTGTAGGCCGTTTCCCGGGTGAACGCTCAAAACCGGCAACGCAACATGAGGAACCATCATGCCGGTTCTAAACCGTTCGCATCGTTGATGGAGGAGGCGGCCAGGGAACATCCAGAGGTCAACCAGTACGTCTATACGTACGAGAGGGCATATCCCGACTCCCAGGAGGATATTGTAAGTCGTTTTACGTTTTAAAATTTAGTAAATTATATGTATATATATATATATATATTTTAAAATGTTAATTAATTTTTTTTTTCCTATCAAATTAGGCGAGGGTGAGGCAGGCTAGTGACGAGGTGATGGCTGCTATAGTCAGGGAGACATGGCCTGACACGTAAGAGGAGGACATGTCCGAAGCCATGTCCCGGATCGACAGTTCGGATCTCAGCGTTGGGGCCAGGATCATGGGCACAGCCTTCCCACCGCGAGGAAATAACTTCTACTGTCGGGGCCTGGGAAAGAAGGGCGAGGGGGTACTGAAAACCACTCCTGGGTTTCAGAAAAAAGGAGCCTCGACCAGCAGCAGAACGACTCAGCTTGAGGCGGAAGTTCAGATGTTACGGGAACAACAAGCCGCCCAAGCAGCATATAATGCCGAGAGAGAGGTCGCCCAAGCAGCATATACTGCCGCGAGAGAGGCCGCCCAAGCAGCATATACTGCCGCTCTACAGGAGTACACTATAGCATCCCATGCCGCCCAGCAGACACAGCAGCAGCAGATGTACCAGTACATGCAAGATTTTATAGCTGCACAGCAGCAGGGACTTCCGCTTCCGCCCATGCCCCCGCCTATTGTCTTACCTCAGCCGCCGCAACCTCCCCAACCTCCCCAACAACCTCATCCTGGAGCAGATATTGATTTAGACGATATCGATTTTATTTAGTTTTTTAAGTTTATGAACAATTATTTATTTAGTTTTTTAGGTTTATGAACAAATATTAATTTACTTTTTAGGTTTTATGAACAATTTATGAATTGAAAATTTAATGCAAAATGTTTATGTTACTTTAGATGGTGTGTTGTTGTTGGTTATAAAATTGTTTCTGTAATTTGCAGCTTGCTTGGATGGTAATGTATAAATTTTGTTTGGGTTTCTAGTATAAAAAGTACTATAGCCGACGAAATTTACCATATTTCGTCGGCTATGCTATTTTTTTTTTTTCAACAACCTTTAGCCGACGAAAGTGTGCTAATTTCGTCGGCTAAAAGTATTATAGCCGACGAAAGTGTGCTAATTTCGTCGGCTATTCTCTATTTAATTTTTATAGCCGACGAAATATTAATATTATTTCGTCGGCTATGTGTTGGATTATAGCCGACGAAATATTAATATTATTTCGTCGGCTAAGGTGTGGATCATAGCCGACGATTTTTTTATATTATTTCGTCGGCTAAGGTTTGGAGTATAGCCGACGAATTTTTTATATTTTTTCGTCGGCTAAGGTGTGGAGTATAGCCGACGACTTCTTAGCCGACGAAAATGGTGAACAGGCCGACGAAAAAATTTCGTTGGCTAAAGTGCTTATCCTGGTAGTGACCCCTGAAATTGCCTCTTGGTGAGCCCCTTCCTCTTCCTCTGAATTCTCCTTCAGTTACTTTCAGCACTTGTTCTTCTTCATTGCTGCTTCTCTTCATCTTCTGTTCATGGCAGAGCAATGAGCTCTGGAGTGCATCAATTGAAAGTGTATTGACATCTTTTGATTCCTCAATAGCACATACCACATAGTTGTATTTGTCCAACAGGGTGCGCAAGATCTTCTGTACCACCTTTGAATCTGGCATGTCTTCTCCCAGATTCCTCAAGTCGTTTGCAATCACTATGACTCTGGAGAAGTATTCACTCACTGTTTCTCCATTCTTCATCTCCAATACTTCAAAGTCTCTACGTAAGCGATTCAGGTGAGAGTTCCTCACTCTCTTATTCCCTTGATATTTGGCTTTCATAGAGTCCCACAGTTCCTTTGATGTATTCTTCTGGAGAATTGTTTTGAGAATTGACTTCTCAATTGATGCAAACAAATAGTTCTTCACCTTCAAATCCTTCAGCCTCAATTCTGACAGCTCCTCTCTCTGTGGTCCAGTCAGCACCGTTCCCCTTGTAGGTTCCTGAAAACCGTCAGCTACTAGTGGCCACCATTCCTTCGATCTGAGCAAGTTTTCCATCAACATCGCCCAATGTTCATAATCTCCATCGAACTTGGGGATGCTGATCATGTTGTCTCTGTCACTTGCCATCTCTTCTGTTTCACACTCACTCTTGCTCACACACACTCCTGTTTAGCACTCCTTACTGTGTTTTCACACTCACTCACTATGTTTTCACACTCACTCACACACAATCAGGCCCCCAATCGAGGGCTCTGATACCACTTGTTGTGATACAGAAACACCTTTTACTCTAGCACACACACAGAATTGAGAGCTATAAAACTTATATTTATTGAACAACTATGAAGGCTTTAAATAAGCCAATTACAACTAAAAAAACCTAGAAATCAGCTTGTGATCTTGATCTCTACAAACAAGGGATTTTCCTACTTTGACAGAATCAACTAACAGAAAGATAAAAGCTTGATCCTAATTACTAGGACTTATTGACTAACAGATGCACCAATCACGCACCAACTTTGAACCAGCAATTGGCGCCAAATCTTAATTCAAAAACTCTTCCAACAGACAGGAATACCAAGTTTTTACACAATCTGGTCAAGGTTCGAAGACTGAATAATTCTATTGCCACATTGGAAGTTGATCAAGTTGTTTATTCCACACAGGGGAAATTGCAGACTGCATTATAACTCATTTCCAGGAAACCTTTACTTCGTATCCTACCATTTTGAATACAGGTATGGTGGAACGAACTATCCCACGTTTGGTCACTGGCAGAAAACTCGTCTCTTACCATGATTCCACAACGTGATGAGAGTTGGGAAACTGTCAAGGTAATGGATGGGTTCAGCACGCCGGGTCCTGACGGGTTTGGTGGTGTGTTTTTACAACCTGTTGGTCTATTGTCTCGGAGGATGTACTCAGAGCTGTTCAGAGCTTCTTCTCCGATGGTTTTATAATGCATCGTTTCAACAACAATTTAATTATTCTTACTCTGAAGAAACAAGAGTCTGTTGGTCTTAATGATTTTCACTCTATTGCCTTGGTAAATTTTAGTTTTAAACTTATTACTATTTTAGTTTTAAACTTATTACTAAAATTTTAACTGACAGGCTGCGAGTTGTGGCTTCACGCATTGTCTCTTCCAACCTGATTACTTTTATTAAAGACAGGTCAATTGTTGATCCCATCACTAGCACTTCAGAATGCATTAATCTGCTGGACACAAGTTGTAACCACGTTAATGTGGCAATAAAGTTTGATATCAGCAAGGCTTTCGACACGCTTGATTGCTTGATTAGGGTTTCTTATTAAGGGTGTTGCGAGCTTTTGGATTCTGTGACACTTTCATAGTTTGTCAAAAATATTCTAGCTTCGGCTCATCTATCTGTTAATGTTAATGGAGAGGTTTGTGCTTATTTTTAGTGTTCACGGGGAGCGTGTCAAGGGGACTCTCTTTTCCCATTGCTTTTTTGTTTGACAGAGGAAGTATTGAGCAGAGGACTGTCTAAGCTCCTGGACCAACAGAAAAATAAAAAGAATTGCAGCTCCTATGGGAGTGAATCCTCCAACCCATGTGCTCTTTGCTGATGACGTTTTGGTTTTCCTCCAAGGTAAGGGCATATACCTTCAAGCCTTCATGGATTTTATGGATGAGTATGCAGCTAATTCTGGCCAGGTGATTAGCAAGGAAAATTTATAGCTTTTTATTGGTAAAATTGCCCTCCTAAGACAAGTAAATATCAAGAGTATTTTGGGTATTGAAGTCGATTCCTTTCCCTTCACTTATCTCGGAGTTTCGATCTTTATTGGTAGGCCTAAGGCATAATTTCTTCTCCCAATTGCAGATAAGGTGCGCACAAAGTTAAGCTCATGGAATGGGTCCCTACTATCACAAGCAGGTCGTATGCAATTAATTGACTGTTATTCAGAGTCTTCTTATCTACAGCTTTTAGGTATATGCTTGGCCCATAGATCTTCTGTCCAAAGTTCAACGTTGGATTCGCAATTTTTTCTGGAATGGGGATCCTTTGAAGGATGAGTCCGCTCCTATTGGTTGGAATATTTGTTGTTCTCCAAAGGAAAGTGGTGGCTTAGGGTTGAAAAATATTTTCACACTTAATAATTCTCTCTTATTAAAGCATGGTTGGGCTGTAGCAACCAAATCATCTGAATCGGCTTGTTTGCTTTATTCTAGATTTGTTAATGCTGGTCTTTCTTTGGCTGCTTCTTACAAGCAGTCTTCAATTTGGCTGGGTGTGACGAAAATTTGGCCAGCAATTTTGACTAATGCTCGCTGGTTGAATAACAGTGGTAGGTCAATGAGATTTTGGAAGGATAATTGGATGGTTCAAGCTCTTGCTGAAAGTCTCAACATCGACAAAGAGCACCTAAAATTTATTGATGACAAAGTTAGCTCTTTCATTGACTAAAATAGATGGAGCTTGCCAATTAGTTTTCATCTAATGTATCAGGAGTTAGCTCAGCAGATTATGGACATCCTATTGGCCTTAGATGAGTGTGATGACATGGTTATTTGGACAGGTACGTCTTTAGGTGATTAAAAGCTTATACTTTTCTTGATGGCATGCATCCTAGTATTTGTTGGGGTAGATCTATCTGGCATGCAGCAATACAACCGCGGAAAAGTTTGACTGCTTGGAAAGTTGTCCATGATAGAATTTTCACTGATGAGTTGCTCCAACAAAGAGGAGTTCAATTGAGTTCCAGATGTATCATTTGTAGAGCAGCTAGAGAAACATGTCAGCATTTGTTTTGGGATTGCCCGGTGATCTTTAGTTTATGGGCTTGGTTATCTTCAATGTTCAACAGAACTTTTGATCCGAGTATGTCATTCTCTAACTATTTCAATGTCTCCATGTTAAATTGTAACATTCCGAATTTTTAAAATTCTAAAAATTTATTTTTCATAGAAATAGAAAGTACAGGTCGCCACGAGTTTGCCACATCTTTCGGTAATTTTTTCTCACACTACCAGGATAAGCATCTTAGCCGACGAAAATTTTTCATCGGCCTGTTCACCATATTCGTCGGCTATAAGAAGTCGTCGGCCATAATTCGTCGGTTAAAGTTATAGCCGACGAAATAAAATCCGTCGTCGGCTATAATCCAACACTTAGCCGATGATATAATATAAAAAATTCGTCGGCTATAATCCAACACTTAGCCGACGAAATATCAATATTTCGTCGGTTTATATGTATGACTTTGGCCGACGAAATATTAATATTTCGTCGGCTAAAGTATTTTTAAAAATTAAAAATGAAATAGAGAAAAGCCGACGAAATATAGTTCATTCGTCGGCTAAAGTATTTTAAAAATTAAAAATTAAATAGAGAAAAACCGACGAAATTTACAGTATTTCGTCGGCTATGATACGTATAGCCGACGAACTTTACAATATTTCGTCGGCTATGATACTTATAGCCGACGAACTTTACCATATTTCGTCGGCTAAAGGTTGTTGGGAAAAAAAACTAGCATAGCCGACGAAATATGGTAAATTTCGTCGGCTATAGTACTTTTTATACTAGAACCCCAAACAAAATTTATAAATTACCATCCAAGCAAGCTGCAAATTACAGAAACATTTTGCATTAAATTTTCAATTCATAAATTGTTCATAAACCTAAAAAGTAAATAAATAATTGTTCATAAACCTAAAAAACTAAATAAATAATTGTTCATAAACTTAAAAAACTAAATGAAGTCGATATCGTCTAAATCAATATCTACGCCAGGATGAGGTTGCTGGGGAGGTTGGGGAGGTTGCGGCGGCTGAGGTAAGAGAATAGGCGTGGACATGGGCGGAAGCGGAAGTCCCTGAAGCTGTGCAGCTGAAAAATCTTGCATGTACTGGAACATCTGCTGCTGCTGTGCCTGCTGGGTGGCATAGACTGCTGCATTGTACTCCTGTAGAGCAACAGTATATGCTGTCTGGCCGGCAGTGTATGCGGTCTGGGCGGCCTCTCTCGCGGCAGTATATGCTGCTTGGGCGGCTTGCTGTTCCCGTAACATCTGAACTTCCGCCTCAAGCTGAGTCGTTCTGCTGCTGGTCGAGGCTCCTTTTTTCTGAAACCCGAGAGTGGTCTTCAGTACCCCCTCGCCCTTCTTTCCCAGACCCCGACAGTAGAAGTTATTTCCTCACGGTGGGAATGCTGTGCCCATGATCCTGGCCCCAACGCTGAGATCCGAACTGTCGATCCGGGACATGGCTTCGGACATGTCTTCCTCTTGCGTGTCAGGCCATGTCTCCCTGACTATAGCAGCCATCACCTCGTCACTAGCCTGCCTCACCCTCGCCTAATTTGATAGTAAAAAAAATTAATTAACATTTTAAAATATATATATACATATAATTTACTAAATTTTAAAACGTAAAACGACTTACAATATCCTCCTGGGCGTCAGGATATGTCTTCTCGTACGTATAGACGTACCGGTTGACCTCTGGATGTTCCCTGGCCGCCTCCTCCATCAACGATGCGAACGGTCTAGAACTGGCATGATAGTTCCTCATGTTGCGTTGCCGGTTTTGAGCGTTCACCCGGGAAACGGCCTACAAAGGAATCAAATTAGTAAAATATTTTAAAATGTATTAAATATAATTAAATATAATAAATAATTATTTGTAATTACCTGTTTATGTGGGTTATTGAATTCCGATATCAGAAGCCAACGCCACTCGTACTCCCTGAACTGGAACTCAAGAGGGGTGCCAAAACGTTCGTTCCCATGCGTAGTCCAGTGGGTCCGTAACTCGTTCTTCCACTCCTTGTACCTGTAATACGCCAAAAAAAATATAAATATTATTAATTATACATAATTTTCTTTTGTCCTTAACTTTGCAACGTACCTTCCCCCGTGCACAACGTCCGCCCAGGTGTTCCTCAGGTACTGGGGAACGTCAAACCACACCTGCATTTAAACATTTATTAGTTTAGACGTTCATAAATCTACAATGTAATAAATAATGTTAAATGTGAATTTTGTTATACTTACCGACATGGTGTTGTGGACCATGTCCTTAACCTCCTGTGGGACCTCGCCCCAGTCTGACCACAACATAGGGACTCTATCCCTAATAAGCGCTCCCACGCGGCCAGAGTACATCCTCGTCTTGCCGCCCGATACTACGTTCTCATCCCCGTCAGTATCAATGACGATCCTTCCCGAGGTACTCACTGTCTTCTTGAGAGCTTTCCCCGTGACCGGACCTCTCTTCTTCCTTGTCGGCTTGGCTCCGACGGTGCCTATCATAAATTGATGATTAGTAAATTAATTTTATTATAACATTATAACATAACAAATTACTTATATAATCATTACCTGAGGGCGTTGGGGCGGATGCGACAGACTCCAACTCTGTCGCCGACGATGATACCCTCGCAGAAATTAAATCTGTAGCAAACGGCACGAACAGATACACCGCTGATGGGGTCACCTGCGGGGGCAGTGGATAAATCGGCGCCCCTGAGTCATCGACTGCAGGTATTGCCGGTATCAAGCGCGGAAGGTAGAGAAGAGGCGGCGGCATCTGTACCCCGGAAGACCCACCCTCCGAAGCAGTAGGGCCCGGTGCCGGTGCCCTATGTATCTCAGGCATACGTGGTGCAGACACCTCCACCTGAGTCGGAGGCCACAGCTGCCTCGAGGAGTGAGGGACGCTAGACTGCCTGGAGGAGCGAGGGGCGCTAGGCTGCCTGGAGGCGGGAGGGGCATCTGGCTGCCTGGAGGAATGTGTCGGCTCCAGAAGAGACGCCCGTCGGGCCGTCATTGGGCCCTGAAATTAACCCCGAGGGTTGCTAAACGTTCCCTCAGACGATTCACCCCTTTGGCCCTTCGAACTCTTCGATTTGCTAAATAATCCTTTCATCCTAAATAATATAATTAATATTTTGTTAAATGTATAAAATTATAAAAAATGAACAACATTATCAAAATTTATATTTATATACCAATTAATATTGTAATATACCCAAATATATTAAATATACCATTCAATATTTTAATATACCCAACCATATTAAAAATTTCCAATTTACTTAATACACCCAATTTCCAAATATATTAAAAATCACCAAATACACCCAAATACACCCAAATTCACCCAAATACACCCAAATTCACCCAAATTCACCCAAATACACCCAAATACACTCAAATTCACCCAAATCACTAAATACACCCAAATATACACCCTAATTCAGTAAATACACCCAATATAATTCAACATTATCACAACCACAACATTATCACAAACCTTAATTATCATATAATGCAATATATTGAAAAAAAAACAAATGAAAATTAGTTCTATAATACAATATAAACATGAAATTACATACATTATTTGTTTGGGAGATGAGGGAGGTGGAGTGGAGGCCGGAAATCGTCGAAAATAGTGAAAGAAAATCGAGAGGAGAGGGAGAAACCGTCCGGCCGAGAAGGAGAAAGTGGGGTTCTGTCGCTGGGTTCGAATTTATAGGAAGAATTATAGCCGACGAAATAAAAAATTCGTCGGCTATAGTCCCACTTTAGCCGACGACAAAACCCTACATTCGTCGGCTAAAGTCTAATTATAGCCGACGAAATTTTTTAGTAATTTCGGCGGCTATAGTCCCACTTTTAGCCGACGAAATTACTACGAATGTTTAGTAATTTCGTCGGCTAAAGTACATTTTATAATTATTTAGTAAGTTCATGCACAATTTATATGTTTTATCTTGTGAAACGAAAAACCGACCGTCAGATATCATCATTATGTTGAAACATGTGTGAGGGTAAAATTTCAGCATCATCGGACACACGTAAGGGCTCGATCCGCACGGTCAATCCCGTTAGTCAAACCCCTAAACACAAACAAACGGTGATTTGGCCACCTAAATTACGTTTTCTGTCCGTCCATTCAACTACAAATAGTTTCATATGAGGAGACGCAACTAGCGGTATAAAAGTTATAAGAAAAATAACCGTCGGAGATAGGGCGTCCTCTATGGTGAACGAATAGAAAAAATGCAATGACCGCAAGTATTGGCACCAAAACTTATCGGAATTACGTGAAATTTCAACCGTAGACATATTTCATCGTTCCGGTCATATCTTATCTCACGACTTTTTTTTGGTTGAAGCATCTACGTATAGTTTGTTTTTAAAAAAAAACATTTACTTAACACTTAGTAAATTAGTTATACAACATTAGTAGGCATATTTTGATTGTGACAATCCATCTTGTGAAACACAAAACCGACCGTCAGATATCATCATTATGTGTGAGGGTAAAATTTCAGCATCATCGGACACACGTAAGGGCTCGATCCGCACGGTCGATCCCGTTAGTCAAACCCCTAAACACAAACAAACGGTGATTTGGCCACCTAAATTACGTTTTCTGTCCGTCCCTTCAACTACAAATAGTTTCATATCGAGGAGACGCAACTAGCAGTATAAATTATTATTTTATTCATTTAACTTTAGCCGACGAATAATTAGGGTATTCGTCGGCTATATTTTAGGGTTTAGGGGTTAGGGTTTAGCCGACGGAAAATTAGGGTATTCGTCGGCTAAGACAGTTTTAGCCGACGAAATACAACATGTTTCGTCGGCTAAGCTACTTTTAGCCGACGAAATATGCTGTATTTCGTCGGCTAAGAATTTTTAAGCCGACGAAACCAACATATTTCGTCGGCTAAAAGTATCTTAGCCGACGAAACATGTCGTATTTCGTCGGCTAAAACTGTCAAATAGATAAAAAACAGTTGGTTTAACCGTACCCATCACAATTTCCTGCATATATAACCAACATTAAGATACCTTATGAACTGTAGAGCTTGTACCATATAAAACACATAAAATTGTATTACAAATTCAAATAACTAAGAAGGCTCGTAATCAGAATCATCCGATGAGTCTTCTTCGGTGTCAGAATTAATTTCTAGTAATCTATGCATTTCTACATCACAAGAGTCGTCGTCTGTTTCTTGATTTGGATCCACATCAATAAGGCGAGCGTTTAAATCACGAATTCGAACCGAACGACCCGGTTTAAAATTATTAAGGCGAATTGTAGAGGAGTCAGGAATACCTATTAAACTGTGTTCTTGATACGCAACATTTTCTTCCTCGTCTTCGGCCTCTCCAAGTGTAGCCGCCCGGTAAATGTTTCAAGGGTGCACAAGATTGACGACTTTCCACGCGTCACCCTTAACATGGTCATCAAGATAAAACACTTGTTTCACCAATGTCGCAAAAACAAACGGGTCATCTTCGTAACAGCTTGTACCAGTGTTCACCGATAAAATCCCGTACTGATCAATCTTCATGCTCTACGAGCTTCTAGTATCAAACCATCTACACTTGAACAGGTGCACGGTCATGCCTTGCCCATAAACGAGTTCCACCACTGAATCAAGAACACCATAATAATCAACTCCATTCTGGCCACCATGCGCTATAACCCCAGAATTCTGTGTTCTTCGTCTGTTGTCTCTCATTTCACATATAAATTGCACGCCATTGACCTTGCACATCGGGTAAACTCTTGACATTTTCGGCTTCATAGCTAGAAGTCTTAGTTCGTGAGACCAATTTGGGTGACCATCAAATTGAATATGGTTCATCTGCAACCAAAGATTCAATGTATTGTAAATATGAATAATTATGCAATCAATGAGCCATGAACAGAATTAAAGAATTACATACCCAATCGCCAAAATAGTTCGCGAACTCCTTGTTGTGGTAGTCGAGATCACCTTGAATGTCTGGACAGTGTAGATGGATGTCTTTCCAGTATTCAACTTCTTGACAGTTAATCAATACCCACCAATGGGCTATGACGAGCTCATGGGGTTACAACTTGTAGGACTCTGGTAAAATTCCATAAACTTCAACATCATTTGAGACTATGGAAAGGTTAAACTTCGGTTCATCAACCGGTATGGTTTGTGGAGTTTCCTTCAATGCTAGATACAACTTCATGTAGGTGACGCACTCGTGCGCAATATATGCTTCTGCTATACATCCTTCAGGCGCGGATTTGTTAGCCACATAAGCTTTGTAGTCTCCAAGTTGTCTGTAAATAAATAAATTTGTTGTCATATGTTACGATTATACAATGAACATGTACAAGAAAAACATTATGTGTAAAAAACATACCTTTCCATAGGATACATCCAAGTATAGTGTACTGGACCGGTAAGCAACAATTGCTCGGGAAGATGGATCATCAGGTGCGGCATGATGTCAAAAAAATTTGGAGGAAATATTCTCTCAAATTTACACATGATATAAATAATGTCCTGTTGCATTTCCCGGATATCAGATTTTGTCACTTCCCTTGTGCATAACTTCTGGAAGAATCTTGACAACGCTACTAAAGGCTCCACCACCTGACGGGGAAGGAACGGTCGAATGAAAAAAGGGAAGAGACGTTGTAGCAGAATATGACAGTCATGACTCTTTAACCCGTACATTTTATTGTCCCGAATGTTTACACACCGGGCTATATTTCCTGCGTAGCCTGAAGGATACTTCACAGAACTCAACCACCTGAAAATTACGTTCTTCTGTTCAAGCTTCACGGTGTACGGAGCTTGAGGCATTTTTTTCTTCCCTTCTTTCAACCACAAATGTCTTCGTATCTCCATTTTTTTAAGATCAATGCGTGCCTTCGGACCGTCTTTCGTCTTTCCCTCCAAGTTCAGCACGGTTCCCACCACACTGTCACACACATTCTTTTCTATGTGCATCACATCTAGGTAGTGTCTGATCAACAACTTACTCCAGTATGGGAGTTCCCAGAATATGCTCTTATGTGTCCAAAATTTATACCTGTCGAGTCTGTCAGGTATTGCCGCCACTATATTGGGATGATTGCTGAGCTGCCCAAAATCATATTCATTAAGCACTGCTAAAATATCTTCCCCTGTCCATCTTCTAGGAGGCACACCAAGTTCTACAGTCCCATCAAATGCCTTGTCATCGAACAGCCATTCGTGATCATACGGAAGGAGAGTACGGTGACCCAATCTACATATCTTGTTGCAATGACTACTGCTCCCCTCATCGCTTAGGCACTCTGGACAAGCCTTGTATCTCCTAACAACGTTGCCCGACAACATCCCACGAGCAGAAAAATAACTAATGGTACCAACAACCATAGCATGCATCTGGAACATCTCGTGCATGAACTTATCATAAGTGGGATGACCAACGTCCCAAAAAAACTTAAGCTCTTCAATCAAGGGTCTCAAATACACATCGAGACACTTCCCTGGATAACCGGGTCCCGGAATCAACAAACTCAACATATTGTATTCCTTCTTCATGCACATCCATGGAGGAAGATTGTATGGTACCAAAATCACCGGCCATACACTGTATTGAAGACTCATGTTGCCAAAAGGATTGAACCCGTCGGATGAGAGCCCGAGCCTCACATTTCGGACCTCAGACGCAAAATGAGGAAACTCCCTGTCTATATGCTTCCAGGCCTCCCCGTCAGCAGGGTGTATAAGGGTATCTTCGCCTTGCAATTCCCTATCAGCGTGCCATCTCATAGATTTGGCCGTGTGTGATGACATGTACAACTGTTCCAGCCTATCCCTCAACGGGAAATACCGAAGTACCTTCATAGGTTTCCTATTGCCTGCAGGAGTCAACTTATACTTGTCACTCTGACATACTGGACATGTGTCAAGGTCACCAAGGTCATTCCCTTCTGGATCTTTACCCCAGAAGAGAACACAATCATATATGCATGCATAGATCTTGATGTAGGAAAGCCCAAGATCTTTCAGTATACATCGGACCTTATGATGAGTGGTAGGAAGACGATGACCATGGGGCAGCATCGAAGCAGTGTATTGTAGATACTCATCAACAGCCTTCACAGTCGATTTTGTCTCAACTTTAATCTTCATAACGTCCATCACACTTTCAAGAACCATTTTCTGACAACCGGGGTACACAGGGGTCTGTTGGAAAGCAAGTAGTTTGTTGTACCTGTCAATACCAGCAGTGTTGACAACTCTAGGGAAGGGCTGCACCGGCTCAGACATATACGGTCCTTCAGAGCATACACCCCTCTCATAAGGAAACATATCGTTGATGAAGGCCATTGTTGGATCGTTGGATGTACTGCCCGTCTCAGAAAATTGCCCATGATCATGCAGACCCCTTGATGATGTTTCACCGTGATATATCCAACATGTGTACTTCTCCCAAAACCCATTACTTTTAAGGTGCTGCCAAACCTTGTCAATTGGAAATCGATACATATCGCTGCGACACTGACATTTAGTGCACGGACAATAGAAAATTGTATTCCCTTTAGCATTATTCATCACATATTCAATAAAACTAACAACTCCTTTAGCATATCTTTTGTCCCATTTTGGAAGCAAAATCCAACTCTTATCCATATCCTGAGAAGATAACATAATATATATGTATAAACGCTAATTAATTAAATTTACGAATCATTCAATTTATATTATATCTGCAGTTAACGTACAATTAATTAATATATATATACATGCATATATATAATAATTACTAATTAATATATATATATATATATAACAACAACTTCATATATATATATATATATATATATTATCAAACCCAAATCGATCAACTCAATCACACTCAAAACACAATATAATCAACTCTAATTAAAACTCAAAATCAATGCATAACGAAAATAAAACTCTTAAATCAAATCAAAAACAAGATATATACATATACGTACCTATATATAGCGCCACAAACTAATTTCGGACAGATTTCGACAACACCCAACAATTTCGCCAACCCCAAAACTTTTTCTCCCGTTTTTTCTTTCAAATTAGCTACTGTCTAGATCTGGAAATATAAAGAATTTTAGCCGACGAAATTATATATATCGTTGGCTAAAGTTTTAAAATTTCGTCGGCTATAGTTCACAGACTTTAGCCGACGAAAAAAACTATTTTAGCCGACGACACAACATTTCGTCGGCTAAAAGTCCACTTTAGCCGACGAAAGTTTTTTTCGTCGGCTAAAATCGATTTTAGCCGACGAAAAAAACTTTCGTCGGCCTGTTAATTTTTTTTCGTCGGCTATGATACTTATTCTGATAATGTCAGTCCTGAACAATGTTTAACAATTTTTTAAAGTTTTGTCAAACTTCCGTCGAAACTGGCTCGAAGGATGACGTGGCAATCTCTACGAGTCATTCCTTCGATTTAATCAGCTGTTATGATGATGTCATGCAACATCCTTATCATCTGATTTGTGTCTCATGGGAGAGAAAGATGGTATACACCATTTATAAGTGGACAAGTGTTCATTTTTCCTTCACAAACTCACCAAAACCGACTCTTGAGTGTCGGCTTATATTCCTATAAATAGGAGATAGCTGCTCTCATTTCTCTCCCACTACTCTCTCGCATCATTTCTCTCTCTACAAATTTTATTTCCCTAGTTTATGTCGTTTCTCTTTTTAGAATTACGACTAAACTTCGACGGATCATAACTTTTGATTCGTAAGTTTAAATTTTATTCCGCGAAGGGCTACGAGTTCGTATAGATGTCCTCTTTCCAACCGTTGAGGTTTGGATTATAGTCGTAATATTTTTAATATGACCCACTTTAGGAGGATCGGTTTTACGATCGGTATTCTCGGTGGAGTTTTGATGCTATCGAGGTGAGTAGATTCTTGTAATATGTTTAAAATATTCTTATATGCTTTTAAATTAGTCGAAAAGCATGTTTTTGATCTTTTAGAAATATCTCTCTATTTTATAGTGAAGCATGTCGATTTGCGAAATGTGTGGTGATTTATATTATTATAATTTGTTGGATCCATTGTTTGATTAGTCATGGAACATGTGAAATTCTTAATTGGTTATTCCGAAGGATGTGACACACAGTGGTATAGGACTTGAAGGTCATTAGATTTCTGTGGGGGATCGCTAAATTGAAGGATAACCAATAAGAATGGATTGTGTGATATGATGAATTGCATGATGCGATGTGTATACGATATAAGTATTTTATAGCATGTGTAAAATGACACGGCTTTGTGGGCATATTACATTGTTTCACTCATTAAGCACGTGGTTATGCTCATCCACCCATATCTAATATTTTTGCAGATAAATACTTAGCTTGTGCCGAGCCAGGAAAAGGGGTAGCCAACGAGCCTAGAAGATAGTGCTCTATTTACTGTTCCGCTTTGTAAAACTCGTTCACGCATCAGGACTGGCGTCCGGTGGTTAACTCCCGCCGACACTGGGACCGGGGTGTGACATAAATAGTATAAGCTACTCTTCTAAGCTTTTATGGTGCATAGTTGAGTGTAATTTGATTTGGTGCATTTGGTTTGAGAGGAACCGAATAAAGCTTAATGAGGTGTCTTTCTGTTCAAACCGGTTTCAACAGTTTTCCTTTCAGCTCGAACAGATTCAGCTGGCCTTACTTTTAAGCAGCCTGCTCAATCAACAAATAATCAGCCAATCTTTAAATTTTTGAAGTTGTCTCCTTTACGAGCTGCAACCCGTAGCTTTATTCTAGTGGTTTCGAAACCTCCTGATATTTCTTGGGTGAAAGCTAACACAGACGGGTCTTTTCATTGTCCAAACCAGGCTGGTTCTTGTGGAATATTCCCTAATCATTTAGTTGTTCTTTTGGGCTGTTTCTCTCGTAGGGTAGATGTGAATAATGCTATTGAGGAAGAAGTGTTTACTGTCATTGAAGTGTTAACAATTGCTTGGTCAAGAGGGTGGATTAATCTATGGGTAGAAACTGATTCTGCTTTAGTGGTTCATTACTTTCACAAGTCAATGTCTATTCCTTGGAGGTTACAAATTCAATGGAGAAATGTTATGCAGCTTGCTAGGCAAATGAATGTGAGATTGTCCCACGTATATCGCGAAAGGAATACCAGTGCAGATGTTTTAGCAAATCATGGTGCTACTATGATTGGTTATTCTTGGTGGGAAGTTATTCCGTCTTTTCTTCTTCAGCAGTTTAATAGAGATTTGGTGTCCACGGTTGCTTATAGGAGACGTTGATTGTATCTTATCTTACGTCTGATTGTATAGTCATTATTGTTTGTCTTTATCCGTTGTAATAATTTATTGTTATTATATGGCTGACTTTGGCCTGGTCCTCCAGCTTATTGTACTGTTATTTTTACTTTTTCAATAAATTTTCGTAGAAGGACAATGAGTTAGTCCTTCCTACGCTTACCCAAAAAAATAAGAGTATATATGAATATGTGATGAGTTTCTCTCAAGTATATATGAAAGAACGACAGTGCATGAGTTTGGGCCTATTGTTTTTTTGGGTAAATGATCCTTATGGGTGGAAAAAGAAAGAAAGAAGAGGAATAGGTATGTTCTCACGTTGTTGTAGAAGAAGGCAAGGCCCACTTCTTTGCTCTTCGAATTATGGGTTTAAGATTAACAAATCATTTGAAGAGTATATGCTTTTCTAACTCAATGGCAAGGCTGAGAAATTCTCATAGGGAGAGTTCCACGGGGTAAGTTAGCTAACACTACCAGAACAACCACTTTAGCCAACGAAATTTTTTCGTCGGCTAAACCCTAAATTTCGTCGGCTAAGAAGTCGTCGGTCAAATTCCGTCATCCAACACTATAGCCGACGAAATTACTGTTCATCGTCGGCTAAAGTCATTTATTTAGCCGACGAAGAAATTTTCCGTCGCTTAATTTCTGGACTTTAACCGACGAATTTTAATAAAATTTCGTCGGCTATAGCTATTATTTTTATTTATTTAACTTTAGCCGACGAATTTTAGGGTAATTCGTCGGTTATAGTTATTTTTTCTTTTTTTTTTAAATTTTAGCCGACGAATTTTATTAAATTTCGTCGGCTATAGCTATTATTTTTATTTATTTATTTATTTAACTTTAGCCGACGAATTTAGGGTAATTCATCGGCTAAAGTTATTATTATTTTTTTAAACTTTAGCCGACGAATTTTAGGGTAATTCGTCGGCTATAGCTATTTTAATTTTTTCATATTTTTTTCTTTTTTAATTTCTTATATTTTTGATTAAAATTTTTACTTCTTTTTATTTTTTACACCGGTGGTGGAGAAGGACAAGAGGAGGAGGAGAAGAGGAGAGGAGGAGGAGGAGGGGGAGGAAGGAGGAGAATTTAGAGTTTGAAGGAGAAGGATTTAGAGGAGGAGGAGAGGGAGAGGAGGAGGAGGAGGAGGAAGGAAGATGAAGAGGAGGAGGAGGATTTGAAGGAGGAGGAGAGGGAGAGGAGGAGGAGGAGGAGGAGGAAGGAAGATGAAGAGGAGGAGGAGGATTTGAAGGAGGAGGAGAAAAATGAAAGATATAGAAAATTTTGAACTTTAGCCGACAAAAATGAAAGATATAGAAAATTTTGAACTTTAGTTGAAAAATTTCAAAATTTTAAAAATCCTCGCCAAAAAATTTGAATTTTTAATTAACTTTAGCCGACGAATTTAGGGTAATTCGTCGGCTATAGTTATTTATTTATTTCTTTTATTTATTTATTTAATCTTACCCGACGAAATTAAGGTAATTCGTTAGCCATAGTTATTTATTTTTATTTATTTATTTATTTAATCTTAGCCGACTAAATTAAGGTAATTCGTCGGCTATAGTTATTATTTTATATTTATTTATTTATTTAATCTTAGCCGACTAAATTAAGGTAATTCGTCGGCTATAGTTATTATTTTTTATTTATTTAACCTTAGCCGACGAAATACCCTAATTTCATCGGCTATAGTTATTTATTTTATTTATTTATTTAACTTTAGCCGACGAATTACCCTAATTTCGTCGGCTAAAACCCTAAACCCTAAACCCTATACGTAGAAGCTTCAAACGAAAAAAAGTCGTGAAATAAGATATGACCGAAAAAAATCACATAATTCCGGTAAAGTCTCGGTACCGATAATTGCGGTTAACTCAATTTTCCAATCTTTCTCCCTAGAGGTAGGTCTATCTCCGGTAGTTATTTTTCATAAAATTTTTATACCACTGGTTGCGTCTCATCGATTTGAAACTATTTTCAGTTGAAGGTCCGGGCAAAATACGTAATTTAGACGGTCAAATGACCGTTTCCGTGCGTTAAGGGGTTTGACTTACGTGATTGACCGTAAGGATCGAGCCCTTAACGTTGTCAGATTAAGTTAAATTTTTTCCTATATACATATTTCAACATAATGATCATATCAGACGGTCAGAATTTTGTTTCTCAACTTTGATCATCGGAATCACAACATGCGTACTAATGTTGTATAACTTGTTTACTAAGTTTTAAGTAAATGTTTCGTTTCTAAAACAAACTGTACGTAGAAACTTCAAACGCAAAAAAGTCGTGAAATAAGATATGACTGGAATTGTGAAATACGCCTACGGTTGAAAAATCACGTAATTCTGGTAAAGTCTCGGTGCCGATAGTTACAGTCAATACAATATAGAGGTTTGACTTAAGAGATTGACCGTCTAGATGAAGTCCTTAAATTTATCGGATAATGTTGAATTTTTTACCAGAGATATATTTCAACATATTGATGATATCTGACGATCGTATTTTTGTTTGTGAATTTTGATAACCGGAATCACAACATGCCTACTATTTACCATTATTTATCTATATGGGGAGGTCTATCATGGAGGGGTAAATGTCTCAAAATTTTTAGATGGACAGTTGCGTCTCATTATGGTGAGTGTTTGTTGTGTTGAAGGTTCGGCCAAAATACCTCATATAGGTGTAGATATGGACATTTTCGTGTGTTAAGCGTTTAGAAAAACTTCATTTTGAAGCCTTAAACGAACTCGGATGCCAAAAAAGCCTGTATGTCATGGCATAGAGATGAGTTTTACTCCTACGGCCGTTCTGCTTCCAGATTGGTATCACAATAGTCAATCGGACACCGAAATATCCATAGTACAATTTTATAACTAAAAGTTACTTTAGCCGACGAAATACCCTAATTTCGTCGGCTAAACTTTTCAAATTTCATCGGCTAAAGTTCACATACTATAGCCGACGAAAAAAACACTTTAGCCGACGAAAAATTTTTTTGTCGGCTAAAATTTAACTATAGCCGACGAAAAAAATAGTTTAGCCGACGAATTTTTTTTCGTCGGCTAAAATGCCACTTTAGCCGACGAAATTTTAACTTAGCCGACGAATAAAAAATTCTTCGGCTAAAGTCCACTTTAGCCGACGAAAAAAAATTTCGTCGGCCTGTTTTTAGTATATTTCGTGGCTAGTCTTTTTTCTGGTAGTGTAATAAGATTATTGTAGTGACAATTCTGCTTTGGCTTTTGAATGGATAGGGTTCAAATTTTGAAAAAAAAAACTGCAATAGAACTTGATATATAATATGGTTAGATTTGATTTATGAACATAGAAAGTGGGTATGGATTTTGAATAAGAAAAATTGCTTGTTGCATCATGAAATTTGAACATATTCCTCATATATGTGACTTCCACCAGATTTTTGTTTAGATTTGCATGTGAATTTGGATTCATAAAGATTGGGTATGATTTGAGGCATTCAACTTCTAAGTTTTCATTTGACGAACAAGCAACTTTTCATATGTAGGTGTGGGTCATACTCATTGTAGTGATCACTGCGGCAAATGGCCATGAATTCAATATTAGGCCTAGTCATTTCAAGTTGATCCCTTGTTTGAGATAGATTGCATGGGTGCTATTATTTGATGACCTATGTAAGTACAAGAGCTTGTATCTGTTGATAAATATACGAATTCTTTTGTTGATTGCATATGACATGACTGATGAATGTCAAAACATATTTCCATGATCTTGACTGTGACTAGTTATTTGGCTTTATGATTTTATTGTAAGAACCATGCTCTTTGCAATAATTTGAAGAGACTTTTGCTTGGCATTTCACATATAAGCATAGATCTTTGCTTGAACAACTTACTGCATAAGCACTTATTTTAGGAGCAATGAGCATGACAACATATGCAATTTTGTTACGATGGTAGTAGTATTAGAGATAGGTAGGTGCATGGGATGTTGAAGGATGAAGGGATAGCATACAAAATAGAGTCAAAGATCTTAGATTCTGGAATTTGAATATGAATTTAGGAACACATGATTTTTATAAAGTGGGTATTTGATAATGAACATCTAAGTTCACCACTGCAGTAAACATGGTGAATGTCAGCTCTGGATTTAGGTTTCTAGAGTTTGGTTCGTGGAATTTAGGGAGTAGGGGATTGGATTTATGGATATCAAATTTTTGTTGCTTCAAACGATGATGTACACAAGCTATAAAAATGGTAAAATCATGCATCAACTGGAATGTGCCAACTTTATTGGCATGAGTAGAAGTATAAGACTACAGTATGACACAAAAATTATGGTTACTGTATAAGGGTATTTGCTTGCTGCAATAGCAATACTTTGAATATGGTGCAAATGATTTGGGTTTGGGAAAAATTTGCATAATGGTCAGCTTGGTTAGGAATAGAATGGAATGTTGATCGATGTTCATGAGGTTCAGGTTCTGCAATAGAGTAGTTTAAGGTGACTGGAATGATTGGAGTTGTGGGAAAGATAAGCAATCCAGAATAAAAATTGTAGGGATTGATTCCTAAGCTTGGAGCAAGATTTACATCAAAAATTTTATACTGACATTAAGACTACATGGAAATAGTAGTGGGACAGATAAGTGGGTTTTACGCTATGTTTTTAATATGTTTTTACCCTTATTTGTACCTTGTTTATTCCTTAGTAAGGTCGTTTTTACTTATTTTGAGTCAAAAGGGTTTTTCTGTATAGCAATGGCTAAAACGTGCATTTATACAGAAAATTGTGCTTAAGTGTTGAAAATTCGATTTGGAACAAAGACTTGGTTATTTTCTCTTATGATTCGTTATACCTTTACATTGTCAATTTTGATGAATTTGGTTTAATGTGTAGATGACATGTAAATGAGCATATGAGAACAAGAATCATGAAGATTGGACTCATGGAAGACAACAAGAGAGGCCATGGAAAAGAAGAAACTCCGAAACATAAGATTTTGATCCGAGCAGAAATTTTCAGAAACCCTACATCAACTTCGGAAAATCATATCTAAAGATCCAGGAGGAATCTAAGGGCGAGCCATATATAATTGGAAATCTGTATGTGTCTAGTTTTCAGATCTTCTTGAATTGCAGCATTTGGAGTTCCGATAAAGGAGTTATGATCAAAACAATGGACGGAGGTCAAGCTGCAAAACTGGGCAGTTTCTGCCTAAGATGTCACACGAGTTTGGGAGGATGTTTCTTCACCAAAATTCTTCGCAAGCATGTCAAAGGACTTAAGAGAAGCTTAATGAAGTAATGGGAAGCTGCATAGAAGAAGAAGATTCGAAGAAGTCATCATGGCAGCCGAAACAACCAAGTATGGAGCTTTCCCGGTCAAACCGGGAAAGTCTGTCCCTACCGAGTTCTAGCAATGGATTCGGCTGCCTATGAGCCCAAGAGCTTGTGTATGAGGCCTACATGGATCCAATAACATGTAGAGGAGTCCAATAAATCAGAAATCCAAGGTCCAAGTCGAAATCCTTGTCCAAAGAGGAAAGGAGGAAACCAAGTCCAAGGAGGATTCCAAGTCCAACAAAGGTTGTGTCTCCTTGAAGCTCCCGAATTCCCTAGGGTTTTGTTCGAAATTTTCTGAATAAATAGACATATATAGCTCTTAGTTTAGTGTCTTCAACCTTTGTAACTTTTAGAGAGCCAAGCTCTACACAAAAACCCTAAACACTAGAGAAACACAAAAGCTGCCGCAATTCCCATTGTTCACTGCCGACCATATCTTGCCGCCACCGATTTCCCCATCCTTTGCCGCCACCGATTTCCCCATCCTTTTCCGATTGATCTAGTTGGTTTTAGATATTGATCTTTGTAAGTTTTTGTGTTATTTACTGTGTTTATGCGAATTCATTGACTATATATTATGGTTTTGTGGTTTTATGTCTCATACATGTTCATATATTCTTCTTTGTGATTTATGTATGTGATTGTTTGTGATATAACGATTAGAATGCATGTTTAGGTTGTGAATAAAAGACTTAACTTGCTGTGTTTATGTGATTAATATAGTTTAATTGATTAATTGTTTACCCGAGCATATAATCGAACCGGAAGTTAATCTAAACGTAGGTGTTCCTAAGGGGGGAGTTTAATGTGTCGTAGTGTCCTAAGGGTTAAGGTCAGGCGATTGTAGGCCTTGATTCTTAGGCATTACTAAGGGATGGTAGATTAAAACGATTTGCATGCTAATAGGATGAGTGACGCCATACCTAGGATCATGTTTCCAATGGCTCTTGTTCGATAAGTGTATCTTGTCTTAGTGTCAGGCGATTGTAGGCACTGAGCAAGGTGACACATATACAAATTTAGTGTCAGGCGATTGTAGGCACTAAGTTTACATGAGAAGCCTACATAGTTGGAATTAATCAAAGTATTTGAAAATATAATTGCTGCATTTTTAATCTGTTTCATGAATTTGCATGCTATTTAATCGGTGCTATGTGTTGTTCTAAATGTTGCATTGTTGGATGACCATGTTTTGTAAATACTTGTGTTTATTTTCTTTTAAATTCGAACCAAACTCAAAAATCCCATTATAATTTGTACTCGTATTCTTTTGAAATTACTAACATTCTTTTTTTGCAGTATATAAAATCCTTCCCTAGTGTCCCCGGTTAGAACGATCTCTACTTGCACATACTACACAGATAGGGTTTTTTAAATTGCACAGGTCAACTTTTGGCAGGTCAATTTTTGGCGCCGTTGCTAGGGACGCTAAAAAGGATTTTTGTATATTGTTGTCAACTAACAATTTTCTCTTATATCTTGTGTTTTTTTTCGGTTTTGTATTATTTTTGTACCGAGATTTCTTGTATTATACTTTTGTGCAGATTATTGTTTTATATATGTATGTTGCGAGACACTTTAGTAAATACTTAGGAAAATTGGCTCTACTTTCGAGGTATATCGGACAAAGCAAAACACTACCTTGAGCTGAACAAGCTCATTGCACAGTAGTCTTCACTGCTCCACGTACCTTGAAAGTTAGGGGTAATAAAATCAACTAGCAACTTTACTAGGTTGCCGACATTCTGTGCTTATATGACATATATTGATGCGAAACATATGCTTGTACATATGCCATGCCGTGTACTTATTTGTTTACAAGTTAAGTTTCGTTTTCAATTTTCATTTTTGACGATGCTCACTTGATCTTTGGTTTTACAGGTTCTCATAAATGACCAGTTCTGACAAGAAGGACGCAAGGTAGCAAAACCTGGTCATGACGTCGAGCACAATGTTAACACAAAGTGAAGCAGAGCACGTTTCAAGGAGAAACAAAGGAGCTCATGAGAAAGTGACGTCACAAAGGAGAAGAGTCTAGGCTGATAGACTATTAACATTAAGCGCTGCATGAGAGGCAACTCATTTCAACCGTAGCAGTAGAGGAGCCGTCTACGAGAGTTTGAATTTTCTTAACCCTTCACTTTTATGGTTGATTTATTATGTGACTTATATGCCTACTTAGAACATTATGACATAATTTTGAGCTTACATTGAGGACAATGTAATTTTCTAAGTGTGGGGTAGAGGTTACATAGTAACATATTTTTATTTGTGTGTTTTTCAAACTTTCTCGAAAATTTTTCAATTTGTGTCGAAATTTTCTTCCAATTTTTAAAATTTTCCGTAATTTTTAGTTTTTAATTATTTTTGAGTCTTAGATATACCCTTAAAAGTCTATGATGAACTATATCTTTGAATGCATGATTGACGGTTTAACATTTATCTTAAGAAATTGCAAGTTTCATGGATTTTGTAAAGTGGTATGAACACTTGAGATTTTTGAAGAAAAAGTATGCATGTTTTGATAATTTGTTTCCATAAAAACCTATGTGAGAATTTGAGCCAACATACTGTCTTTTTGAGTGATTAAAATTCTAAATTCTTCGAAATTTCACTATCTTTTAAAATCTCGTTATTTTTTGCATATTCAATGACTATGTGCTATAGCTTTTTAATGAACTCTAGAATTTACTAGAACTTGCTTATGTGATTTTCGAAACTTTATAATCATAACTTGTCTTGATTTTGAATATGATTGAATTTAATCTCATTAGGATCACCACCAAAGCCAATTAAGCTTGTGCCTATTTTGTGCCCGTCGTGGGACTCCTTAGTAAACCCCTTTGAGCCTACGTTATGCCTTTTCTTTCATCACCCTTAAACAGATTCTTGAGCTTAGTATAGTATATCTTTCACCTTGTTATTAAGACTGTTTATAGGTGGAACCTAATATTTCACCTTTACCGGGTTACAATTAAATGTGAAGCCACTCTGGGCCCTTTGTCTGGGCCCAATTCGCCATAGAGCTAAGTAAAGCAAGGGAAACTACTCCCACATTGGAAAGGCACAGGAATGCTGCCTTCAATGCTAATATAAATACCGGCACATGCCTCCCCATAAAGGGACGATGAAACTTCTTGACTATTCCCGAGTTTTATGCTTAGCTGACAGTGTCTAACTTAAGCATCGGAGTGGCTTCCCTCGGTAAACCCGGGGACGCCTCTTTGACGTGTTTGTTCTTTACACAGGAAAACTCGGAGTACAGGGAAGTTCGCTATTTCTGGAGCCGTGCCACCCGCCAAAGGGACCACGAGCCACCCGGAAACAATTGGTGCTCTCGTTGAGAGTTGAACTCAAGACCTCTCGCTTAATATTTTGAAGAACAATGATGGAATCCTCCGGGTTATGGAAACCCGCGAACTTTTGACAGTGCATACATCAAACCCGCTACCCTCCCACCCGCTTGATAATAGGTACCAAGTTATCTACAACTGTCCAAATTTATTATGTCTTGATGTTATATATATAAAGCCTTTCAGGCCCACATAAAACCCGGCCGGGTTATGTCTATCAATCAGTTTGTTGAGTGAATGCAGGCGATCTCCATTTGACATGAAATATTGCAAGCCTTAACGGCCTTATTTCATTGTCAAAACTCGGCAAGCTCCGATAAATCTCCGATAATCTCCATTTGACATGAAATATTGCAAGCCTTAACGGCCTTATTTCATTGTCAAAACTCGGCAAGCTCCGATAAATCTCCGATAATCTCCATTTGACATGAAATATTGCAAGCCTTTCACGGCCTTATTTCATTGTCAAAACTCGGCAAGCTCCGATAAATCTCCGATAATCTCCATTTGACATGAAATATTGCAAGCCTTTCACGGCCTTATTTCATGGTCAAAACTTGGCAAGCTCCGATAAATCTCCGATAATCTCCGGTAATCTCCATTTGACATGAAATATTGCAAGCCTTTCACGGCCTTATTTCATTGTCAAAACTTAGCAAGCTCCGATAATCTCCGGTAATCTCCATTTGACATGAAATATTGCAAGCCTTTCACGGCCTTATTTCATGGTCAAAACTCGGCAAGCTCCGATAAATCTCCGATAATCTCCGGTAATCCCCATTTGACATGAAATATTGCAAGCCTTTCACGGCCTTATTTCATTGTCAAAACTTAGCAAGCTCCGATAATCTCCGGTAATCTCCATTTGACATGAAATATTGCAAGCCTTTCACGGCCTTATTTCATGGTCAAAACTCGGCAAGCTCCGATAAATCTCTGATAATCTCTGGTAATCTCCTTAACTTGAAATATTGCAAGCCTTTCACGGCCTTATTTCAGTCTTTGAAAGTCTTAACGGACCCATACAGCCGTAGCGGCACTATTTTTACTTACATGCCAAACCGGCATTATATGTGTAAATTTTATCACATTTGCATATTTTGCATCAGATTACCGTGTTATTTGGCAGGAAGCCCTTGGAAGTCCTAACGGACCCGTAAAGCCTTACCGGCCCTATTTTCACTTTATAATGTTAACATGCCAACCCGGCACTATGTGTGAATTTTGTCAACACTTGCAGGTTATGCATCGGGTTGAAAGTCCTTATGAACCTGTTATGCATCGGGTTGGAAGTCCTAACAGACCCGTAAAGCCGTAGCGGCCCTTGAAAGTCCTTATGGACCCGTAAAGCCTTAGCGGTCCTATTTTTATTTAATCACATTAAACATGCCAAACCGGCAATATGCGTAATTTTTTGTATATTATGCATCACATTACCGTGTTATTTGACAGGAAGCCCTAACGGACTGGTAAAGCCCTACCGGGCCTATTGTTATTTTATGACGATAACATGCCAGACCGGCACTATGTGTAAATTTTATCTACACTTGCGAGATATGCATCAACTCAACTTGTTATTTTACAGGGAACGAGTGTTATAGAATGACCCCCCCTGAAAAGCCCTAGCGGCCCATGGAGGTCCTAACGGCACCATTTTTATTTACATGCCAAACCGGCATTATATGTGCAAATTTTGTCGCCACTTGCAGGTTATACATCGGGTTGAAAGTCCTTATGAACCCGTAAAGCCTTAGCGGCACTATTTTTATTTATATGCCAAACCGGCATTATATGTGAAATGTCAACACTTGCAGGTTATGCACCGGGTTAGAAGTCCTGACGGACCCGTAAAGCCTTAGCGGCCCTATTTTTAATCACATGCCGAACCGGCACTATGTGTATATTTTGTCTACACTTGCAAATTATGCATCAGTTTAACGTGTTATTTTACAGGGAAAAAACCCGTGTTATAGAAAGACATTCTCCCGCAAGACCTTAGCGGCCCATGGAAGTCCTAACGGACCCGTATACCCTAGCGGCACTATCTTTATTTACATATCAAACCGGCATTATGTGTAAATTTTTATACGCATCAAGTTACCGTGTTATTTCACAGGAAGAATTATGCGAAGGAAAAGCTTGATTACTTCAAGGAGGTCAATTACAAAAAGTAGCGAACCGCTACAAGTAAAGTCTAGTCTACAAAAGCAAAGACAAAACTTAGAGGCTCCAGCTCATGGCGCTGCAGACCCGCTACCCCCGCCAGTGCTCGAGCAGCCACGTCCTCCCCGGGGCTGTATGATAAACTGTCCCCTACGGAGCGGTGGCCGGTTTTGAGGACCACCGACAATCCCACCACGGGAAGTACCTCTCCGGGCTGCTGAAGAAGGAACCGGGGGACTCCGAGCCGGGTTTGCAGGAGCCCTAGGGTTTGCAGCCATGGCAGGAGTCGACCGGGAGGTGCCTGCAGCCTCGTCGGGTCTAACGTGACCTTGGTGACCATCGTACCTAGCTTTGTCGAGCCACCCTTGGCGAATCCCGGCGCTAACAATTTCGGCACGAGCCTCAGCCCCCGCCGACCGCAGCTTCAGCTCAAACTCTGGACTCGCTAGAAACTCGGAGACTGCAGAGTCCTTGGCCCGGGAAACAGCCTGGATTAAATCCCCTTTTTGTTGCTCCAGGGAAGTCACTTGTTGCTGCAGCGCTTGATTCTGTTCAGTAAGCTGAGCAATGGCGGCATCTTGAGCATACCGGTCCTCCCGGTGACCCTCGATGACTTTCTCCAATTCCGAGTTCTTGGCCACCAAGTCTGCTACGTGTTCTTCTGCCTTGGCCAACTTTGCACTCGATGCAATGGCTGATGCGCTTGCGAATTCCCGGACCCGAGCCAGGTTTTCTTCGCTCGCCGTCACCTGGTCCCGGGGGGCCCGGAGATCGTCCCTGAGGACTCTCTCTCGCTCGGGGATGCCTTCGGTTATGAGCCGATCAGTTGCCAAGTACGACAACCTGACAGCCTACACAAATCAAATAACGGGTTAGTACAAGGAAACAAAAACAAAAGAAGAACGGGTTAAAAGAAAAAGACACTTACCCGCATCAGTTTCTCCTGCGCCCTCCGGGCTACAGTCAACGGGTCCTGATGCTCCAGGACATAGGAGTCGGCGGCACAATTCTTCAAGTCCGCTACCATCCTTTGGATGGCCACGTCCGCCATTCCCCCGCTCGCCAACTCCTCCATTATCTCGTCAGTGTCCCGGTGCTGCTTTCTCTCCCTCCTCTCTTTCCTCTCCTTCCTCCTCTTCTTCCTCTCGGACCTAGCCGAGCTGGATGCCTCCCGGGTGCGTTTTTGGGAGGGGACGGGTTCCACTTCGTGCACTTCGTCGCTCCCATCACTCCCCTCAGGGTTCTCACTCGCCACCCCTTCGAAACCGACAACTTCTTCACCCCCGTCGTCATCCTCTTCGGTAAACTCCTCCTCACCCGGGAGCACAGACGAGGGAACCGCGCTCATCACCGGTTCTTCAGTCTCTTCATCGGCGAAGGTAAATTGAGTTCCCGGCTCTTCAAATACCGGGTTATCATCCGCCTCCGAGGGATTCCCTTCAACTTCCTCTCCCTCCTGGTAAACCTCTGGCCCGAGAACCTCAGCCAAGTACCCGGGAACCTCCTTGTAATGCACGGTATCAACATGGAACTGCTGAAGCTCCCCTTGCTCGGCTTCCGGGCGTAGAAAAGCCGCTTTTGTGGTCAGATTGATGTCATAGAGTAGACCATCCGCTGCTTGTGTCCGGATCCCGGCCCATACAGCTTTATCTTCAAAGCCGTCGTATATTCCCGGGTTCTTCCGCTTAGTAAACTCCATCGGAAGAAGAGCTGCAGAAAAACATATAGCCCGTTACACAAGAGAATTTGACAACAAAAGTTGAAGGAACACGAAACAAACCTGGGAGCTCCATCAACCGGCACCTGCTGTACACATACAGCCTACAGAGCCGGTATGAACTCCGGTCATCTTGCGGAAGGCCCACAGCATCCTCCGGATCCTCTTCTCCATCACCGGCTCCAGAGGAATGTCGGGGATGTCTGCAACACAAGTAACATGATTATAACCCGGGATAGAGAAAAGAAAGAAGAATCCGGAGAGGAAGAAGGACTTACTCATCAGTGGCTGGAAGTCACCCGGTACTTGAAGTGCGTATCCCGGGTCTTGAAAGTTTCTTATCAAGAAACTCTTCTCCCTCCAGGTCCGGCTCACGGAGGTTGGCAAGTCCTCGACAATCTTCTTAAAGGTCGCCTTGGACTTCAGTTGGATAGTCCCGCTAAAACCAGCCTTCCGGGAGTACTCGGCCCGGTACATGGCGTGCAACTCGTGGTATGTCGGCATCTGCTGCTTCAGTACTTTGTACATAACGCACAACCCGAGTAGCTGCCTCCACATGTTCGGGCCAATTTGCCCGATCGCGAAGTTGCTCGCAGCCAAGAGATACTGCACCTCTGCCTTTAGCGGGAGAGACAAGCCGCAGCGTAGCTGATACTCGTGGCACAACGTCCACCCATCCCCGGGAGCGAAGAACTGATCCTCGGGTTCTAACGGCCGAATTTCCACAGACTCGGGGATCTTCCAGTTGCTCCTTAGCTCCACAATCTCCTCCGCGGTCAATGAGTACCCGGGAGGGTCGAGAGCGGTGCCATCGGTGAAAGTTACAGAGGCAAACTCGGGGACGTGAGTGTCCATTGCTTCATTGGCCATCTGCAAAACAAGAAAACACGGGGGCGTCAACAAAACCCAGATAACCCGGCGTCACGAAGCTAAATTCCCAGACGCAGAAACCCAGAAAACGTTTCTGGGAACCCAGAAACAGTACACAAATCGTCCCAAAACGATCAAAAAGGAGGGAAGAAGACACAGTACCTTAATTTTGAGTGTTTGAAGGGGTTTTTGAGATCGATTTGAGATTGAGAATCAAAAGAAACAGCGACAAAAGAAAGCGACAGCAAAAAGCACGAAAAAGTTGAGGTGAGACAAAACTGTCACCTTCAACCCCTATTTATACAGTTAGAGGCGTGCACTGAGGGGACGTTTCAGTTTCTCGAGGGAAACGACACGTGTCACGCATGCCGCTTCACAAAACCGAAAAACTTTTCAGTTTCCCCCCACTACAACCCGGAGACGTCGTTTTGAATTCTCAACGTAAAGAATGTCTGCGGGTTACGCTTGCGTACGGACTTGGGGGACTGGGTACCCCGGGTTTGGTTGCTACCTTTGTAACCCGGTAAAGAAACGATTTTAAGTCCCCACCCAAGCGTACCCCTTGACTGAGGACTTGGGGGACTTGTTTATAGGTGGAACCTAATATTTCACCTTTACCGGGTTACAATTAAATGTGAAGCCACTCTGGGCCCTTTGTCTGGGCCCAATTCGCCATAGAGCTAAGTAAAGCAAGGGAAACTACTCCCACATTGGAAAGGCACAGGAATGCTGCCTTCAATGCTACTATAAATACCGGCACATGCCTCCCCATAAAGGGACGATGAAACTTCTTGACTATTCCCGAGTTTTATGCTTAGCTGACAGTGTCTAACTTAAGCATCGGAGTGGCTTCCCTCGGTAAACCCGGGGACGCCTCTTTGACGTGTTTGTTCTTTACACAGGAAAACTCGGAGTACAGGGAAGTTCGCTATTTCTGGAGCCGTGCCACCCGCCAAAGGGACCACGAGCCACCCGGAAACAAAGACTTGGCGAAGTATTTTTTATGAAGCTGTGCAAGGATGTAAAGAAACAAGTGTGGGGTGGAGTTGAAGTGTGGGGTTAAACATCATTTTTTTATAATGATTATGTGCCGAAAAAATTGTATGTCCGAAAAAAAAAGTGTTTAAGTAAAAAAATTTCGAGCAAAAAAAAATTGGAAAAAAAAAGGAAAAGAATTTCGGATTTTTTCAAAAAGGCACAAGTTTTTATGGTGTTTTGTAAAGATTATGGATTTGGAGTTGGAACTATTTGAATGTCTAAGATTGTTTATATTTGACCCTTGTCCTATTCATGAAGTGAAGACTTGAGGAGGAGCGAAAATTGCTAAGTCTTGGTGATGTTTTATAAATACCACTTACCCTAAATATTCCTACCTTATGAAACCAAGCCCCATCACAACCATATTATTGAGATTAATTCATGATTCTTAAGATAGCTAAATTTGATTTGTAGAGAATTTCTCATGAGTTAAGCATATGGTTTTGGTCCATTATTGCACATAGTTGTTATATGAGGTTTTTCCATGAATTTCTATTCACAAAGTGCTTTTATTTGATGAAATATGCAAGTTATTTGTTATCTTATCATTTTTTCCCTTGCATATACGATTGAGTGAATACCTTGGATGAGTGAAAAGAATAGAGTATGCTATTGTGAGGTGGAACGGTTATCATACATGTTTGTCCTATATTATCTCATATCTTACTTGTTTATGCTATGACACATGCTTATGAACCTATGCAATTGTGCTTTCTCTTGAATGTTTTAACTTGAAAGTTATGCATGATAAAGATCCAGAGACAATCTATTTAAGGGAATTAGAAGTTTTGTTTTGATTTAGTTTTAGAGTCAGTTTGCTAAGGGACTAGCAAAGGGTAAGTGTGGGGTAGTTTGATAAGTGCGTTTTACGCTATGTTTTTAATATGTTTTTACCCTCATTTGTACCTTGTTTATTCCTTAGTAAGGTCGTTTTTACTTATTTTGAGTCAAAAGGGTTTTTCTGTAGAGCAATGGCTAAAACATGCATTTATACAGAAAATTGCATGCTGTTTAATCGGTGCTATGTGCTGTTCTAAATGTTGCATTGTTGGATGACCATGTTTTGTAAATACTTGTGTTTATTTTCTTTTAAATTCGAACCAAACTCAAAAATCTCATTATAATTTGTACTCGTATTCTTTTGAAATTACTAACATTCTTTTTTTGCAGTATATAAAATCCTTCCCTAGTGTCCCCGGTTAGAACGATCCCTACTTGCACATACTACACTGATAGGGTTTTTTAAATTGCACAGGTCAACTTTTGGCAGGTCAGGGACATTGAATGAAAATTGTATGGCTTGAGAGAGGATATTGGCTTTGTAGATGGTATATCACAAGAGGGTATTAATTTCAAGGTGTGAGATTTAAAAGATACATGTATGAAATACAAATGCATGGGATGATCACTTGAATATACTGAGCACTAGGATTTCACGGTTATACCAAATTTTAATCATCATCATTCAGCCCCCAAGTCTAATAACATGTCTTTGAGGGACTGACACTAAATAACGCATGTTGCTTGGAGTTCTTGATTAAGCATTTTTGAGTTTGGCTTTCTATTTATTGCATGTTCTAATGATTTTTTGCTTGCATATTGCTTGTTACTTGATTGAGTATTGAACGTTGCATGAGGTTGTAATTCCTCCATGATAGAGGACACAAATTGCTAGAATGAAAATGCAATATACAAACTGAATTATTGTTGTTACAGTATAGGGATTCAGCTTGCTCCAGGGCTAGACTTATATATAGAGTACTGATTATTTTGGTTTAGGAAATACTTTGAAATAAAGACATTGGTCCGACATTAGGCTTGGATGAGTATGGAGTTGGTATATGGTAGTGTTATGGCTAATATGGATGAGGATTGATTGAAACAACTACTACAGTGAACACTTTATTGTGGTAGAGAGTTCTCCAATACATTAACAAAAAGTTGAGATAAGATTGGGAGATGCGGAGAGAAATAATTTTGAAATCAAATCACTATTAATCGTTCTTTGGCTAGGTGAAAGACTTTTGCATTGATATTAGAACTTGAAATGGCTGAGAATATATTGACTATGAAAAGTGCATGATTTTGGCTAGATAGAAATTTGAGAGAGATACTGACTTGTGATGATTGGTTTTTTATTTTCTTGAGCAATGTCATCACCACTTAGTCCCCAAGTGTCATGACATACCATTTGAAGGACTGACAATTGATATTGCTTGTTGCTTGGTATTGGCATGATAAGTATCACTTGCTTGTACCATGATTGAAGAGTGCTTGCTTGTTTTAGTGATTTCGGCATGACTGAAATAATAGTATTTGCATGATGCATTGTTTGATGCTAGATTGAGAATTGTTTGCTCTAATATTTTTAGCATGATTGAATATTGTCCTAATTGGAATGTTGCTTACTGCTTGATTAAGCATTGATGACTTGTTGTAATGATTTTGGCATGACTGAGTATTGCATATTGCTTAATTGGGTACTGCTTGTTACATAATTGTGTTTTGTTTGCATGTTCTAATGGTTCCCTTCAAAATGTGTCTAGTATTTGGAATCAACATGTGGTTAAAGCTTTCGGAAAGAGCCTGAATGGATTGACTCGTATTCTATGCTTAGAATGAGGATATTTTTCAAAGATATTTGAATAGATAAACTTATGGGGCAACATGAAAGAAATCACTGCAACTCCCCAATGAGCAAAAGAAATATCCCAGCTTGATTTGATGGGTAAATAGGTATGGATACACAGATATATGTGAAAAGTTGGAGAAGTTGGGTTAAAGTATGGTGTTGGAACTTGTGTGTTTGATTAAAAGTTTGGTTTGGAAGTTCCGAGGACAATGAAATTTAGCACGATATGTGGATCTTGTCTGTCTTTATTATGCTACAATGTGAGTCACATATATGACTGTTGAGTAAAAGAGTGTTTGCATATGGTGTAAAAATGTGTTTATATTTTTCTAACCGTGCAAACTTTTTGAATTATGCATGTCAGTAGTAAGATAATGGTTTCAATTGCTTGATTTGAATAAGCTTTAAGTGCATGATGCCTGAATTTCTTGCTTTCTATTTGTTTTTTTTTGTTTTCTTTTCTTTTCCCCGTAGCAGTGACTTATAGTGTCAATCTTATATTCATAGATCACAATTGTCTCGCAATACATAACAAGAATGATATAGTGGTCTTCAGCATAAAGATGCAACCTGTTTGTTTGCCACAAAGCATCAAATAAACTATTTGGAGAAGCAAAAAGACTCAAGATGGCGATGAAATGAGGAGAGGGCTTCAGGTGAGCAACATATTTGTTTATTTGGTTCAGATATGGAAGGGCAAAAGAGTGATGACATGGGATTTATTTTTTGCTCGAGTAGTGGGGTGAATCATTAATTGTTTAGCATGAGGCATATATAGTTGGCATCATCATATCTGAGACTGAAATGAGGATAAGGAAGAGCTGACTAGCAAGTTGGTACAACACTAATGGATTAGAAAATATGGTTTAAGATGGATTGCTGTGTAGAATGAATAATGAGAGTCAAAATATTTACAGTAGCTAGGATATAGTAATATGAGGAAATTAGGCTTGGAGTTCATCTTGACCTGAGAATATTTGGTTATGACAGGGACTGAAATTTAGCTTGATGAGTGTTGATTGGGGATTTTTGAAAACCAGAAAGGTAGAGTGAGTTATGAGGGAGAGAAAATTTAGGGATAATAAACCCAGTCCCCAGTGGAGTCGCCAATTATGTTAAGGTCATTTTGAATAGAGGCTGCTAGATTGGTATATTGAACTGCTCTCCTCTATTTACCCCTCTGAGTTCAAGAACTGGGCCCAAAGCTTAGAGAGCTTTATGCGTGTCGCCATCTTGAGTCTTTTTGCTTCTCCAAATAGTTTATTTGATGCTTTGTGGCAAACAAACAGGTTGCATCTTTATGCTGAAGACCACTATATCATTCTTGTTATGTATTGCGAGACAATTGTGATCTATGAATATAAGATTGACACTATAAGTCACTACTACGGGGACAAGAAAAGAAAACAAAAAAAACAAATAGAAAGCAAGAAATTCAGGCATCATGCACTTAAAGCTTATTCAAATCAAGCAATTGAAACCATTATCTTACTACTGACATGCATAATTCAAAAAGTTTGCACGGTTAGAAAAATATAAACACATTTTTACACCATATGCAAACACTCTTTTACTCAACAGTCATATATGTGACTCACATTGTAGCATAATAAAGACAGACAAGATCCACATATCGTGCTAAATTTCATTGTCCTCGGAACTTCCAAACCAAACTTTTAATCAAACTGGGCCCAAAGCTTAGGGAGCTTTATGCGTGTTTTCCCCAATCTCCCTACGTAACTTGTTGCAGCAACATGCTTCTGTTGACAGTAACTTGGCATGGTTTTGATAGCATGATAGATGAATAAAATACATGAAAGAGCTAGCAAGATGACATATGGCGTGGGAGCTAGAAGTACATGAGTTGCAGATGATGAGATGCTTGCTATGACAAGAGGTTGGTGGTGTAATCTACAGCTCGTGGCAAGTCCAAACCCGGTATGGTGTAGATTTGGCATTCGATGTCTGATTGACCATTATTATACATTTCTGGAAGCAAAACGGCCCAATGAATCATACTGGGTTTGTTTAAGGCTCTAAAAGTCTGATTTACTTATTTTTAGGATTTATTTTTTTATTAGTTTGTCTTGGATTCGAATTTCTTTTAATCGATGGGCTTTTAGGTTTCGTTGTTAGTAGCCTTAGGGTTCTTTGCTCCTATATAAGGAGCACCTATCAGTTGTATTTGATATATTTCATCTTTATCAAAAATCCTTTTGAGTTTACCTCAATCTTGATGGATTCCAGAACTATTTTCTTGTGGATTTGAGAAGAAAACATGACTTGTTGATTCAAGTCAACCTGACTTGTGGATTCAAGTCAACCTATTTTTGAGGATTCAGGTCAAGTTTGGTGGATTCTAAACATATCTATCATAGTTTCACTGCGTCAATTTATGTGTTTAAAATATGGTTGCATCTATTGTCTTCATCCCTAAAAACCAAAACACATGAAGGTAAACATTTTGGTGAACCCCCATAGTCAACTAACAAGCTAAGATACTAAGGAATGTAAAGTTGGAAAGAAGAAGCATCATGGGAAAAAGCCATAGCGAATAATGATGATTAAAGCGAAAAAGCAGTGTTAGAACCCTATGTTCATTTCCTTAATTACAGAGTTTCAGGTGTTCCAAGCTTTACAAAATTGTGATTCTTTTTTTTGTTACAGAAGGTGTCTAAAAGGCATAAACAAAAAGCAAAATTATGATTCACCAAACATTATTATTATTATTGTTATTATTTAAAAATATATATTTGATTAAATAACTCATACATCTTACATATGTCGTGAGGTTTGAACCCATAACCTTAAAGTTATCGGTTAAACACATTAACTAATCAAGTCATGGCTCATTGACATTATATATAATAGCATCTTGACACGCGCGCGACGAGATTATTAATTTTTTTTGTGAGACCAGCAAAGTATGAAAAACTCCACTTCTATTTTTGTTTTTTGAAGTTTGAATCCCAATCGAGCTGGAAATCTCAACCTCGCAGTCATATTATCACTTCAAACAAATACGACAAGTATACATTATCAAATTAATAGTAACATACCCAAGGACTAAAATATCGACGATCATAAAAATTTCATTGGTTAAAACAATCTCGATGGATATATCGAGAAAATATCGAATATCGATGGAAATTTTATCAAAATTTATATTAAAATTGTATATTTGACTAAAAATAGACTAAATACAAAATATGAGAAATATATGAAAATTAATATCGGTATTTATAAAAAAAACAAAAAAAATCAAGAAAATATCACGGATATTATAAATATTTTAGTCTTTGAACATACTAACATATCGTATTGAACATAATCATCACCACAAATTCTGAACTAGTAAGTTTTGACAGATAAAATCACCCACTTTCACGAAAATGAATTTATCAATAAAAGAGATAGTAAAATGAGTTTCTATAGGTATTACAGCAGAAGTCCATCAAAACAATTCTAGCATAGTAGTGTCATATTGGATCATTCTATTTTTGGTGAAATAATTGGGTCAACTTGAAGGCGGCATATGAACAAAATAACAATAGTCAAATTTTCAATATATTTATTTCTTTTTTATGGGAATTGATAATATACTTGGATCACTCCACAACATAAAATAAACGTGAAATATCTTATATATAAGTGGTTTCCTTTCAAATCTAGTGGACCAGAAAATCTGTGGTAGTGTATCATTGAGGAGCTAGGCCCCTGTAAAAGTTTTACCAAGAAATTCATTGTAGTATGGCATATCAAATGGCCTACCATGCTCACTGTATATATAATAGACCATAAAATATATGAACACATGACAAATGGAAACTGGGTTTCTCACCAGAAGCTACAAAAATACAGATACATGCATCATCAACATGAAAGGAATAAAAAAAGAGTGAGAGATTACTTGTAGCATATGGTAAAGTTTTTGGCCCAGAAACAAAGAAAGCAGATGAACAAAATAAAAAAGAAAAGCTAAGAATAGGAGGAGCAAATGGGAGTAAAAAAGATGGTCTCACATGGGGAACAAATTAGCTGAACTGTAGTCTCTGTTATATATATGCTAATTTCGGGGTCCTTTGTTGGCATGAAGCTTCTTTATATTTCCTTTTCTCCTTTTTCCTTTGAATTTGATTTTCTGGAAGAGTCATAAAACCCCCCAACAACACCCTGTTTGCACCACTCTCATTGTTTCTAATTAACCTCTCAACAATGCTAGAGTCCAATCATGGCTAAGAATATCAACATAGAGAGTGATGCTCATGGAAACCTCCACACCTCTTCCTCTTCTTCCTCCTGTTCAGTAGTAACAACAACATCCCATGATTCTGTGATTGATAAAAGAACAGAGAGTGATCAGAATTCAGAGAAGCTCTCAAGCTCAACAGGGCAAGAGGAAAATAATGGGAGTAACAATGAGCCTAACACCAAGAAGACGCAGAGGAGCAGCAATGATCATGCCGATGGAGGCAAGCACCCAACTTTTCGAGGAGTCAGAATGCGCTCTTGGGGCAAATGGGTGTCTGAAATCCGTGAGCCGAGGAAGAAATCAAGAATTTGGTTAGGGACATACCCTACAGCTGAAATGGCAGCCCGAGCACACGATGTGGCTGCTCGGGCTACCAAAGGTGCTTCTGCTTATCTCAATTTCCCTGAATTGGCTCAAACGCTTCCACAACCGGCCTCTGCTTCTCCCAAGGACATTCAAGCTGCTGCTGCAAAAGCTGCTTCTGCTTTTGAGGACGTGAAGAAATGTGGAGCTGAAATGGACGAAGAAGAAGAAGAACGAGAAGACCAAGCAACACAGCCCGGCAAAGATGAAGAGACAGCTACTACAGCAGCTAATACTAGTACAAGTAACAGTACAGCGTGTTCTTCATCTTCCTCTTCAGTTGATTATGATGAGAAATTGTTTGACCTTCCAGATCTTTTCATGGATGGCACAAATGGGAGTGATCAGTTTTGCTTTGCTTCTTCTTCATCATCATGGCATCTTTGTGCAGCAGATACTGGATTCAGACTAGAAGAACCATTCTTGTGGGAGTATTAAATAGCTATTTTCAGTACAGTGAGTTTGTAATTGTTTTCTTCTTTTTTATCTAAACAGAAATAATGAAGCTTCAAAATTCAATCACATTTTGGAACAACCAGACCAGAATCATTAGCAGCTGTACATTGCAATTGGGTTTGGTCCAGTTTGGACTCTATGCTGCAAAAAATCAAGAAGAAAAAAAATGAATACTGGGTGTTAGCACTTGTTGCTTGGCTTATAGTTTTGGTCCTGTGAAGGAGAAAAGGGCGTAATCTTTACTGCAATGTACTATATGATGATGAGCAGAATAAAACAGTGAGTAGTTTTAATGGCTCTGTGCAACTTTAAACAGAATGTTTGTCCAGTCAAGTTTCCTTTACTAAGGGGTTTCCTTTCATTCAAGGGGTTTGGAGAAATTTGCTGTAAAGATCACCTCCTTAGATGCTTCATCCTCATATATCTATTCTTGTGGAAATTTATTCTACAATCCACTTTTAAAAGCTACTCATCTTCTTAGATTTACAGATAACACCCTTCCTTCCTTTCTTTTCTTTTCTTGATTTTACAATATCCTTTTCTTGTTGGAATTACACTCATAAGAGAATTGCATCAATGCAGTAATCATTCGCTTTAAAAATTCCTTCCCTTTATCATCTTTTGGGAATGTAGAGGAAATGTTCTCTGCTAAGTACGTTTTTAGGATCATGGTAGAAAATAGAAATAGAAAGTATTCTTTTACCAAATCAGAAACCACCCCTCTAAACTGTAAGTGTCACCTAGTCTTCCTAAGGTAAAAAATCACCTGAATTGTATGTGGCACGTAGTGTTCCTATGGTAGAAACAAGCTGGTTCTCTCACTTTGGAGTAAGGAATATGAAGGGGGGAGAGTTTTCCCCACACTGTTACTGATTTTCTCTGCGGTTCATGCCAATAGAGAACAAACATTTATAGAGCTAAACTATCAGTCATCAATAGTTAAAGCATTGTGAGTTTTAGAGATTCCATTCCAAGTCCTTGGGATTACTTAAGTGGAATTGTTACTCAATTTAATTATAACTAGCATTGATGCCCCCATCCATGCGTGGTTGATTTGATTTTTTTTAAAATAGCTCGCGGTTAATATATTTTAACTTTAGTATATGATAATACTTAATAGTGACAGAAAGAAAAATAACTCTTAGCATTGATCTACTTGACTGGGTACCTGAATTAGAGACAAATCTTGAATTAGAAGTGTGGTTTCCATCGGTTTTATTAGTTATTGTCCAATTTTTTGTTATTTGATTCAATTATTGTGCAATTTTTGTTATTTAATCAATTATGTGCAGTTTTTCCACAAATGTAAATTTCATTTTGAAAGAAAGCTGAGCAATAATCAACAACAAAAATTTCTAAATTGCATGTAGTAAGTTATCAATAAATATCAAAATTGATAAATTTTGAGAATACATGTAATAAAGGACATCCATCAATAGTAAGTTAAAATATCAAAATTGGTAAAACGTGTTAACCATGGATGTATATTAGTTGTATAAATTGTATTTACTTTTCATTTTGTAAAGAAACCCCAACCCTTTTCTTCTTCTCAAAAAGAAAATCTAGCAGAGTTGCCGCACGTGCCGAAGTGCGTTTCTGTAGATTCGATTAATTATTGTGAAATTTCAGTAGTCCGATCAATATTGTGCAACAACTCTCTGAAACTCTAATAAAAATAACACAATTGATTGATATGAAATTAACACCGAAATTATATTAACAACCAAGATGTTTGGAATTGTATGTAAGAAACACCCATCAATACATGTCATAAGCTGAAACTGATAAACTGAATCAATAGGAAAATTAATTGATGTCATAAACCCGAAGCGCAAAACCCAATTTAAATTCAAAATCTAACCTAGATAAATTCACATACCAACACTCATATGCATCGCTAAAGCTACTATTTTAAAAAGTTATAGAAATGATTATAAACCCTGAACAATCAATATATATTGATCAATACAATTATTTAGGTTTAGAGCGACCCAATTTTTTACATTATTATTAGTATTATGAATATTATCATTATCATTAATATTATTGTTTTTAAAAATGTGTTTTTTTTTCAAAAATAAAAACAAATCATTTATAAAAAACAAACACAGTGGTAGAATTGTAATTATATTGAAAACGTGGGTAAAAATGTCAATTACATAACAAACGGGTTGACTTGTAAAAATATAGAGGGAGGAGGGGCAAAATCGTCCCTCCACTGTTTATAGAAACATTAAATTATTATTATTATTATGAATATTATCATTAATATTATTGTTTTTAAAAATATGTTTTTTTCATGCAATTGAATTTAAAAAAAAATTAAAAACAAATCATTTATAAAAAAACAAACATAGTGGTAGAATTATAATTATTTTAAAATTAAGGATAAAAATGTTAATTACATAACAAACGGGTTGACTTGTAAAAATATAAAGGAAGGAGGAGCAAAATTGGCATTTCACTGTTCATAGAAACAGTGAAAAACTGTCTTTGCTTAATATATAGAGATCGAGTTAAGTATGACAGCCCAAATGTTTCTTTATGCCTAATGCCTATCATGTTGCTGATGATTAAGCAAGGAAATGAATGGGGATCTCAAAGAATGGAAAGGTACCCCAAGCTAGGTGACAACATCATTAAGTAAAGAAATTGTTAGGTTCAACAAATATGATGTATACATGTTATACATCAAGGCACTATGAATTAGTGGTGAATGACCGCATCATCATTATGTGTCTTACACTCTTATTCCTATTCTATTTCCCCTTGATTTGCCTTCGATTTTCCCATGAGGCAAGAAAGAGCAGATACATATTATATATGATCACTAAGACACTAACCCCACATGCAAATCTATGCAAACACAAGTATCTAACCATTGAGATTTTTGTTTAATTTATACATTACTTGATCATATTATTGGGAGATTGTTTCCCAATCTGTGCCACTAGCTAAGCTAGTGTAGTGTGAGACAAAGTTATAGCTAGACAAAAACCCTCTCTCTATCATTTTTGTTTAATTTTTACACTACTTGATCAAATTATTGGGAGATTGTTTCCCAATCTGTGCCACTAGCTAGGCTACTGTAGTGTGAGAAAGTTATACTTAGACAGAACACACACTCTCTCTCCCTCTTTAAGAACTAAAAAGAGAAAAAGAAAAAAAACTAAAAAGAAAGAGGGTTGTGTTGATGAAAATGATAGTGGATATATGCATCTTGTGGTGACATTAAATTGATTATGAAGATGATCTGATGCAACAGAGATATATATAAAGGATAGATTGATTGGAATTCACCAATCGGTTTTGACCTGAATCTACAACGTCAATCTTGAATCCACGAAAGGTTCTCAAATCCACGAGGTTTTAAGAAAAACTAAAATGTTTGTTTTATAAAAAGATAAGATCATCAAATACAACTGATAGAGACTGCTTATATATAAAAGTAAAGAACCCTAGATCTACTAACAACCAAAACTAAAGCCTCATGGATTAAAAGAAAATAAAATCCAAAACAAACTAATTAAAATAAAACCAAACAAACTAATAAAAATAAATCTTGAAAATAATTAAATTAGTCTTTTGGAAACCCAACGAACTTGGATGTCTGAAAATAATTTGTCACGATCAAACGGTTCTCCAATCTTTATTTTCCTTAGGAAAGTGACTTTCCTTCATTCTGCATCAATCTATTCCACCACAAAATAACTCGATCCCGAGTTCATCTTGAATAAAAAACCAGAATAAGATGACAAGAAACCACATAATAAATTAGATCGTTGAACCTGAGGTTGATTGACATGATATTCTGCAAACTCTAAAGGCACAACCATGAATACAACGCCAAAGATGAGTCTTCAAATGATTCTTCATGGCTCTCATACTTGTATTCTTCAATGACTTCTAAATCTGAATAATCTGCAATCATGTGTAATTTGTTCTCTAACTTCTTCATTTATAACATCTGGTAAAGATTCTTCCATTAGAAATTCATGAAAGATTTCTAGTGGAGCTGCTTCCATTAAAGATTCCTAAAAAATTTCCTTAGTTGAAATATTATTCTCATCTTGAAATCTTTATGGACTTTAGCTTATTTTCTTCCACCTTTGAAGAGTACTTCCTCGTCAAAAAAAACTCAAGGTAGAAATTTATCTCTAAGGTGACATTTCATTTTTCTCCATGTTTTAACAGGTTTTTTACCTTGCATTTTTCTAGCTCTTTGCAATTCATCCCACCAATCGGCAATTGTGCCTTTGAGACTAGAGGCAATTTTCTTGACCATCTTGTGATCTAGAATCTTCATGATCGATCTCAATGAATTTATCAACCTCAACCAGCCAATCAAGAAAATCTTCCACATGTATGTGACCAGAAAAATAAAGAATACTCACCATGGTCTTGAAATCCTAAATAGCATCTTTACTCAGCCTATTTGATTCTCTTTCTTCATTTCTTTTATTTTACGATCATTATCGTTGTTGTTGAGTAACATCTTCTTAATTTCTTCTAACTATCTAGCCATCTGCTAATTCAAACGATCATTCAAACGCTAATTCTGAGCCACCAACTCTGCTCGAGTATCATAAATTTGATCATCCATGCATTCAGATTGGTACCAAGCTTCTTCTTCTTTTGTTTTATTTGTTGGGTCGGACTGAATCAGGTCAGTTTGGTGTTTCAGATTAGGTTGATGACTTGGATCGTGTTTGTACGGGTCAGTTCGGGTTACCGGGACGGGCCAAGATCTATTTTTTGGTCGGAACAACTTCGATTACCTAGTCGGATAGGTGTCATGTTGCAGAAACCGTCTGTTCGATTCTGACGGCGAGTTTGGCTGATTTCACCGGGTCTAGGCAGAACAGGTGGTGAGGCTCTTGAGATTCGATAAGGATGGATCGTTTGCTAGGCGAAGCTTGCTGGGTCGGATCGGCAGTCGATGAGGATGGAGCGCTCGGGATTCGACTCAGGTTGTGACGCGGTAGCACATGTTGTGACTCGGGGCTGGGACGTAGAGAGCGATACCAGATTACGGTGGAGGTTGGGTCGAAGGGCAGTGACACAGATCGGTGACGGCGTCTTGATCTGTTCTTCCTTTTTTCTCCTTCTTTACATAACAAATTGCACTTCTTCTTTTTTCTAAATCAAATTGATAAATCACAAACCAGGAATCCACCAGATGCTCTGATTACTAATTGACATAACGAAGATATATGAATGATAGATTGGAATTCATCAATCAGTTTTGACCAAAATCCACAAGGTCGATCTCGAATCCACGAGATTTTGAGAAAAACTCAAAGGTTTGTTTTTATAAAAAGATAAGATTATCAAATACAACTGATAAAATCTTCTTATATAGGAGCAAAAAACCTAGGGCTACTAACAACGAAAATTAAAATCACATGGATTAAAAGAAAATCAAGTCTAAAAAAAACTAATTGAAATTAAACCAAACAAACTGATAAAAATAAATATTAAAAATAATTAAATCAGTCTTTTAGAAACCCAACAAACTTGGAAGTCTGGAAATAATTTGTCATGATCAAACGGTCTCTAATCTTTATTTTCCATTGGAAAGTGACACCCCTTCGTTCTGCATTAGTGCAGAACTATAAGTAAATGATAGATTGATTGGAATACACCAATGAGTTTTAACCTGAATCCACAAGGACGATCTCGAATCCACAAGAGGTTCTCGAATCCATGAGGTTTTGAGAAAAACTCAAAGGTTTGGTTTATAAAAATATAAGATATCAAATACAACTGATAAAGGCTCCTTATATAGGAGTAACGAACCCTAAGACTACTAACAAGGAAACCTAAAAGCCTAAGGATCAAAAGGAATTCGAACCGAAAACAAACTAATAAAAATAAAATCCTAGAAATAAGTAAATCAGGCTTTTGAAGCTCCAAACGTGCGGGACCCATCCTAAGAGACATTCCCTCGTAAACCCCCTTGAGAAGGGATAACCCTTTACCTAAACTGTTTTTAACAGTCCAAACGACACTGAAATAGACCTCACGAAACCTGAGGTTATCCCGATTACCGAATTAGATTTTATACTAAATTCTTTAGAGGACCTAGGATCTAAATATTATTTGTGACCTAGCTCTTATATACTTTAATTTTCTAACCGGATAATTCCTACTTTTCTATTTAGCGGACCAGTTAATAACCCTCTAAATGTATTCCTATCGTAAACCCGGAGTTCAACCCCTCCGCTGGGGTAGCATTATTCATCTATTTATCCAGATTAATCTACGACTATTTCCAAACCGATAAACAACATCCAAACACATATTAATCACATAAATAAATATAATTGCACCCACGTAATTAATAAATACACCAAGGGCCCCAAGGTAAAATCAGCATTAATGACACCCTTGTAATTATCTTAAACTGCCAAGGGCAGAATAGTCAATTCGACCTCGATGACAGTTTGGTAAAAATGCTAAGCTGCTAGGGGCAGTATTGTCTTTTTGGCCTCAGTGACAGCCTTGTAAATAAGTAAAGCTGTCAAGGGTATTTCTAGAATTTCAGTCTCAGTGACATCCTTGTAATTATCCTGAACTACCAAGGGTAATTCTGACATTTCACACATACGATAAATAGTAAAATACCAAATCTACAGTGATAAAAACCTGAGGATTTACCCCTTTTCTACTTCAACCTAAACCGGACGGCCTACCGGCCGAATCCCAGCAATTTCCGGTTGTCTTCTCCTTTCTTCCTCCCATCCCCAACCATAACAATAACAACAATGATAAAACAACCGATCCTAACATACCTAGGGGCTAAACAAAAGGAGAAGCAAGGATCAAGCATTTACTTATGTCAGCGTCGACGCATGGTGGCAGCGTTGCCCTCAGACGGACCTCAGAGCTGCTGAGGTTCCCTCTCTGCCCCATGAGTCATCCACCACCTCCCTGGAGCTTCACACTCTCGTTTTGTTCGACTCCTAGTCGAGGTGGTCCGCCTGCCAGTCAGAGACTATAGAGATCCACGGGGTGGCGCCACAGGTGGTTGGGCGGTTCGGCGACAGAGGAAAAGAGTGAGGGAGAGAGATCGGGTACGGAGGGAGAGAGAGCTAGAGAGAGAGTTCCCTCACATTCTACCTGATCCCATATATATTCAAAAACCAACGAGCCAGATCAAATCTCTGATTGATCTGAAGGCCCGGATTGAATAATAGAAAGTTACCGTGAACAGTAACTTTCGCATACGAACTCTGATTAAATCATAGGATATACTCACGAGTTCGTATTAACGTCCCCTACAACTTTCCTGAAGGAAGTTCCCCAAATTCTCTACTTATCATAAAATCACCTTTTACGGTAAAATAAATAACATTTATTATTCTCGTAAGCTGCATAAATCCATATTAATCAGCCCGTAGCTCCGGAAAATATTCTGGACATACCGGATGACTCATATTAATATATTATACACCCTCGGGACATATAATCTATTTTTCGCAAAACCGAAAATATCTCAATATAATACTCGAATAATAATTCGGGGAGAGCTAATAGCACAGTTACGACCCTCTGTAACCCGCCTGATCTCGGGAAAAGAGTGAATTTGGGACGGGGTGTTACAGTGTGTCCTAAGAAGAAGAAGGTGATTATAGTAGTTCAGTTCCTAGAGAAGGAAGCTTGGCATTGGTGGCTTGATTAGGGTAGTGTCTTGGGCAATGTTATTCAATGTATGACCTAGGATCAGTTTGCAGCTCACTTTAAGGAGCGTTATATCAACCCAGCCCATATCAACCGTATGAAGGTGGAGTTTCTGAATCTAAAGAATGATGACAATATGTCTGTTACGGCCTTTGAGCATCGCTTCTGGGAGTGTCATTCTACGTATCTAGGTGGAGAAGATATACTACTTTGTCAAAGGTCTCGGTGGTATTTATTCGAGTCAAATGATAGTAGTGTCTTATCAGACATTTCAGCATGCCATGATTTTTGCCCTTAATGTTGAGGCACAAGAGATTGCAATCGGTCACCTAGCTGGTTTTGGTTGTGCTGGACACGTTCCCACCAAGAGAGTGACATATACTTCGGGCTCTAGGTCATCTACTGTAGTGGTTATGGTAGTAGCTCGATTGTTTGTTCGGGATCTAGAGGTAGGTTCATTAAGGTAAGAGGAACACTAGGAGCCAGTTCAGTGGACACCAGTATAGTCAGTTTAGAAGAGGTTCTAGTAGCCAGAGTGAGACATTTAGGGGTCAATCATTTCAGGTTAGACAGGGTCAGTTTCAGCTAGGGGGATGATTTTTTGTGGCCAGCAGGATCATTTCAAGAGGGATTGCCCTCTTCTGACTCAAAGAGCTACATTTGCTCCAACTCATGCCATAGGCCAGTCATCAACTCGTACTTGTAGTAGTGGTACTCGCACCTTGGGTTCAGTCATGGGCAATTACCCTCAACAAAGTAGAGGAATCAAAAGACACCATACCACTACTCATGTTAGGACTCATGACATGACTCAACAGGGATGACGTACTTCACTTGAGGTCATCATTGGTACGTTATTAATTTTTGGTCAAGCTGCTTTTGTCAGCACCCACCTTGGGTTAACCCCTTTAACTTGAAGTAAATCATACAGGGTCTACCTTAAGGGAACTTACTGAAACCCCCTTGAAATGGACAACTCTTCCTGCAAACAAATTAAGCACTTCCATGAACATTAATAACTCAAGCCAACACCTAGAGCCATCCTGCTCCTCAAATCTCATCTACGCTTCACAATCAAATTCAAACTAACTAAATTGGGGTAATCAAAACAATCTAAAAAGATAAATACCTAATCAAATTCTAGCGTTAGCAAACTAAATCGACTATGTCTCGTCTCCTGTACGCACGACCTTCTCTCAGCTACCTTGCAAAACTAGGCATTTGAAAATGAATGGCCTAAGGAAAAGCATTTAAAAATAAACATTAGAGTGAGTGGACAAAATAACTAAATCACTTAGAAATCGTAACTTAACGTTTTTCCAGCATTTCGTTCATTTAAAACCTCTTATGCATGCAACATTGGGAAAATCTCAAACAATCATTGAAAACAAAATAGGACATGACAACTTAATGACTTAAAACGCAACATTAAATAATGGGGGAAGAGGTTTCATCATGACGATGAGCATTCAAAGCTAGGGCCAGATCCTCCTAAGACTTCTAAGTATGCCCACGTCACTACCTTAAGTGGGGCCCACCCCGCTCCACCTTATTTAGTTAATAAGGTAGGGGGTCATCAATCTAAATGCACCCGACGTCACTTCCTTAAGTGGGGGGATATCCCGCTCCACCCTAATTAGATGGGGGGTCATCACTCCTCACGCATCCTGCGTCACTTCATTAAGTGGGGGTCCATCCCGTGCTACCTTATAAGGTAGGGGTCATCAACCTATCCACCCCTCGCCACTTTCTCATGTGGGGGGTCCACCTCACTCCACCCTAATTAGGTGGGGGTCATCACTCCACACGTGTAACACCCCGCACTTTTAACTTTTCCTGAAACTACTATTCGAGATTAATATCGAGATATTCTCGGTTCTGTGGGAAAATAGAATCAATGTCCCGAGGGGTAGATTACGTTAATACGAGTCCTCCGGTATGTCCGGAATATTTTCCAGAGCTACGAGCTGTTTATTATGAATTTATCCAATTCACAGAAGTAATAAATATTAATTACTTTACCGTAACAGATGACTTTGCGATAAATCAAGAATTTGAGGAGGTTTCCTTCGGAAAAGATGTAGAGGACGTTAATACGAACTCATGGGTATATCCTATAAATTAATCGGAGTTCGTATGCGAAAGTTATGCGGGTTAATGTGTTGTTACCGTGCAGTAAAAGTAAATAGCAAAATATCTATTTACTGTCCACGATAACTATTTTTGGCAGATCTGAACAGTTGGATTCGTGAGATCAAATCTGTGCCGTTGATTTTTGTTTATATATATGGTTGACCGGATCTTTCTCACTCCCCTCTCTCTCGCTCCTCTCTCTCTCGCTCCTCACTCTCGAGCATCTCGAGATCATACCACCACCTCCATCTCAGGCGCGCGTCTCGCCTCACCGCCGTCACAATCAGGTTCGCCCTGCTCCGGCGACCTCGTTCTGACCCTCAACCGTCCCAGCGTCGTCGTGAGCCTCGTCTGGCAGAGGAGAGAGCAAGCTTGAGGACTGTTCTCTCGGTCTTGAAGCGAATCCAGGCGAGAGGAGAGGGTAGGGACGTCCAAGGAGCTTCCTGGAGCTGCCAGGAGCATGGGGGAGGGAGGAGGTGACTAGTGGAGCTTCGCTGGAGGGGGTGACCGGAGCTCTGTGTTCTTCATCTTGGAGGTATAAAAACCTTCTATATTCTCTCAATTTGTACTTGGTTGTGTTGTTAGGATGATGTAGAGAGTGTTGTACAGGAGTTGGGAGCTGATGTTGCTGGAAAAGCTTCATTTTCCGACGAACCAGCCGATCGGGAAAATCAAGGGTAAAAACCCTGATTTTTATCGCGGTAAAACTCCCTTTTCACTGTTTTACCGAGGGGCGAAATGTCAAAACTGCCCCTGACAGTTTAGGGTATTTACAAGGGTTCCACTACGGTTAAAATTCCTAGAATACCCCTGGTAGTTTGAGCTAATTACCGGACTGCCACTAGGGCATAAATTCTATAAATACCCCTGACAGATTTGTATATTTACAGGGGCTGCCACTAAGGTTGAACTTCTTAAAATGCCCCTGGTAGTTCAAATTAATTACAAACTGTCATTAAGGCTTGTCGATGCTGCCCCTGACAGTTTTGAGCTAATTACAAGTGTCATTTGGTATTAGATTTACCTTTATATCCCTGGATAATTTATTATTTACATGTATGCCACTATATTTTTATGTGTGTGTTGTGTTTGATTATGGTGAAATGTTCAGGTTAATCCCGATGGTTAGTGGGTCGGTGATTACCTCAGCGGAGGGATTAAACTCCTGATATACTTTAGGCGTTTGAAATCCATTGTTAAATCGACCGTTAAGTAGTAAATCGGGATCTTCCCGTTAGAATGTTAACTAAAATAAGAGCTACGTGTGGTTTGATCCCTAAGGACAAGGTACGTAGGCTGCCTGGCCGGGATTCGGGTACAGTCACAAATAATATTAGAACCCTAGGTCCTCTAAAATGAATGGTTGAGATCCAAATACGGGAATCTGGATAACCTCCGGCTGTGAGGTCTATTCCGGTTTCGTTTGGACCGTTAGAAATTGGTTTAGGAATAAGGGTTATCCTTTCTCAAGGGGGATTTCGAGTAAATCTCTCTTGGAATGGGTCATGCACGTCCTAACCCAGGTTTAAGAAGGTAAACTTGGGTCGGGGCGTGACAACACGCACCCCGCACCACACTAAATAGGTGGGGGTCATCACTCTCAACACACCCCGCACCACTTCCTTAAGTGAGGGGACCATCCCGCGCTACTCTATAAGGTGAGGGTCATATATATATATATATATATATATATATATTAAAGACTCTTTAGGGTGAAGAAAAACAAATCAACAAATACGAAAAATCATAAAAAACTCTTCTCATGATAATTAAAATATGCATCAAGCGCGGTTCTTCGACCGTCTTTATAATAATCGCCATAGTCAAAGAATTTCTTAATAAAGTAATCATATCTCGGTTTCTAGCCGATTTTAACAAGGAGTTTACGAGAGAGGTGCAACGCGCCTTCCCGGCGCCTTCAGCTCAATAAAAATGAATAAAATTCATGTTGCTTATATTTAATAAAAACGTAAGCGCATGCATGACATTAAAATCAAAGGTTCACTCACAGTACTTAATACGATCTCACAAGTTTAACGCTCCTCAGATAACTAGTCACTTTGTCTGACAATAAAATGACCGTTAGTTTAGAATAATATTCAATACCACTCGACAAACTTTCAAGTCAATAAATTTTATTTCTCTCTCAGGTGTATTCATTTCAATTTACTAAGGACAACAATTAGTATGTCTCTATAATCAGTCTTCTTCGACATAAGAATACAAGATCATTTAACTATACTCTTAGACCTTAATATGAAACTTTGTTAATGATCCAATACACTGTTAACATGATAACACACCAAAACTCATCTCCTCTAAGATAACTTAGTTTCAATCACCTCACGTGCCAACCAATAACCATAGCATACGTGCCTTTAACAGACTAGCCAACAAGAAACTAATCAAATTAATTCCTCATTATCATTATAGTTTGACATAATCAACAACCACCAAAAACCGATATATTTGATACCAACACAGTGGGAAAAAATACAGTTAATTTCTCATAATAGGGCAGAACCCATCTCACCTTAAGACTATCTAAACCTGCGTTGCAATTCAAACTTGATATATGCACCCACGAAAAACACGGTCACAAAACTGGACGAATTCTCCCTTTGCTCTAGATGTCCACCACTTCATCCAAAATCAGAAATAACGTGCATACAACCTTTAAATTCACTTCAGTATCAGAGTTCAACATGGTCATTCAACCGGCTACCCGTTAACCGCTCTTTAACCGTCCCTTAAAATTTTGTCCGCTAACCATCCGATTACATAAAGTGCTAATGGGTTGTCACACGTTAACAACCCGCTAGTTAACAGACGGAAATGGGTTGTCCGTTGGAACCCATTTAACCCGTTAAGGCCCGCTAAGGAATAAAAAAATAAAAATAAAAGAGATAACACCTTACTAATCCATTTTCAGTTTCTTCTTTTTTTCTTTTATTTTTTTTAACTTATCTCATCTAAATCGTTAGAATTTCTAAACGCTAAGGAATTTTTTTTGGTATTTGATTAAAAATATAAATATAAGAAAGGATGAAAAAATTTCTTAGTGTGTTCCAACGGGTTCAGCCCGTTATAACCCATTAGCTAACGGGTTATAACGGGTTGAACCGGCTAAGCCCGCTAACCACTCGACCTGCCCATTTGTCAGGTTGGATTTAGAGTCAACCTCTGATTATCCAAGAAAACCACCACCACCACAAAGTGGCATAATAACTCCAGAAATTGCCAATTCTCTGACACTAAATCGAGTTTAGGACTCACTTACCCACACTTGGAGAATTAAACGAATTGATTCGAAGACTGCTACCACACAAGATCTCAACTTTCACTCACACATACGTGCGCTGATAAAGTCGGTGTAGCTCCCGAAACACAAGATCAAGAACATCAATGTCAGAGCTAGGGATTCGAAACCCAGGAAACATAAAAAGGAGAAATTGATTAGGGCTCGATTCGAAGAAACGATAGTCATTGAGATGAAGAGAAGAGGGAGAAGAGCATAGACCTACTCACCAAATCGGAGCCTCAATGATACTCGCCTGAAAACTCGCATAACAGTCAGGCTCATCCTCCTCCAATATTTGACGTCGACGGTTTCATGGGGGTTTTGTGATATGGGTTTTGTAAAGAAAGAGAGGAACAATTTGGTGGTGAGGGGTGGCCGACAGCGTCGCTCCATTGTGGAGTAGCCGGTGATGACGAGAGTGAGGCGAGAGGGAAAGAGAGAGAAGAGGAAGGGTGGCTGGTCAACCCCTGAAATGGGCTTCTCACCACGTCAACCTTTTCTCTTCTATTTATACTCGAATCAACAGTTGAGATTGAATCCCTACTTGATCCAATGGTCCAAATTAAGTGGGTAGAAATTATTTACCGAAATGGTAAAAGTAAAATCTAATTTGGTCATTAAAAATTATCATAAACTTTGAAAATCCATAGAAAATAGCTCGATATTCCAGAAAATCATCCGGACATACCAATGAGCTCGTCACAATGCATACTACGACTTCGGCGATCTAAATCTATTTTTCCTTGATTCTAAAAAAACTCGAGCGATAACTTATCACATTACCGGTCTCAGTTAACAGCTCTCGGTAACTCATAGACCCTTGAAAAAATGTAACTTTTAGGTACGAGTGTTATAGCTTTTACATTAATTGATCCCGGAGTGAAATTCTTTTTTTTTCAAGTAGATTTTTCGTTTTTTTACCAATGTGTCATCATCACCACTCCTAGGCGAGTGATATGTATCTTTGTCCTCTAGGGATATGATGGGTATTTAGTGGTTGTGAGGTGATAGTGGGTGGTCATGGGTTCGAATCTGATTTAACTCCTTTAGATATGATAAAATTTGATTTGATCTTGGGTATGAACGTTATGGAAGCACATAGAGCTATGGTTGATTGCTTCCAGAAGGAGGTGGTATTTCGAAGTCCTGGAATGCCGGAGGTTACATTTCAAGGAGAAAGGGATGTTATTTCCAAGCATTTAATTTCAGCTGTGGCTATTAGGAAGTTGTTGAATAAAGGTTATCAAACCTATCTAGCACAAGTGGTGGATCTAGAATGGGAGAAGTGAGTGTGGACGATATTCCTATAGTTAAGGAGTTTCCATAAGTTTTTCCTGAGGAGTTGTTTGGTTTGCTACTTGAGAGGGAGATTGATTTTACGATAGATTTACTCCTTGGAACCACACCTATTTCTCAAGCACCTTATAGAATGACCCATTCTGAATTAAAAGAGTTGAGAACTCAACTGCAGTAGTTGTTGGATAAGGGATTTATTCGACCTAGCATATCTCCATGGGGAGCCCGGGTAATGTTTATTAAGAAGAATGATGGTACGTTGAGACTTTGTGTGGATTACAGAAAGTTAAACCAGATTACTGTGAAGAACAAATATTTCTTGCCCCGTATAGATGACTTGTTTGACCAATTGAGAGGGGAAACATTCTTTTCAAAGTTTGACTTGAGGTCATGATATCATCAGTTGTGGATTTGGGATAATGACATAGCCAAGACTATTTTTCAGTCCTGTTATGGCCATTATGAGTTTGTGGTGATGACATGTGGACTTACAAATGCACCCGCTACTTTCATGGATCTCATGAATATGGTGTTCGGTTCATATCTTAACCGCTTTGTGATTGTGTTCATACATGATATACTGGTTTTCTCCAAGAATGTGAAGGAGCATGCAAAACATTTGAGGATGGTTTTACAGATCTTTCGAGAGGTTAGCTGTACACAAAGCTTAGTAAGTGTGAGTTTTGGTTAGATAAAGTGGGGTTTTTGGGATACATTGTGTCGGCCGAAGGAGTTAGGGTAGATCCTCAAAAGGTAGAAGCGATGATGAGTTGAAGGAGACTCACTAGTGTAAAGGAAATTCGTAGTTTCTTGGGTCTAGCAGGGTACTACCGCTGTTTTGTGAAAAAAATTCCAAGATTGCGGCTCCTCTTACTAGATTGACGAGGAAAGGTGTTAAGTTTGAATGGTGTAAAAATTGTGAACAAATTGTTCAATAGCTTAAGAGTTTTTTGGTTAGTGCTCTAGTTTTGGCACTACCTAATGATAGTAGAGAATTTGTGGTCTACAGTGATGCTTCTAGGCAAGGTTTGAGTGGTGTGTTGATGCAGCATGAGAGAGTTATTTGCGTATGCCTCTAGGCAATTCAAGCCCCATGAGAGAAATTACCCCACCTATGATCTAGAGCTGACAGTGATAGTTTTCACACTTAAGTTGTGGAGACACTATCTTTATGGATTTAAGTGTCAAATTTTCACTGATCACAAGAGCATTCGATATATGTTTTCTTAGAGAGATTTAAATCTGAGACAGAGAAGGTGGATGGAGCTACTTGCAAATTATGATATTACTATTGAGTATCATTAGGAAATGGCCAATGTGGTGGCCGATGCACTTAGCTATAACCCTTTCATCTCTTTGGCGCATTTGAGAGAGGTTCGGGTTCCACTTCTTTATGAGTTGTGGGCTATTAGTGTTGAGTTATGAGAAGATGAGGTTGAGGCATTGGTGCCTAGTTTTGAAGTGAGCCATGTTTTGGTTGATAAAGTGCGGGAGCCATAGTACAACTATTACAACATAGTGCGGTTGATTGAGCGGACGCTTGATGAGACAACGGTCAATTTCACAGTCAGAAAAGATGGGACATTATTGTTCAATAATAGAATTTGTGTTCCAAAGAGAAATAAGGAGCTTAAACAGGATATTATAGAGGAAGCTCATAGTTTGACATATGTAGCACATCCTAGTTATACTAAAATGTGCACGACTTTAAAATATCATTATTGGTGGCCGAATATAAAGAGAGAAATTGCGGCTTTTGTGAGTAAATGTTTGATTTGTCAACAAGTGAAGATTAAGAGGCAGAAGCCTGTTAGTTTGCTTCAGCCTTTGCCTATTCCTGTGTGGAAGTGAGATAACATCACCATGGATTTTGTCTTTAGCTTACTTCTTATCCACAATGGGTATGATGGTATTTGGGTGATTGTTGATCGACTAACCAAATCTGCACACTTTCTGCCAGTGAACAAGAAGTATTCATTGGATAGGTTAGCAGAATTGTATGTAAACGAGATTGTGAGACTCCATGATGTACCTGAGACTATAGTGTCAGATCGAGATCCTAGATTTGCCTCAAAATTTTGGAGTAGGGGTGGGAAGTTGGACCCGAAATCCCGATCCCGTCCATCCCGTACCGATACCGAACGGGACGGGACAAAATTTCAGATATGACGTCCCGATACCGAACCCGATCCCGAATTTCTTAAATGGGTCGGGATCGGGATTGGCTCTCTCCATCCCGAAAATCCCGTCCCGTCCCGAAGTTTTTGTTCCGAAACACTGACTTAGGTCCAAATTCCCACGGACCTAGTATTTAGACTACGCTTCCCACGGTGTCGATGACCGTGAACCTCCGGAGGGGCAATGCCCTGTTTATTTTAATTATCCCACTTACGCTCGTCTCGCAGTGTTAAGCGAGACGTAAGTGCGGTGTGCTGTTACGAGAGATTAGTTGGGCATTAGCTGTAAATGGACGCTCTCGCTACTATTCGTTTACACATGCATAGGTAGTTGGCCCCGGTTTGTTGTGAAGACAAACCCGGGATTTCGGCCACATGGATCCAGAGAGTTCTTTCATGTGTGGTCAACATGTTTTACTCGAGCTTTATGTGTGTGGCTATTGCATATGTTTTTAAATGCCCTGGACGTATTTCTATACGTATATATACATATATAAGCTATATGTTTTCTCATGGGTTTTAAACCCTGACTTGGTTGGCTTTGGGCCCCATTTAGGTTACCGAGGACGAGTTGCTCACCCCTACATCTTTTCAGGTCTTTAGCATCCATCTCTGAAGGAGCTGGACTAGGAGCTCGTGGAGCGACGTCGGTCATCGTGCATTTCTACTTCCGGGGACACCCATTCTGGTTTGGGCTCCATATCTTATGATTTCCGTATTTGATGCTTTTAATAATCTGTTACGTACTTTGAGACATTATTCAGGCTTGTTATTCTGAGATTTTTTCTTTGTATTATATTCGTCTCGGGTATTTCTATTTGCTACCTTCCGCTTGTAAAATATTTGTATGTTATTCTGCACATTTGTCATTTCATATTTGACATTCATATTATTCGTGTGTTGATTATTTTATTCATAGCCTTGTGGTTTCGGTACAAGGGGTTATTAATACGTCAAATGACACATATCAAGCTATAATTCGCTAAAATTCTATTTTGTCATTCTTATGATCCAAATTATAACAGATATCAACACAATTACTCAGATACAGGGCAAGGTATTTATAGATAGGGTAGGGGAAAATCAATTTTGAAGAAATCTGGTAGTTACACAAAAATTGAGACTTTCTTAGTAATGGAAGACAAATCTAGTTTATCCAAGAAGTAAAACAATGGAAGTTATTTCTAAAACTGGACAAAAAATAGATAAGCATGAGAACTAAGAGGTGAAATAGATAAAGGAAAACAAACGATGGTAGTATTGTAAATAATCCGTAAATATGGATAAAATTGTCTTATAAGGATGACAGTGTTGTAAATAATCCGTAAACAGGGGTAAAATCGTCTTTTTATGTGCTGTTGATGGCAGTATTGTAAATAATTCTCAAATATGAGTAAAATTGTCTTTCTACGTTACCAATGACAGTATGGTAAATATCTATAAATAAAGACAACCGTTTTTACTTGCTGAATAAACAGTGTTAGTTCCATTTTACTTTAATATATATAATGACATGCAAAAAGACACCACACCCCGCCCTCTGTGTCCATTCTCTTACAAGACCCCGGAGTAAGATCCTGATGTGAAAGGTTTGCCACCATAATGGTCATGAAGTCGAGGGTAAGTCATCTGATGCGCGCTTTGCAATTGCAACAGATCTCGGTTGGCTACGTAAAAACAAAACTTTAAGTGATTGTCAAGGATATTATCAATCTTATAAAGAAACTGTGCAGGAGAAGAAAGAATTACAAACAAAATTCTAGCATAATCACCATTGCGTGAGAACTCAGCTCTTTGAATGGGAATGGAAATGTTCCGAGATTGATACTCTGTTGCCGAAGTCCAACTTTCTGAAAATTGGGTTCTGAAGTACTAATAACAGTTCAAACTGATTTCTTAGGATTTGATACCACACCTTTTCAATCTGAAAAATACACTTTTTAGTTTTTAAAAACATATTTATAGAACTGGTAACCCTAAACATTTTCAAAAGGAAAACACGTTATATGGAATAACAATTTGAAACTGAACCAAGCTGGTGTCAAAATTGAGATCACTGCAGTTATTATAAATGAATGAATATCTCAATAGCATTTACATTACATCTCTAAAGAAATGTTGTACACTAATACATTGGATAGTAACAAACTGCTTTCACAACTCTAAAGGAACCTTAAGGCTACTTGAAGATCTTACTACCCATCTTCTACTGAAATATGTACGGAAAACCCAGCACTGCTTCATCTATGTTCCATATTCGGCAGAAACAAGCCCTCAAATAGGATACTACACGACTACAGGTTCTTTCAAAAACGGCACACTTCTAAACATGAGATCTTATTCTAGTGCACATGCTGCATTGATACAGAAATACCACTGAAATAGAACATCAGATAAGGCTGCAAATGCTAGATTTTAACATTATGATGCGCACTAAATTGAGTCAAAAATAACAACCTAAAACCAGAACCAGCAAAACTAAGATCAGCACTCATTGGTGAAGGAAAGGTGATCCTAACCAAGGCTGCAATTTTTCTCTACAATTTCACTAACACCAGTGAGAACTGGCGAGGATTCCTAATAGCTCACATGCAAGATGCAGGTCGCCCAAAAGTTCCATCTCTCTGCATCTACATCGATTAGATGTACACAGATTTTATGTCATTTGGCCCAAAACTAATGGAACACTTCGGACATTTCCTCTGGCGAGATTCAACGACTTTTTGCACACAGGGATTGCAGAACAAGTGATAGCATTTTGTAATGACAACCTGCAGATAAATACAGCAATTTAATGAATGTATTATTTACAATAGTGAATACTCATAATCATATGTAATTATTTAGATTGTGAATACTCATAATCACAGGGTTTCAACCTTGACCTTCAAAAGCTAGACTAGTGACCAAACAAGATTTGTCCCTGACTTCAAATAACCACAAATCGCTACAGTACAATAGCAACATGTGAAATGGAGATTTACATCTAAATGAAAACTGCGATCTCATCCATGATTTAATGAAAAAATGTTTAAATGAATGGCAGAAAACCAATCAAAATCAACATAGGTCAGGTGAGATATCCACACAAATAAATACCACTGAGTGAAAGAAATGTGTCAAACCCAATTGACCAGGTCAAAGTTTTACTTGCCAGTATCTTTTTTGATTTATGTATTTTCTGACATCCTCATTATGTGTAGGTTTAACTGTTTAAGCTCTAAAATTGATGTCATTTTTGCTGTTATATTTCATAAGTCTACATCAGCTCTACTCTCAAACATTGCATGTTGGTTACTTGACTGGAATATACAGTTTGATTCCTAGCTGTAGAGAAGCTGTGAATGACATGAAGGCAATGAATAACAGATGACCCAATGAATACCTGTTTTGTTCTGTCAAGGCAGATATCACACTTCAATATCTCCCGGTATTCTCCAAGTTCCTGTTGAAGTTTTTCAACAATTGAAGAACCCTCTGTCTGTGCTTCAAGCCGAGTACCTTTTCTTTTCAAAGCTTCTAATTCCTCCTCTAACCTTTTCTTTTTAAGCCTAATAAAAACAAAAGATGAGTTCATAGCATCACTAAAGATATTGGAAGGAGCACAGAATTCTCTGTACCTTTCTTTCTCTAGATCCATATGCATCTCAGAGAGAGTCAATCGACCCTTAACAACTTTACACTGTGATTCCTCTAGAGAATCCCGAGCTTGCTGTGACGACTTTCTCACATCCATCAACCTCTTCTGGGTATTCTCCAGTTGAACTGCACCTTGAAACTTATGTTCTGCTAGTCTCTGAAGCTGATCTGAGCATATTTTTAACTGTAAATGAAGTGGTTGACAATCAGTACTAAACTCCTTAGGAATACATATTCAGTTGATACATGAGTTTCAGAAGCACCTGATCTTCGATCCGAGCAGCTTTTATCTCATAGAAATTAAGAGATGCATTGCCTTGTTGAATTGCCCTCTCCATCTTACGTTTGTCCATGAGTACAGCATCCTGTGTCTGTCTTGCCCCCACACCCTCTAAAACAAGCTGAAAGAAGAGAGCACAAATTATTATTCAGAATGGCAACAGATATCTTTCCAAGAAACTGGTGGGGGTGGGAATCAAGATTCCTAATAAGTTGTCCGTAGTGCGTCCATATAACTTAATTAGTTCAAATAAGTGACAAATAAACAAAATAACATTGACAAACATCTAAACTACAAATACTAGATTAAACAAACATGTAAGCAAAAAAGAGTAGACCAACTACTAAATACCGCTGAGCAAGTGTTGACGTCACAATTACTTGATTCAGGAAACAGGAAAATAATGTTAAGAAAGTGCAAACATTGATTGATTGAACAGAAGCACGTAAGAAGAAACAGAGTAAACTGACCAGCAAGGTAAACAAACAAACTTAAGTTTTTATATGATATATATAAGTATATAACCCAATAACAAGACTTGGACAAAGCAAAGAAAATTACTATACTAACCGGCAATGGGAAAAAGAATGATTAACACTTTATCAAAATACATCAAAAAAATTCCTTAATAGAAAATTGTTTTAGCAATGTAGTGTCCAAACCGCACAGTACAATCGTACAACTCTCACACGCAATTACACATACAAAGTCCATAACAACATGAAAAGCGTCAAGAAAAAGAAAAAAAAGAAAAAGTAGAGGGATGTATGGTGTTAGACCAATCACCTTTATGTTATAGTCATCTCGCTCAGTAATTTGCTGCAGTAGATGCTGGTTTTGAGTTTGCATATCATCATAAGCTTGTCCAATTGTCTGAAGACATATCAAACTAACAGCATAAGACTTTCACCTACCAATGAAGATACAAAGATATATCCACATACCAAAGTTACCAACCTCAATTTCAGCCAAGTAGGCCTCATTCTCTTCAGTCTTGGATTTCAGAACATCAGCAAGTCTCACCTTATTCCTGAGAATATGCAGTGAAAACATATATAAATTAATATCACAATACCTGGCATCCTATAGGTGTCGTCTGTTTCACTATGATTTCACTTATTCTTACCAGAATAAGCTTGTTCCCTCTATTCACGAAAATAAAAAATAGTTTCAATTTTCAACCAACATGAACAAACAAGAACCTTTTGGAAGCTTCAAGCCTGTGTCTGAGGTCAGCAATATCAGCTTCTACGGCAGCAAGCCTTTGTTGAGAAGTGGCCTCAGCTTCATTTGCTTTTTTAACTCGTAATTCTAAATTGTGTTCATCAAGAGATGACTTTAAACTTTCAACATGAGCCCATGCCTTGCATTCCAAATCTCTAGCTTCCATGACATCCCTGCAAATGGATGAAACTGAAGATGTCCATCAAAAGTGTACCTTCACACACAATCAAACATAGTAAACTAAGTAAAGTAAACGAGCAGAATTATTTTTATTTAGCAAAACAAATTATTACAGTAATGACTTCTGTTTTACAGGAAAATGAACGATATAAAATCTAAGACATCCATTTCTGATGCAGAATAATGCATGGGAAAGGTCATTGTCAGTCATTCATTTAAGGATTACTGTGTAACTGATTCAATTCCAATGACTGCTGCAGTCAGTAAGTCAGCTTAGAGGAAACATAAATAACACTATGAATGCAACGAGTTTTTAGCATAAGTTCAACATTTTCTCTTCACTGCAGCACATTTCGGTATTTGAGGGCATTTCCGGATTTGTCCTCAAGTGAATCTCCGCTCCAGCAGAATCTAGAGTAATTGTTTAGGCTATCTTGAAATTTATTTGCATCCAACTAGTAATGACAGTTTCTTATAGAGAATTTGCATCAACTAGTAATGACAGTTTCTTAAAGAGAATGCAAAACGGATTCAAAGTCTTTGATATGTCATCGGAAGAAATATGAAGTCATATTTTGCACCTTACTTATATCAACTAAAATCTGTCAATAATTAATTGCTCAAAATAGAAACACTTGTGAAGACACCTAACCTTGGATCACTCAATTCATGTCTATACATTTCCAAAAACAGCTTTAACTCTGATTCCGTGTCTTTTAGATCTTGGACCTACACCAAATAATGAGAAAATGGAAAATTTCATGAAACTAAACAGACTGTATCCAGAGCCCAAAAAAAGGAAAACATAGTAAAGAATTTTATTCAAACACTACTTTCTAGTCAAACAGTAATAAAGTACAAAAAAATTATCCATTCATCACTAAAGTTCTAGTCAATTCATCCTAGACATTGTTAAGCACATACACCAATCCCTTCATAACAAAATAACTGCTGTGTTCACCAATCTTTACAGGACTACAATTCTAAATGTAATTTTGTATATCAGAAGTTGCTCATCGTTCAGAGTGTTGGGATCCATTCATAAACTGAAGACAGCCACAAAGTCTAATGAAACGTGGTATGCATTGAATGATAATTATTAATTACTCCATAGAAATCTGGTCAATACAAGTGGGATACTTATTTTATTAACACGGAAATGAATTTTATTGATGAAGGAACCGACAATAAAACAAGATGGATGAAAACCCATATAGAGAACTATAAACGAGGAAAAAAGAGATAGCCCCAGTAACAAAGTAACCTTCGTTATTATAAATCGCAGACAGATCAAGATATATGAAACTAGCATGACTCGTGAGTAAATCAAGTGAAAATTTTGAGATAACTCCAAGATACCAAATGAATAATACATATACATATATATACAGCGTTTCTCAGCTGCGGATGTCCGTTCCATGAAAAAATGCGGACGAAACAACGTGGAGGCGATTCATTGGCTCACTTGCAAAACTAGACTGGCTTGCCACTTGCATCATCTTCATCAATCTTCTTGAGTTAATCATCTTCTCTATCAGCTTTGAAAGATCTCCCACCCCAATGCTTCAGCGTTCATACGCTTCCACTTCATCAATTATGAATCAATCCAAAACACAAAGAAAACTAACAAAAACTTTAGATCATTGATCGATATGAATCATATCAATCCATCCAAAGTATTACTTTTATAATCAATCAAACTTTGATTAAACCCAAAAAAGAAAAAGCCAGGAAATGGTTTTGTGAATCCAACCATGACTGGAGGCTTGGGCTTGTTCTTTGACCTTGCCGACGACCGCTAAGTCGAAGCCCTGATCCCCCACCACTCCTGCTATCGCCTCCGAACTCGTGGCGGCGATGTCGGACTCGATCTTGTGTTCTAGGGGAGTCTTCTTGTTGTTGAGAATCGAAAGAAGGTTGAGTTTGTTTTTGTTGTTTCTGCTGCGACAGAACAAAGATGGGCGGTGGCCTCTGAGTTGAAGTCCGGAACAGACGAATTTCTTCTTCTTTTAGAATGATTGATCCATATTCCATAATTATTTTGAAGTATATGCGAAGCACTGGAGATGATTAACTCAAGAAGATTGATCAGTTTTGCAAGTAAGCCAATGAATCGCAACCACTTCATTTCGTCCGCATTTTTTCATGGAACAGACACCGCAGCTGAGAAGTGTTGTGTGTGTGTGTGTGTATATATATATATATCAGTCCTATGCTAAGGATGTCCTTACCATAAATTTGGTGCGGATTTCCATAAATTGGCCCACTTTTAGATCAAATTATATCATCTTAACTGGTCATAATCTAGATATATATGTATAGATCATCTTTGTAAAATTTCAGCTGATTTAGTAATCGTTAAGGCCTTGAAAACGTATAAATACAATGAACGAACCAAATTTGTTCAACCGGAACCGTTCATGTTCTTCTCTGTAAATCACAGTTTTGAATGCCTTAACGATCACCAAATTAGCTGAATATATATCTAGAAACTGAATGGTTAAGATGAGAAAATATGATCTAAAAGTTGGCATATTCAAGAAATCCTTACCAAACTCAAGGTAAGGGCATCCTTACCTAAGAAAAACTATATATATATATAGCTTTTCAAATACGGACGTCCGTATCTTGAGAAAAAACGGATGGGATGACGTGGCAGACACTCGTTGGTTCACCTGTAAAATGAGATGTGGTCTCGCATGTGCATCATCTTCTCTAATCTTCTCTACTTAATCATCCTTGAACAATCTCCCGCCCCACCCCAATACTTCGCATATTAATTATGAATCGATCATTCTACAAGAAGAAAGTTGGCAAAGTGGTGAAAGAAACTAGATTTTGTGAATGGCATATCATAATACCGGCCCAAACAGCATGTCTGCAACTCTAAACACCACCACCGTCCATTCTTGCTCCACTGTAGCAGCAACAACAACAAGAAAAACCTTAACCTTCTTCTGATTCTCGGTAGTAAGAAGACACCTCCGGAGGGGACCAAGAACACAAGATCGTCATCTCGTGTCGGTGGCAAGGGGTGGTCGTAGCGATCTCGTCTGGCGGGGTCAATGAACAAGCCAAGGCCTGCAATCATGGTTGGATTCACAAAACAAATTTCTGGAATTTTGTTTTTGGGTTTGATAAGAGTGATTAATTAAAAGAAAAACTTTCTAGTTTACATTAATCAAAATGATACGAAGCAATCATTGATTTTGAGCTTCCTTTTTTCTTCATTTAGATTGAGCGGAAGTATAATTGGGGTGGGAGATTGTTCAAGGCTGACTGAGAAGGTGATCAAGTAGAGAAGATGAGAGAAGATGACGCATGTTGCGAGACGGCATCTCATTTTGCAGGTGTTAATGTGTGTGCCACGTCGTCTCATCCGTTTTATCTCAAGATACGGGCGTCCGAATCTGAAAAGCTATGTGTGTGTGTGTGTGTGTGTGTGTGTGTGTATATATCTCAAACCAAAAGCATATTATTAAATATGGATGTCTAAAACACACACATCCAACAGGGCAGCTCAGAGTTGAATCTTTTATCATACCACAATAATTATTATTATTATTTAGGACAAAGATTCATATTAAAATAATTAGGCTACTAGATGGGGATAAAACTTCAAATAAAAATCAAGTCTTAATACTTTGGCATTATTTAATCACATGAAGAGATGCATACCACAGCTTTCAACTGCTGAATCTCAGTGAGTTGGTCAGAGGATCTTGCAGAAAAAGTTTCACACTCTTTCACCTGTGAGGAAAAGAAAACAGTTTAATCTCTTCTGTATCCAAGAATTCATTACAGAGCAGAAATACACACCTTCCTGTCAAGAATGCTGGAAAAGGACTGCACATCAGCCTGCAAAGAATGAAAATCAGAAGCAGCCTCTTTGTATTTACATAATTGACCTTGCATGGCACCCATTTGCTCAGGAAATGAAGAAACCAAGGCTTTAAATTCTTCAAGTACTTCTTTTCTTCCTGAAATAAGAAACATAATTTCAGCAGCGAGTATGAAAAAGGCAGCGGGAATCCCACAAAAAAGAGAGGCTCTTGCCTCGTTCTCTTGAAGCCTCTTCAAGCTTCACTTCCATCATTTTTCGTTCGTTAATCTGTTTCTGTATTTCTATATCCAGATCAGTAATTCTAGATTCAACAACTGCAGCTGATCTCCGCAAAACATCAGCTACATCATTTTTAACATTGAGTTCCCTTTCCCTCCACACAAGATTATCCTTCTCAACCTAAAGAATCAAAGAAACCAGAATCGATTAGCATATGACACTACATTTGCAAGAAAATTGCAAAGAATACAGAACAGTTAAAACCTGTAGTTTCTCAATGATGGTTTGGCACTCAAAGACTTCTGATTTCGACTTTCCTATTTGATCTTTGACCAATAGATATGCTTTGGAAGAGGAAATACATTTTGCATTCTTCATCATGTTCTGTCAGATAAAGTTTCAAAGTACATTGCATAACTTAATTAGAAATCAAAACCAGTTAAAGTAAAGTTCAACTTGCATTTAGATATGAAAAAGTAAAGACAGTAAAATAACCTGCAAACTAGATAACTGCTGTAATATTTTTATCCGTTCTTCATGAAGGCTTTTGATTTCCATTAGTCGACATGAAGCTTGGTCCTGTAGCACACGGTTCAAATAGATATTCCCTTCGATATAAGAATTTTCAATAGTTAACAAAAGAGAGAAAGCCAACACAATACCCTGAGCTCTTTGAGAGTAGACTCCATATCTTGCAGATCCCTTTGCTTATCTCTGGTCCTATCAACAGGCTTATTCAGAGAATTTAAGACAGGGATAGTTGCCCCTTTTGAAGAATCTCTCTCTGCTTTTAGAGTTGCTAGTTGACGATTATTCTCTTCTAATTCAGCCAGAGTGGTTTCCAACTCCCCTTCAAAATTCAACCAAAGAATAACCGACTTTAAGAACAATCATGAGATCAATGACCAAAAAGATGGAAATTCATCCATTCTTATTAAAGGTCAGATGAAATGCCAAAAAAAATACATGGCGACAGGAACTTTTTACTTATGATTAAAATCTAAAAGAATAGATGAAAACAAAAATCACAGGAAATAAGCACAGCATAAGAACTAAAAACTGAAAAATGAAACCCACATGGACACCAAAAATATGTAAGAATTACCTTTCAGGCGTTTAATCTCTGCTTTATTCTTTGCTTCAATGTCCCAGCGTTTCTGCAGTTCCTTTGCCAGACCTCTGTGCTTCAGAAGAGTATCAGAAAATGCCAATCTCAAGTTCTTAACTTCACTTTTTGCCCTCTGCCTGGACAAGCCTACCAAAAGAAGCAGACAAAGAAGAGTCTGAGGGACAGCTCTGAAACACGCAATCATAACATATTTGGTAGAAGAAACATTTAAACCTCTAAACTCTCACCATCTTCCGGAAGCTCTTTCAACAGCGCATCGTGCAATGCATCTTTCACATTCCACACGTTGTCAATTGCAGCTACTATATTACCTAAAATATTCTGAGAAATTTCCGAGGTAGTTCCTCTATCTTCTTCCATCTTATTACAAATGTGATATGTACATGAACTTTCAGTTGCACCAGCTTGAGCAAGGCGGTTCAAAAAAGTATCATGCAACGTAGACGGAGCCTCATCTGACAAACAATACGAAGTAGACGGAGCCTCATCTGACAAACAATACAAAGAAGCCTTTAGCAGCAAGTAGGTTTAAACAATCATTCCGATTCTTCTTACGAGTACAATAAGTATAAATCAGAACAAATTTAAAGCATATAAAGTTAATTACAAAAAGTAGAAAGTTATTTCAGGATAGGATTTAATACAAAAACACACACAAAACTTCATGAAGGTAGACCTGTATCTAATCAAGCATTTAATATTATAATTTAACGCAAGAATAGTCCTCACCACGCACGACAAAGTTGTCTTTAACATCTTGACAGGATGACTTTCTTGAACGGATAGAACAGGATTCCAAGTCTTTAACCAACTATTATGAAAACACGGTGTCAAATTCCCTCTAAGAAACACACAATACCATATGAACATATCACAATACAGAAATAGACAAAACAAAAAAGGATTTGAAAAGAAGCAAATAGAGTAACAATGACTACAGGTGTCCTACCTCTTTCCAAGACTTGTTGACCGCCATAAGTGTGGGATCATATGGCAGTTGTTTATTCTTCAATTGGGCCAGTTCACTCTCAAGAGCAGAGTACTCAACCTTCTGCGTCTCTAATTTCTGTAGTAGCTTTTGATTTTGAAATTGAAGGACAGTAATGTCAAGCTACAAGTCAAATAAGACAACATAAGTCTACAAACAAGTGAATATATAGTGAAAAATCTCAACAATATACTCTTAATATAATGCCAAGAGGCGACAATAATAAAATGGATCTGAAGATATATTTAACCAGTGAAAGAGCACTTTAAAGATAAGTCAAGATTCCTCTTTCATTACAGTACAATTACCCTAGCACACTGAAAGTGGAGGTTCCAAAAACTAATAGATTAAAAGAATGCACATATTAGTGAAAATGAAAGGGTCCATTGACCTGCAATAATTCCAAATTCACAACAGCTATAGCATGAACACAAAAAACATCATACAAATACGATAGAAGAGGAAAGGCTACCCCCAAACTCTGAAGTTACTGATCAACTATCTGAAATCAAAAATCATTCCTTACCACGAAACTAACACTAAAATGGCAATATCAGTACCCTTATCTCCAGTCGCTACAAGTGTGTTCACAAAACCTGGTCAATCCACCACCAAAATTGTCATCCCTAGCTAGCACACACCGCCTCTACAGATAAAAAAGAAATGCAAAAACCATAGTTGGGACTGCAAAACCAGAGACTAAAAATTTTGCACATGATCTTACACTAGCAAAGAGCAACCTATCCCTATTTCAACACTTTCGATTCCTCTCAGACTAGAAGCAATTAATTCAATTATATACATAGAGCACGAATAATCTCCCAAAAAACAAAAAAAACTATGCACCAAGCCACAACAATTCCATCAAAAACACAAAACCAAATCCCAAAGCAACTAAAGGCCTCACCTTCTTATCTTCGGAAAGAAGCAAAAACGGCTGCTTCTTAGCAGCCGTGGGCGACGATATGGAGCTAATATGACGCCGTTTCCGGTCATGCTCGCCGGTGCTCCCCATCGGAAAACCCAACCTAATCACCTCCACTCATATTCCACAACCAAAACACCTGAAACCTCTAACGTCACCAATCAATAATCAACAAAACCCTAGCCGAAACACTATCTCCCTATCTGAAACCCTAATTTCTCCAAACCCTGATTGAAACCCCCAGAGTCGGCCACCAGCCTCGGAATCTCTTCGGGTTTATATAGTGCCTTGGAGAATTTGATCCATCTGGAAATTGAAACCTGAGGACAGCACAGAGGAGATGAAGAAGACGGGGCACGCGGTCTCTTTCAGGAGAGAAAATTAGGAAATTAAAATTAAATAAATTGACTTTTATATCCATCTTTATTTGTTTTCTGTCTAGGAATTATGGAAAAGGGGGTGCGTGAAGGCCGGGAGGGTGGTTTGGGGATTTCGGGGGAGGGAGTTTCTGTTAGAGGAATCTGATAGGGTGATGTGGTGATATGTGATTGGTTGGAATAGGGTTAAGGAGAGGGTAGTTAGGAGCCTTTAACCTGGGAGATGGAACATCCACTTGAGAGGGATAGGTTGATGACACATTAGAGAGAGCTCTAAAAATTGTGGCATTAATTAGTTCAAGAATTAAAATATATGTATCATGAGATATATTGGTATTTTAATAATATAAGATATCGGTTATATTAAGGATATATGGGAAAATGGGGTTTTTATTAAAAATAGCTATTTAAGGTCCCTAGTTTTTTATAATGTTAAGTTAGTATCCCTAATTACATTTATTAAAGTGTTAGCCTTAAATATTTAAAAATTTACAAATCGTGTCACTGAAATCACATTAACCACTACCCAGTCCGTCATCCGTACTTACCCAAATGAATCTCTCTCTCAGCTCCGAGCAATTGTCAATCGATGAACCATGGCCTCCTCAAAAAGTCGACGACGTCGCCGCGTCCACCTCCGATGATGAAGAAGATGGATGGTCGTCTAATTATTCAGTCTGCAGCATCTAGATGGATGGGCTACGCCGATGAGCTCCGAGGGTTCCACCACCGTTATCATCCGACGATGAGCTACGCCGGCGATTTACCTGGTCTAGGAACCCTAAAGCAAGAAGCGGCGGAGATCGATCTTGGTCTGATTTTGACAACCACACCGGTGTCAACCTTGCTGAACTCACCACCGACAACCATGTATTAACTCGATCAAAGAATGAAGATACTGTGCTTTTGATAGTTACATTCATCTATCGATGTGATGTTGTTGTTTTATGATCTGAAATATTGGATTTTGATGCAGGCACAAGGTGCTGCTTCAGTCTTCATCAATAGCTCCACTCATGGCTTCCTTCGTAGCCCGGCCTCCAATGATGTCGTTTTTAAGGTGATCAAACTTCTCATCTTCTCATTTGAATTCGCTTAAATTGAATCTTTCCATTGAATTTACACTTAATGTACTTGTCAAGCTACATAGGATTAGAATTGAGCTGCATCTCTTAGGATTTCAATGTAACTATCAATCTATAGTTACGTGGTAGTTACATGGGCAGTTTAATGTAGCTACATAACTCATTGATATAATAATTGCTGCATGTCGCTGCACCGTAATCGCAGCGTTCTGCTGCGCTTGTAGCATGTCATTGGTCTTTGTTTTTGTTTGCACTGTTTTGAAAACATGAATGTAACTACCCATGTAACTATTAGTCTTCATGTTGAATGGGTAGTTACTTTGGTAGATAGGTATGTAGTTACGTTAACTGTTTTGAGATGGGAGAAGCGAAAGAATTAGAAACGAAGTCGATTAGCCATGAAATTGATGAACCACTACCTCAATTAGATCTCGGATCGTAAGTTTTAAAGTTCTTGTTAGGTAATTAGTAACGTAACTAGTTGTGTACATGTTCAAGTAAATGTTGATATATCATGTTACATATTCAAATATCTAGTTACATGAATATCTATGTAACTATTTACATATAGTTACATAAATAATTAGATAGTTATATCTATGTAACTATTCAAATATAGTTACATGATTATATATGTAACTATCGATAGTTACATAGAAATTTATATGAATTGGTTACATGGATACATAGATATCTATGTAACTATTCAAATATAGTTACGTGGGTATCGATGTAACTATCCACATATAGTTACATAGAAAGTTATATGAATTAGTTAGGTAAAATGGAAAGCTATATTGGTAGTTACATATATAATTACTTAGGTAGTTACATAGATAGTTACTTAGATAGTTACATGAATAGTTACTATTAATTGGTAGTTACATGACTACTTAGGTAGTTACATGGATAATTACATTGGTAGTTACATGGATAATTACATTGGTAGTTACATTGATATTTACATTGATATTTACATTGATAGTTACATTTGTAATCATATTGATAGTTACATGAAGTTGATAGTTACATGACTAGTTACATGGATAGTTACTTAAGTAGTTACATGACTAGTTACATGAATAGTTACATGACTAGTTACATGGATAGTTACATGACTAGTTATATGACTTTTAAATTAGGTAGTTACATGACTTTAGAGGTGAGCAAGTCAGCTAGTGAGCAACCAAACAGACAATTAACTAGTACGTTTCAACTTTCAATTGTTGATATAATCTTTGGGACACGTCTAGTAAGTAATTGGATTAGAGTATTTTTTTGAATCAATGACAATTTTGTCATTCATACTCAAGTAAAAGGTACGATCAAATGTCATGCGTATAGAATACAAACAAGATTATAAAATTTGTACGAGGGTGTATCCTCATTTACATTTTGGCCCACACGTGAGCTTGCAATCTAATAGATTATAGATTATATATTATAGGTTAAGATCTCATCTAAAAAACTAGAAAAATAGACTCACAGCGTCATATGACACCATGAGACACAAAACTCCATCTTTGCCAGGAACACAAGGACCAGAAACATTTCCTCCAAACCAAAACTTCTCATCTGAACACAAGGATGAAGATTTTTCGTTGTCACTGCCGTTCCGGGAAGATGGAATCAGAAATTCCTCCATCCAGGTTTTCATGGTGCCATACCTCTAATCCAATTGGAAAAACTACTCTAATCAAAAGTTGTTAAGAACCTCCGACCAATTAATTCTCATAGCAAAGAGATTGACATAGCCTTCATCCGGCAGCAAAGTCATGGCATTGGTAGGCTGGGCATATATCGAGGCATGTCTTTTTGGGCCCAATTCGATTTCGAACTGGTTTATTTGGTCGAGCCAAAACTGAAATCGCCCACCATATTTACATTGGCGGTTAAACCGAAATTCAAATCAGAGCGGTTCGGTTTAATACTGACAAGTATTCAAATCTAGTTATCAAGTAATCATTCGCCAACTAATTATTTGTTTGCAGTTCACAAATCACAATCATGACTGCAAGTCTCTCCATCATTTCATTCATTTGGATCATGAATTTGAAGTCTGGTTGGTATAATAAAAGTTGACGAGTTAATATTGATTGTGTGTTGCTGATGGCTATGACCAAGCCATGGAAGGGTAAACGAGAGAAGAGATAGAAGTCAGTATATTAATCATACAATACTTGGAGTCTGAAACTGTGGCTGAGAAAAGGTTGAGGCTCAGAGGGGTTTTTAGTTTTGGGAGGGGTCGTGAGAGAAGGAAATGGTTGAGTGACTATGGGGTTAATATATATATATATAGGATTGTACTAACTTTTTGATTATCAAATCACATCTTCACCGTCTAATATATAGATTTAAATATGTAGATCATCTTTGTAAAATTTATCCAATTTGATGATGGATAAAGTGCTTAGTGTTTTCATAGCCATTCAACTTTCCTCCAATTGAATGAAAAGAATGACTGGAGAAGGGACAGAACGTGGAAAGTAATTCATTAAAGCTTCAGCTATGTACAAAGGGTAAAAGACCAACAAAATTACAACAGACGAACAATGGAAAGAACAGTGAAGCACATCAGCCTCAGTCATCTTTCGTTGCATGGTCATTTCTCTTATTCTGCTCGGCTTCTACAAGCAACATCAGAAGAGCTTCACACACTTGAGAAGCATCAGCCTCTGATGGGTCATCCTGCATTGATGAATAAACCATCCATGCATGGTCCAATTTATGTTTGGGCCGAACAACAATGGATCCCGGAACTTCTGCATCACAGCATGTGACAAGTCCATCACTCTTCTTGCCATATCTGACCTGCAGAAGCTGGGCACAGGCAGCCATAGCTGCACCAAGAGGCATCACTACCGGAAGTTTTGTCGGTTGGCCTGCAGGAGCTATCATAGGTAACTCAGCATGTGCTACACGGGATAATGTAGCTAAAACAGCAGGAGAAATGGCAGCTTCAGTGTGAAACGAAACAACAGGGAGATCCTTTGGCAAGGGGTGTTTCTTCAGAAATTCTCTTCTTCTGTCATAAGTTAAATCTTCCAGAGCTTGCAAATCCCCCTTCACAGAATAAGATGATACGCCGCATTAAAAGATGTATAAAAGTTAAGAGAACTACAAAACTATGATTACGGAAACACACCAAAAAAGAAAAAAGAAAAAAGAAAAAAATGTATTCTCAACTCCTTTAATTGGTACTTCCATGGTGTTGCAATGTGATAATATTAGAATCATGATCAGGAGTAACAAGATGAAGCCAAGTTAAGATGATCATGCTTTAATCATGCTCCATTCTAGTAGTACCAGTTAGCCCTACTTTGTTTAGAAGGATCTTCTCACTTTAACGGAACTCATACACCAAACATCTCGGCCAGTATCAATAAGAATAGCATAATGCACATGGTCAAAAAGGAAAAGGATTTTACAGAGAAAAGAATGTCAACATGAAAGGGGCCAGAAAATTAATTTTCTTTTACTGTACAGTTCAACACCCACACATGCACATGGACACACACACTCATCATACCTTAATTACTTTGCAGATCAGAATCTCCATTAGCTTTCGTAAGTTTACATAATCACCAAGCTGTCCTTCTCGCAAGATATCTGTAGCTATAGGGCTACCACCATAGGGACTTTGTGCCAACACCAATCCAGCAACCTTATCTTTCAGATCAGGCCAGTACAATGACATAGCAGCAGCTGCATCTATTCCCCCTTTGCTATGTCCAAGAACTAGCACACGCTTTTTGGAACCCCAATAAAATTCCTCAATGTATTCTTTTATCTCTCGAGCGTTTTTCTCAACTGAAGCCTAATAAGTGATTGTGTTTAAAACTTCAGTCTAATACTTGATTAAAATAGCATTTTTTTCATTATGAAAAGTAAAGGAAGCACATACCTCACTGTGAATTTTGGCTATATGACAAGCCAGACCAATCTTTGACAAACTCATTTTCGTATTTACAAAATATAATGGTCCATGGTTGCTGAAAAGACCTATTGATTACAGAAATAAACAAACTTAACATGAAACAACTATAGCAAAAATCATACACAAATAACAATGATAAATAAAGATGAAATTACATAAGCCCAGTTAGTCCAGGCACAAATCTACAAAATATATAGAAACAGAAAATGAATGGGCACAGTTTAGGATCTCCCAAAGGATCCTTTAAGTATAATGAAGAATTTGTTTTGCTTTTAAAGGAAATTATACCTGGAACCAACAAACAAACCATTGAGTTTGGCAATCTGTGAACACCATGCCTAAAAAGCACCTCAATTGGTATTAGCATTAACCTGATAAGAAATTCTGTGCACAGTACAACATAAAACTATACCTGATATCCGCAAGAATTTCCATGAACCTTTCCGTTCCATCCTCAACAGAAGGCATAGTAGGATCACGCTGTAGCCATCCTATATCATCCGCAGATCCACGAACAGTTTTTCGCACCCTATCAAATAGCCTGAAAGAGAACATGTTCATCAAATTGAAAATCTGAATGCTGTGCGCCCAGAAATTGTAAATGAATAAGACAGTTTCAATCTGGGGCCCACTGACATGCCCCATACACTACTCTTGTATCCAATGAGACATATTTCTACATTTCTGACATATGTAACTTCAATTTGATGAGCTTTATAACCAAAATTATTTAACTGGAATTTCAACATTTGTTGGACTTGGGAGTTGGGACTTAGCAACACATATTCTATCACCTTTTCAAGATTTCTAAGGCTATCAGCTTTTTATGAAGGGCATTGATGCTATAACTTATATTCTCTATATTCTTCTGTTGATATGCATACTTTAGACAGAAACCATATATAATGCTTTAGACAACGACATACATCCTTCTCTGTAAACACAAATTATTACCACAGAGTTATATTCTCTTATTCTCTGTTGCTACTCATACTTTTGAAGGCAACCATAAACAAAGATGCTTTAGACAATGACATTAAAACCTTCTCTTAAATCAGAATCCCAGTCTTTTAAAACAATAAGTCTAGTAACACAAACAAGGAAATATCACCCATCGACATATTCCTATTCTCAGCTTCTTGTGTGGAAGATTTAAAGCATCTACCAAGATATTTCAGGTCACAACCTTCTAATTAGCCGCAAACTTTCTCTTCATATTTATGTGCTGATGGTTAGCATATAAATTTTTGGCTAATGGATTACCACATTTCAGTTAAAGATTTGATCAACAATGATTACAGGATAACAGCTCCAGAAAAACAACAATTAGTATTGTGGAATATACCCTTGGAAGATAGAAATGCTGCTTTGGCCACAATTAGATTCTATGATGGCAGTAGCAGTTTGAGATGAATTTCCGGGAGAGCTTTTCATTGCTCCATCAAGTGTCGAGGGAGCATCCGTTGCAGTACAAGATGACTCTGCAGATGATGTATTTCCACTTGAAGACGCATGATCACTGAATGTAGCAAGAGATCCCCTAGTTTCTCCAGATGAAAAGGTCACCAATTCCTGAGCATTTACATTGGAATCCCCAAAATCTCTAGAAGAAGGTTCTACTGAAATATAGCAGAAACATTTAACTAAATCAACATATGATTCAATGCCTGCGATAACTGAAAGAAAGAGGCATGTGCAGTTGACTACAAATTTGATTATAATACGAACAAATAAGTAAAAATCTAAAATCAAACAGCATTGAAGGTTACATAGAAGCAATTTTAGATGTGTCGCACTGCCAGAACAGAGATGTCACTAAAAGTTAAAAAAAATAGATAAAATTGGATAACCAAAAAAAAGAAAAAAGAAAAACATTGTGTGTGACTATTCAGGTAAACTTTGTACAATGAAGAGTTCGGGGATGAACTACTGATTGAAAAAACAATCGTGTTATAAATGTGGAGAAGCCCCCTGTTTTATCTGCATACACTTCTAGTTTAATTCTCCAGATAAAACTCTTAAGCTTCAAGTAGTTTGGTTTAGTTATGATATTGTCCTAACACTGAGCATTGACAACACTAGTAAAACTAAAGGAAGTGTATTAGGAAATCAAACAGGAAGAAAAAGAAACCATGCAACACAAGGGTAGAGAGGAGACTATCATTAGTGCAGCACAATAGCTTCATGTTCATATACTAATAAGTTAAAACAAAAGAATTGACAACCAACTTGCAACCTCCACATCACTCAGTGTCCGTACAGTCAGGACATATAAAGAAAACTGTAATTACTGGAGAGAATAAGAAACTAAAATATTGAGCAAGGAAGATTACCAGAAGAATCAGTGAAACACTGTATAAATAATGAAGTTGTCTGAGAAAGATAAGAGGCAGCTTCATTGAAAGCTGGTAAAGAGGTAAATAGCTGGGGGATAAGTCCACCATCTCTTAAATGATCATTCTGAGACTGCAAAACAAACAGGAGCTATTACAAAACCTTCCAAATATACAAAAATCTCATTATCTTTCAACAGATTGCAGACAACAAGCGATCACTACCACTTGTAAGTTTTCTTTTATTCAACAATTCCACAGACTGAAAATGCAATAAACAGTACAACAACCAAACCATGATAAATGGAAATACATGATTGATCGTAAGAAAATGCACATCACAATCCTCTTTCTTTCTCGTTATGGAAAGCAAGTAACTCCGCCAAAACTAAACTAAACCCAACAACAGTAGCTATCTTCTGAATCATTACGTCGCAAATTAGACCTAGAACTTTCAAAAATTTGTGATGAGAATGAAGATTGAATAGTAAAGGAAAGAGGGGTACCACCGACGGCGTTGTTTCGGTGGTTGTGGCGCTTCTATCTTGCATCATATGAAGCAGGGAAACACGGGGTTTAGCTTCAAATGTAACACCAGAAGATTACGTAAGGAATTTTGAGAATGAATGAATTGAGAGGAGGACCAGAATTGAATCGAACAGAAATCGAAACTGGAAATTTAGGGTTTTTTGGGGAAGTTTCAAATTTACTACTGGATAGTTTTGTTTAGATTATCAGAGAGAGAGAGAGAGAGAGATAGACAGACAGCAGACTACGTCGTTTTGGGCATGATTCGTTATTTTCGCGGCACCGCTCAAAAGCTACCATGCAAACTTGGGGTTTGCTTCGTTACTGGGATTGATTTGATCATCAACCTCAAAAAGAACAGAAAAAAGACAAAATCAAAATAAGATCTTCTAAAAGAAATAAAAAAAAACAAAAATGTTTAGGATCTTCAATCTGGTTTGGTTTGAAATTAAAAAATAAAAATCATAAAATGGTAAGGATTTAGATATGAGCAAAAGTATCTAATTGTTAGTGAGGAAAAAATAAAAGCAAATGTCTATTTACTGTTGTAGAATCATATTGATGAATGAATTCTCCTTATCTTATTGATAGAATGAAGCCCCTTTATATAGGGAAATACATGGGCCTCTTGGGCTATTACATGGGTCAATAGGCATCTTACATGGATATATGTAAAACCCAATTACTCGTATACAAGGCATGGACCAAGACACACACATATATATATATATCAAATATCCTAGAATACTCCCCCTTCTGTCGCGTGTCTTCATGCCGGTATGGTGCTTACGGTGTTGGCTCATCAAAACCTTACCAAGTAACAAAAACACTGTGGGAAAACTAAACCTTGGTCGAAGGAAAAAGAGTACAACGCACCAACTACTCAATTGAGAACTCGTTATGTGATGCTCCCCCTGATGTGTACTTCAATCGGATTTTCCTGATGAATGGTGCATTCTAACATGTTTCTCAAGAGTAGATGTGAGTCAAGACTTAAACAAGTCTGTCATGATCAACCACAAATGGGGATCAATGGTCTTAGCGGTCCATGCAATATTACCTCGTTAAAAACCTTGTCAAGCAAAAACCCAGTGGGACAAAAAGCTGTGACTAAGGGAAAAAGAGTGCAACATGGTTGACACAAACAACCACACCCTTCACATTTGATCATGACATGTATATGCTAGACTTTCTTTCAAATCTGCATCTCTCCCTGATCTCAAAATCATTCATAGGGCGCTTCCGGATCCTTAGTGACCACGGAGTTGTTTTGACAACTTGACATATATACGCTCTTTCAACATGTCTCAAATGTGGCATTACTCAGTGCCAGCAGCTATGTGCACGGTGCCTAGCAGCTATATGCTCAACGCTCAGCAGCTGGGGTGCACAGTGCTCAGCAGCAGGTGCACAGGTGCACGTATAGTGTCTGACAGCAGTGCGCGTGTGCACAGACAGTGCACAGGCAGCGCTCAGGCAGCGCACAGGCAGTGCCCCGGCAGCGCACAAGCAGCAGGCACAGGCAGCGCGCCATATGTCCGGCAACTTGGCCACTAAACCAACCGGTGCCTAGATCATGATTCCGCTTCCGATGCATCTCGATTCATGCATAGCTAGCGATGACATAGGCAACAACCTTTCTCTCATGCCATAGGGATTGAATATGCCAGATACTCTTAGAGTATTCAAATGAAGTCTTTTGTCATATCATTGGCATTGCGTGGGCGCAAAGCTACTTAGCTTTATAACGAATGAAGGTGAGGTCATGTCTTTCTTTTGATTAAACAAATCACTCTCTCTTGGAGTAAAGACCTTGACTAATCATGAGAGCATATGAAGGTTCCACTCTTCTTCAGATGACCTAAGCCGATTGATGGAAATACATCATCAATACACAATCGATCGACTTCAATACGAGATTGTGTCTTTCCCAAGACACTTTTCATTCCAACATCGGATATCCAGCATATACTGCGATCATCCGAAATCAATACGCAATGACAATATTCATCATATCCCATCTGAAATCAATGAGTCATATACTATGCGTCCAAAACACTTGGCCAACGCAAGCTACACTTGATTTGGCTTATGAAGTCTATTTATTAATATCTTCATGCATATCTCTAATCGCATAGAGACGTCACTATGATCATATTCATAGGGCTGCATGTACAGTTATTGGGGAACTACCAAACTGACAAGGTAGTAGAGTGCAATAACATCCATTACGAGAGTACATCTCATCGTAGTCGATCCCAGTGCGTGTTTATGAGAAACCTTGCGCCATAAGGGAGTCTGAGACTCTTGTTCTCACTACGCTAACTCACAAAGGTTTACTTGATAGGGTTTACACTTACGGTGTCGGCAACACCTGCCTGATGACCTATCCCTTTGTCCGGGTCGCATCTTCCCATTTTAGGTCAATACACTTTGTCGACATCTCAACAAACGTGTGGTTCGATAAACTCATCATCTCACGTCCTCATGTACACTAGTGTAGTCATTATAGAGATCTCTTTCTATGAATTGGAATTTGACGTTGAGGCGTCCCCCAACGATAGTCACAATTCAGACTAACATGAGATGGAGTGAGTATCACTGATCAATGGACCAGTAGTGCCAAACTCGCTTTCTCTCTCAGTGCGAGTGTATATTGAACCCAAGGGCCTCAACCTAACCTTCAGGGAGCCACAAGGCCTACGACACCATGTTGCCACATTATGGCGTCCTCACATCACCACGCAAGGTGACGGCATCAAAACCATCTCAATATGGCCGAGCCATGGCAGCAAGACCACCTCAATCTGGTCGAGCCATGTCCTCTTGGTAGGACACCATTCCTTACAGACATATGCATCATTGATCTCGTCACTATAGTTCTATGGGGATCATGTTTAGACTTAGTGGTAACCAAACTAGGGTTTGTTCTTTCTTGCAGATCAAGGCATATCAAATCTTCTCAGATCTTTGGAGGATACCTTAAGCAAACACAAATCCTTGTCAATTATGACTTCAAGTCAAAAGGAAACACATTAATAATAACGTAGACCGCAAGAATCGGTCCACTGGGCTATTTTCTTAAACATTAGCCGAAAGATAATATTTTGGCCAAAACATTGCCCTCCAGGCCTTGAGATTGAACACCAAGCCCACTTGTAAAATCGATAAGGGCTAGAAACCCGGCCCAGTTTCTTTAAAATAATAGGAAACGCTGTATCGTTTCCCCCTTCATCGTCGTCTACCTTCAGCAAACAACACTTTGATTCAGAGACACCTGTTCGACTCCTCTAAATACCCTAATGCCAAATCTCATTCTCATCCTTTCTTCAACACCATGGCTGACATTCCAATCCAAGACATTGCTATTGATGGCAAGAGAATCGTTGAAAACCTCAAAGTTATTAACCACTCAACCCATTCTCATCTGGAATTGACCACCTGAGCCACCGCCGGACTTAGGCCATTTATAAAAAAGCTCCCAGAAGTTCAGCACTACTACCATGAATCCAGGATCCCCATATTCCTTTTCCAAAATGTTTCTGGAGATGTTACCTCTTGGCAGAAGCAAAGTGACTATCCAGCCAGAATTGGAGTCTGGCCATTTCCATGTGATCAAATGATGCAGTGGTACCAGAATCCCGAGCTCTTGATCTAGATTGATGGAGACTGGCAGGAATCACGGATGCTATTGATCTCAGTTTCTACCAGGCTAAGCCTTTTGTTGTTCAGAACAATAAGGATGAATAACTCCCATAAAATCTAATGCCCAGCCTCTACCAGGCCAAGGCTTAATAATAGGTTGCATGGGAATATCTGGAACATGCTGGACTGGTCCATGTGCCTGACACTCAAAACAACCTTGAGCAAAGCCGATGCAATCTTTAAAAATAGATGGCTAGAAAAAAACCATAACGGAAAATGAGCTACCTCATCTTGGGTCTAGCCTAATGAGATCCACAGACCCCCAAATGTACCTTTCTTAGTAATCTTTTAGCTTCGTTTCCATAGATACATCATAGGTCCACACCGTCTTCTCCTCGACGTAATAGCTCGCCTCCCTTGAGGATGTAATTCAAAGCCAAATACCTAACCATCTTACCCACTAAAGTGGATGGATTCGTCAGGTACTGGATGATAGGCTGTCACCAATTGACATCAATAGGATCCAGTGTTGCCACTAACCAGTCATCTTTAATCTCCCGGCGAGCCATGAAAGAAGGTAAAGTACGTTTCTCCACCTTAAGAATACGTTCGCGAATGCCATCAGCCAAGCTGACACGAGTAGCAATCTGTGCTAACTCGTTCGCCGCAAAATTCTTCTCCCTAGGTATGTAGTCAAGCATAACGTCTGCGAATTCATCTAACAACTCCATTGCTCTTTCCCAGAAAGGGATTAGACCAAATGCAATATACTTGTACACACCTTTAAGTTGGTTGATCACTAACAGCGAGTCTCCCAATACTTCGACGTCTCTCACCCCCATCTCCAGCAGCATCTCCAAACCAATTATCACAGCTTCATACTCTGCTTGGTTATTAGTACATCTCCATTCCAGCTGAAAAGAATAGGAAAACTTGTCTCCCGTTGGATTAACAAATGAAATACCTTCTTCTGATAGAGAATCCGTACAATTTCCATCAAAGTACAAAATCCATGGCTGTGTGTAGACCAAGTTGACCGTGTTGTCCTGACCTTCCAGCTGGTCCTGAATAAGATGATGCAAAAGGAAGTCTAAAACTGCTTGTCCAGTTTGTGCTTTGAGTGGGGCATACTGGAGCGAAAATTCAGACAGAGCGAGCATCCATTTACCAACCCTACCTCTCAAGAAAGGCGTAGTTAGCATATACTTCACCAAATCAGTCTGTGCTATGACCAATGTATTGAATGACGGCATGTAATGTCGTAATTTGCATCCGGAGAAATACAAGGCCAAACAGAGCTTTTCAATTGGCGAATATCTGGTTTCAGCATCTAGCAATGTCCGACTAAGGTAATACACCGCATACTCGATGATTTTACCATCTTCCCTAGTCTCGTCCTGAGCAAGAAATCCTGCAATAGAATAAGGAGATGCTGTTATGAATAACTTCAATGGAATGTCTGGCCGTGGTGGTCGTAACACAGGAGGATTCGTCAGATACTCCTTGATCTTCTCAAAAGCATCCTGATGCGCTGACTCCCAAATAAACTTCTCTTCAGCATGTAACTTAAGAAGGGGAGAGAAAGGAGCAATCTTTCCTGCAGAATTAGATATGAATCTTCGTAAGAAATTAATCTTGCATATTAGGCTCTACAACTCCTTCTTGTTCCTTAGAGCTGAAGTTTCTATCACCGCCTTAGCCTTGTCTCCAAGAACTTCTATGCCTCGTTGATGTACCATGAAACCCAGAAAATCTCTTGCGCGAACCCCAAAAATACACTTTGCTGGATTCATACGCAATTCGTGCCTTCGCATCGGCTCAAACACCATTCACAGATCTTTGATATGATTTTCTTTCTGTTTCGACTTAACTACCACGTCATCAATGTATACCTCTATCTTAGTGATGAGGATGTTATGGAAGATAAGATTCATGGCTCACTGGTAAGTGGCCCCTGCATTCTTAGACCAAAGGGCATACCAATGTATTCAAAGGCCCTTGTAAAACCTGGACACTGAAAAGCAGTCTTATGCCTGTCTTCTTCATGCACAGGTATCTAATGATATCCAGCCGTTCCATCCATGAAGGATAGAATCTCATGACCTGCCACAATATCTACCAACATGTCCGCCATGGGCATCAGATACACATCCTTAGGTGTTACTGTATTTAGGTTCCGGTAATCGACACAAACGCGTATCTTTCCGTTCTTCTTCCGAACCGGAACAATGTTGAATAACCACTGTGTATACTTTGCTGGCCTGATTGTCCCTACCTTGAGCATGTTTTGCACCTCCGTTTTGACTGCCTCTGCCATCCCCGCATTCATTCGCCGATGTTCCTGTTGAAATGGCTTATAACCAACTATTATAGGTAACTTGTGACAAACCATCTCAGGTGCTAGACCGGACATGTCTTCATACTTCTTGACAAAACAATCTTTAAATTTCTGCAACAACTCAATCAGTTGTTGTCGCTGCTACGGTTCCAAATATTGACTAATGCCAACCTCCATTGGTTCCTTAGGGGAACCCAGGTTAACTTTCTTAACTGGATCTTTGACTTTAGATGGAGTATCATCCAAGGCTGCGGGAGCTGGTTGAATGATCTCCTCCTCCTCCTCCTCATATTCGTCATTGGTTAACTCGTCTTCGATGAATTCTACCAAGGCTATGTCATTCTAGGCCTCCTGTTTCTGTTTAAATATAATAACCTCTGAAGTAGGAACACATAGGCCTCCACTTCTTCCTTGCTAAGGTTTGTTGTCATTTATGGTTACTGGAGCTTGGTACAATGAAGCTAGGCCTGCTGTTATCAACGCGAGCTTGGACTAGACCCTATCGTGAAATTTCTGAAGAGGTGACCCCGTACGGATTATCTTTGTCATCGACTCCAACAACCCCAAGTGGGCGCATATCTCCATAATAGTATTCAGAATCGAGCATGCATGCAACCACTGAATATGGGCGCTCGTCTGCTTTCACTAATTATGGTTGATCCGTCATGGGATTCCACATAAGTAGCTCCTGGTGCATAGAAGATGGAACACAATATGCTCATTGAATCCAATCCCTGCCCAGAATAATATTGTAGGGAGCAATACAGTCTGTCAGAAAAAATGACTGGAAGAAGTCAGATGATCCTAACTTTATCTTAAGCATCAAAACCCTAGAGGTTTTGGTTACGTTGCTTGCAAAACTTTTAACTTTCAGGTTAGTGTTGAGGATCTTCTCCTTAAGGATCTTTAGCGCTTCTATTGTCCGTACTGTAATGATGCTAACAGCAGCGCCATTATCAATCAGGATCCTGTTCACCTTCATTCCTTCCATCTCTGCAGTCATGTATAAAGGCTTAAGATGCTGAGTCATGGTTATGGTTGATTTGGAGAACATCATAAACAGCTGTTTGCAGTCTGACTCCTCATTCGCGACCTCATGCTTCTTAATCTGAATTTCATGCGGGTCGGAAGACAATTGTTCTATCTTCTCCGTAATGGGAAGTTCTGTTTCCTCAGCATTGTCTGAGTTCAAGAACACATGGGATGGCATGGGTCTTGACAACACATACTTCTTGGAGAGAGTATATGCCATGTTACACCCTAATTCTACAGACGCTGGTGGTTTAAGGTCTGTCCCCTAGTAAGTTGTAGCATGCCACACTCTAAGTTTTCTTCAGGCTCTTGTGCTACTAACCCTTCTATGTTGTCATCCTCGCTGAGTTCCAAGATGGCTTCATCTTCTGCCTGCTGCTCACTGCCAGACACAGTCTGTGTAACTCTGTCATCGACAGTAGAAACCTCAGGAATAGATTCCCTTTTTAAAATAACCTCAGGTGTAGGCTTATGGGTAACTTGCAACCGAGTTACCGTTTTATTTTCTTAAGAAACCACTTTTGGTTTTCATTCGAATTTCTGACGGCGTTCCATCCTGTTCAGAGCTGTATCTATCCTAGCTTTTTTGCTCCTAGCCTCCTCAGATGTAGTGTCTTTAGCGAACGATAATCTATTAAGGAACGAAACCTTTTGCTTTGGCCTGTTATCCACTGGTCGCTGTGACAATCTTCTAAAGACACTTTCTCTCTATTGGGGTTGATCATTCGCCAGCTCCCTTTGACTGGTTCCATGGCGAACGTGCACATAGGGCCTAGCTTTCAAGTTTTCAATCACCTTTCGTAATTTTTTCGGCGTTCGCCTTTTTTGATTAGGCTGAATGTCACCTTTCTCCAAGGCTTCTAGCGTTTGCTTTGCCTGACCGTATGTCTTTTGCGCATTCCTAGCTTGAGTTGGTGTCGCTTCCACCACTCTTCCTCTTTCTCGTACATACCACTTATTTTCTTTGATGATGGTTTTTGAAACATGTGGTATGTATGGCTTTGTTAGAACATCTGGTACAGCTTGCTGCTGAGTCCTAACTCCATGACTAGTGCTTGTAGAAGCTTGAAACCGCTGAACCACCTCAGACCCCCGAAGGATCTGGTTTACCTGCCCTGATGTCTTTATGCCCCGCGGGCTAGAGGGCGCATAATGATCTGGTGGCGACTGCAAGGTAACGGCCTCAGATGACTTAACAGTGCTTGCAAACTCTTCATAGCTCATCTTCAGTCTGCATTGTACCTTGCACCTAGAACACAGTACTACTGTCGAACCCTCTACTGCTGGTTTGACTTTTTCAATGATCAACGGCTGATCATTTGTTTTTCTTCCTGTAGATCCAATGTCACCTTCCTGGTTCCTTTTTGGTTGAAGGCAACATCCACCATGGATACCTCTGTTTCTGGTTTGTCTTCAAACTTCAAGTATCCTTCATTTATCCATTGCTAGATCTGGTCCTTAAGCTGTACATAAGTTGCAGTGTGGTGAGTCCAAACATTATAGAACTTACAATATGTTTTACCTACAATAACCTCTTCAGCTGGAACTAATCCATAAGGAATCTCCATTATTCCTTCTGTAATCAATGTGTCCAGAATAACATGAGTCTGATTAGCATCATACGTGTAATCTGAAAACCGAGGCTTGTCATTCTTCCTCTGAATAAGAGTGATCACAGGTTTGATGTCTACCATGGAGATTGTGGGGAATAGATCCACATCAACCCAAGCGGCTGTCTTTTCGCCGTCAACATCCAGCTTGCCAGTATTGATCCATGTTTGGAGCTGATCTTTCAACCTGATACACTCAGAGGTATTATGGTTCCACAAATTGTGATACTTACAGTACTTCTTCCCCCTGATTTGTTCTGGCTTTGGATATGTTCCGAAGTCATGTCGAACCTTTCATTGGGCAAACAGCTCATCCAGGATCTCAAGAGCCTTGTGGGAATTGTAGGTGTATGATTCGTACTCTGGCTTGGCGAATGCTCCAGTTGTTATCTTGACTGGGTTCTTTTTCATTTGCAGTGCCTTAAACTTGACCACTTTTCTCCCAGCTAACTCCACTGCTGCCACATCCTCTTCGTTGTCATGTTCAACATATCCCTGTGGCTCCATGAAGTGATGTTGTGGACTGTAAAAAGGATCTAAGTGTGAGTACACTGTCGACACCATTCTGCCCCTGTTGGGACCATATCTGAGTTTCAAGGTCCCTAGAATATAAGATGTTGGTGAACCTTGTGAACCCCCCGGCCCTCCATCCAGCCCATCTAAGAAGTTCTGGTAGCTGGCTACCTTGCTCATCAGATTTGCCATGCTTGCAAAGTGAACGTCATGATATTTAGCCCTCTGATGACGTTCCAATCCTTTGATGACTATGTGAATGGCATCCTGTTCTGAAATTGGAGTCTTGCACTTGGTCTGCTGGATTTAAATCTCTTAAGATACTCCACATGAGACTTCATTGGTTGTTGATACATGGAGGTTAGCGAAGATAAATCAACTTCGGGCTCCACTGTGCCAAACGCTATTCTGAACATAGTCTCCATGGTTGGCCAATTAGGGACTGACTTAGGAGCCAACCTAGTATACCAAGTTAATGCGGACCCTGCAAGAGAAGACCCAAAAACTCTTAGTTTAAATATATCATTGGTCTCATAGGAACAATATCTTCATGTTCTATGTTGGTGTCGAGAACCAATTTGGAATGTATTCTGTCGATATTGGCATTTGAATCCTGAGGCAGATTTTAGGGTTTCTTGGTGCGCAGGTGCACAGCGGTGCCCAGGAGGTTGAGCAGCAGTGCCCAGAAGGTGCGCGACAGAATTTTTCCTCTTTTTTTCAGCGGTGGCCTACTTGCTCTTTTTGGATTAGAGCTAAGTATCTGATAACGTGTTCTAAGAGAACTGAATTCTCCTTCTCTTATTGATAGAATGAAGCCTCTTTATATAGGGAAATACATGGGCCTCTTGGGCTATTACATGGATATGTGTAAAACCCTATTACAACATGGATTACTACATAAAGCTTGTATACAAGGCATGAATCAAAACACACATATATATCAAATATTCTATAACATATCTCTCTCTCTATATATAGGGTCCTTCCACTAAGGGATCCCTATTTTTAATTTATTTATAGAGATAGACATTCGACAAATTTTTCGATCACATAACAACATCTCCACTGTTCAATATGTTGATGCATATATATAGATCATTTTTGTAAAATTTCATCAAATTTGGTGATCGTTAAGGCTTTGAAATAACTGAATTCATTTGACGGATCAAATATGTCAAATTTGAACCGTTAATGTCTATAATTTTAATTCGCAGTTTTGAACATCTTAACGATCACCGATTTAGATGAAATTTTGCAGATGTGATCTTTATATTAGGACCTAAAAATTGAACGGTTAGAATTGAAAATGTGATCAAAAATTTGTCAAATGCCTATCCTTATAAATAAAGTGCCTTTTTAAGGGTTACACAAATCTTAATTAGAGAGTTAGAGCCGGTTCAAGGGTCACTAACTCATACTAATTGGCGTAAGCTCAACACTTAGACTACCAAACAATTTAGTCGCGCAATCACGCAACAGGTAAATCGCCATGCTTGTAACCCTCTAGCATAGGAACTAGAGGGAGTCACTCATCTAATTCCATCCTAAACATCTCAAAACACACACCCTAGAGTTGACAAGGCTTCTAGATATGCATATTTACACAAAAACAATAGAAACAAGCATCCAACATATGAAAGTTGCATCTAATATTAAAAACAAGCTTTCATTACATAGAGTTTGGGCAAATGAAACCCCACTGACGAATTTTGCTATAATTCGTCGGTTATAGTTATTTTTAAATTTTTTTTGTTAAATACTTTAGTTGACGAAAATCTTAAATGTTTCGTCGGCCAAAGTCTCAAATTATGGGATCAAAAGCTCCATCTAAGCAAACACTTAGCCACCCAGGTGGAGGCCTCTTCCAAGTACGAGAACGCATGCCACAGTTTGGGAACAGGTATTTTGGCTCAAGTGATTATCCAACCAAACTTGTGCACCGAGTAAAAATTCCTGGAGACAGTGTTTACCTTGCCGTAGCTGATCATTGTGTCCCTTCAAAATGAGCCATAGTAACAGCAACAGCTTGTTAAACTGAGGTGGTGAGAAGTGCTTCATCATATCGAATATCCTGAATCTGAAACTCAGAGGATCTGGAACTAGAGCTGCTTCATCTTTGGTCAGTCATAAGAAACAAAGACTTCAGCTGCGCTCGCCAAATATATTTCCTAGTCTACGGACCTTCCAGAAATCTATACGCCTCCCCGCGATTTTCTTTTTCATAAGTATACTCTGTAAATCATCTGGTGCTGAGAGCAAAATAGACTACATCAAGTCCATAAAGAAAGAAAGAAAACTATTGCATGTTTTGAACAGTTTGTAGGAGCATTTTGCAGCTTGGTGAAAGAGACAGAAGCAAATTAGAATGAATTGACACATAATAACGTACAGATTTTGTTTGCTGTTTGTTTGGGCATCAAATAAGTACCAACATCATAGATTGCCTCAAAAATCAGTATCCCTAAACTCTAACCACCACCAAAACTAGAGAGGTTATAAGGGAATCCTGATAACTCAATCTGACGAGGAAGGGTTGAACAACTACAAGTCTACAACAATACCATATAGATCACTGGAGCTCACATTACAGCCACTACAGAGGAATGCACAGAATGAGTTGGAAACATAGCCCAAAATCCAACTGTAATGTTCACTTCTGAGCTAACCTTCCATTACGACAATCATAAATAAGACTAATACAATCCAGGTTTCAGCTTACAACAAAAGTACTCAAATAACGCAAAGATAGGTGACACATTGTCCTCTGAAGTATCACACTGAAGCCCGTGATATTGTTAACCCTATAGATATGACTAATGCAATCCAGGTTTCAGCTTGCAAATAGTACTTAGATAACGTAACGGTAGGTGACATATCGTCCTGCAGTCTCACTTGGCCGGATTATCTTCACAACTTGTCCACGCTTAAGCCCGTAATATCTTGCAATTGGATCAGTAAGCAGAATACGAGGAAGCTGAATACCATCCACCGAAAATGAAAATGAATCAGGCATCCGAATCAGTTTGGCAACCACGGAAAAGAAAATAAGATGTCTTTTGAACATTCCAATCTTGAAAAAGATCAACATTCTGTAAAGATTGTTTGGAGGGTGCGAAGACAGATCCCATGACTATCAACATAATATGCTCCGTAAACAGATAAAGAAACTAAAGGGACATGTAACACATTCTTAGTGTGTATAAGCATCTAACTTCAGGCAGTTGTGCTATTCAAATATAGCATTGTTCAGGACTGACCTGTGTTTCTTTCACAGTGTACCTCTCCAGCAAAGTCTTCTTTTCCTCATTTGTAAGAACCCGATGCTCAGGAACTAGAACATGCTCTTTAACATTCACTAACAATTCTGCCTCCTGAACCAATAAACTTAACTCAGAAAACAAAATCCTTCTAAGTTTGTGAGCAGCAGATGCACTAGCCGATACATTTTTAGGTGAGATCAATATATAAACAACTCTACTGTGATTGCACCAGCATTAGTTGAAGATGTTCTGCAGTCCAATCAAATCCTCAAAATACATTATTTTTTTCCTCATTGAGGAGAGCGTGGTAATGCGACTGCTATTTTGTATTTCCAATGTGCAAACACCATTCAGATACACAGCATTAGATAGAAATAAAATCACCTTTCCCGGCCTGGTTAAAGTTTGATTCTACTGTCGGTTGGGTATCTATACTAACAAGCATTATTTGATAATCCTATGCATCCAACTCGTCACTTTTAAGTATCAAAATGACATTACTTATCAAGTAAAAATGCATCAGAATGAAGATAAACAAAGCAAGTTATTCAGCATAGACTATTTCCATATAGTCTTCATATTTCTGATACAAAGTTTTCATAGGTAAGACTAATAGACTATCATGACAATCACAATATTTCAAGAACAAAACTCCAAGACAAAAAACCACAATATTTCAAGAACAAAACTAAGACAAAAAAATAGAACATGAACAATTAAACTTCACCTGGAAAATCTCCAAATTGTACTTTGAACCATTCTCACTAATGGCGGTCTTTGCAGAAGGAGTCAGATTCTGTTGAGCAACCAATATTGCTTTTATCACATTCTCCTGATTCATGCGTTGGATGTAACTCTTTATTGTCTTGACCCCAACTTTTGGTTCATCAGGGAAAAACACATAAATCTGGTACACAACAAGAGAAATTTTGTTAAAAAACCAATTTTAAGCCCTTAAATTGATAATTAACCATGTGTTTTCAATGTGTTGAAAACTGACCATATAAAAAGATTAAAAGTCTTAATTGTCCCTTACTACACATCTTCTCTTAATTCTTCTGATGCATACTCATCCTACACATCACTCTTTACGATAAACAATTGTTGGAGAGGACCTTATCAAAATGAATGAATTAAAGTTCCTATCCTAACTATCCTTGCGCAAGTACTTAAGCTCTGGAATTTTGTGGAATGGGAGAATACAAAGTTTTGGTTGAGAATGCAAAAAAGCAAGCTAGTTGATCAACCAGTCATGATATGGAGGCGCAAGCCAACTAACGGATCAAGTAGTGAGTATATTTTCATGACCTATGATTAAATTTATGATTTAGGAGTGGATCTAATAATCGGGAAATTTGTGATATGATTGGCTGATTGCTTTATGAAAAACTTGCTATGAAGGCCACTGAAGTGGAAGCCATTGGAAATCGTTTAAAGAAAAGAAAAAAAAACATTTGCCAGGCAAAACTTTGAACCCTAGTATGTACGAACTATCCCAATTAGAATGGAATAAGTCCCTAACGAAAGTTGATAGCACCTGTTGAATTCAAAACATTCTTGGAGCCCGAAAGCCTCTTCAATTTCCGAGTCATAATGTTCATTAGACAATCTTGGAAGGTGGAAATAATAGTCTCGAGTTGGGGATTGCGTAGCTTCCTGTAGAGCCTTTGACATGATTGAACCTCTCCATCAAAATAAGTATTAATGTAGCAAACAAGACCACATATCTGAGAGGGTGCTGGATAAGTTTTGATATGGAACAAAAGCATCTCGTCCAAATTTCGTTAGTGAGAATTGAAATGTTTGTGTAGTCTCATGATATTTGGTGGATTGATTACAGTTTAGGGTCAAACAATTTTAACAAGGGTAATTAAGACTTTTAGTTCCTTTATATGGTCATTTTTCAACTAGTTAAAAAAACAAGGTTAAAAATCAATTCAAGAACCTAAAGTTGGTTATTTATCAAAATTTCTCACACAACAACCATCAGTTCAGAACCCGAACAGCACTACCTCAAAAACACTAAAACATCGTCCATACCTGATCAGACTCGTCGCCTCGCTTCCTTCTATTGATAGTAAGGTCCTCCCTTTTCATGTGCTCTCCATATTTGTTCTTAAACTGCGACATTGTCATGTTGAGATCATGATCGACAATCAAATAGTCCCTATCTTTCAGCATTTGCATCACTGTCTTTAGAACCCTGTATAGGCTCGTAATTTCTTCTTCAATCAAAACCATTTTTGCTTATAATCTACACACAAAAAAACATCCTTAGTAACATTCCTTAGAACTAAAAGAACAAAAATTATCGCAAACAATTAACACTAAATGCTGCCTTCTCCAAACCAATGAACATCAACAAACATCATATTTGGACCTCTACATTGTCTCTATCTTTATTTTAACAGTTGAAGAGTCAAGCTAACCAGAAATTACATTGGAAAAACCAAAACCTAGAATCCGGAAATAAACAGAAAAGCTGTAAATTAGAAGCGAAAATATGAAAACCCAGGTGAGGTAAGGAAGCGAGAAGAACCTGCGTGGGAGTGTGGGAAGCGGTGAAGGGAGGTCGGACAAGGGAAGAAAGGAGACGCAAGAAGTCTGCTGCGGAATAAAAGGGAGAGAATGGTTTGTCTGCGCGTGAAGAATATAAAAGGGCGTGTGATATGGGCTTGGGTAAAAAAACCCAACGTCTAGTATTTTCATTGTCCAATTAAATTGAGCATGAGAAAACTTTTTCTTCTTATTTTTTTGGTTAGAATGTGAGTACCTTTAAGATTTGACCGACTTAAAATTTTGTTATTAATACACCTAGATTGTTATCTACACAGTTTTATATTCTTAAAAAACACAGTTTGTCTGTATTTGGGAGTTCCGAAAAAGTGGGAGGGTGCTCTCTAGGGTTCTCAGTAAAGTTCTCTTGCTTGTCCGGCGGCACGTCCTCTCGCCGTCGTCGGACAGGCCATCGTCGGTCCGTGTGGTCCTTGAGTTAAGCTGGGTCCCGATCGACGTCTCTGTCGAGATCAGGGAGCTTTTCGGTGGCGTCTGTTGTGGTGAGGAAAGAGGAGAGAGCGGTAGCCTTCAGGGTGCGGGATGGTTGTTGCTGGCATGGGTGGCAGGATGGACTTGTGACGCAGGTTGGGAGTGTAGCGGCGGCAGCATGGCATGACTTCACACAAACGGCTCCGATCTGGATTTGGTTTTTTGGCCACGATCTAGAGAGAAGGTCGTTCGACACCGTTGGTGGTCTTCCATGGCTCGGCTATGGAGGACAGACGATGTTGATGGATGGGCGTGACAACAGCGTAAGATGGGTTCAGGCGCCAGCGGCAGTGGTGACGACATAACAGATTCCGACGGCGGCATGCGATCTTCCTCTTTCCAGGGTTAGAGCTAGGGCTTGGGCCCTTGGTTTAGGCCCAGTTTGGGCCCATATGTTTTTTCTCTTATGTTTTGCTTTTTATTATTTACTGCATTGGTTAATTAGATTGCTCCTTTTGCGAGTAATAAGTTCTTACACTAGTCGTGTAGGGTTAGTCGGGCTTCGTGTCTGTGTTTGCACTCTTAGTGCCTTGTCTGCTCTAGGTAGGCGGCGAGATCTTTGCTTCGTCAAATGGTCGTTGCCGCCGAGTGACAGGGTAAAGATGAGTGTCATCGGATTTAGCCTCTGGCGGCAACATAACTGGGAAGCTGATTAAGAATCGGATATTATGATGTGTAAACGTGTTACACATATACTGTTCTTTTCAGAATGTCACCGCAATTTCAAAGCAAATAGAGTCGACATTAGAGTAGTACTCTTTGCTAGTTGATGTCTGTTTGAGTACATGAGTATTGTAGAGGTTTCTGATATTATTTTAGGTCTTTGTAATCCGGGGTTTAAGCTTAATGTCCCCCTTGTATTCAACAGTTTCATTAATCAAGGCTTGAGGGTATCCGCACTATCCTTTATTCAAAAAAAATAACAGTTTTGTGTTTTCATAATAGTTGACAGGATCAACAAACTCTCGTTGTTAGAGCAAGTTAACCATTCGTGCGAAATTAAAGATGCTACTGTAGGCACATATGTTTAATTAGCTCACTTTGGCAGCGCTTACACTGGTCATAACTACCAAACCCGCTATAACTAAGACCAACAACAACAAGAAAACAGTAACAGCTACAAATAGAAGCAACCCGCTACCCAAACCGAGTTGGGACACGCCCGCACGCGCTTCCCCATTATAGCATAGGACAGCAAGGTGATAGTCAGATCCACACTAGTCCGATACCGAAGAGTAAGGGGCGACACTCTCACCATCAACCTTTAAATAGTAACTATCTCTCTCCTTATTAAATACACTTTTACTTCGTACGTACTGTAACTATGTCAGCATCGATACTGACTTACGCATCAGAGAGTTGAAAGGCGGTCTCGATTTCTAAATGATGTCTTGTGATCTTATTGATAGGTCAGCAGAACAATCGGATCCGGCTACTCACATATAGATACAGCTAATTAGGTTATCCATAACCTACTGTATCAACAACTATCAGTGCACATATTGAGTAAGAGGTACAAATTTTATGTAACAGTATAGATTATCGAACTTCGATAGGGAGATGGCATTGCCGTATTTAACTATCTATGGTCTTGATGAAGTAATGGCAGGTAGAATTTGAAGAAGGTATAACATACATTGCTCTGATCTGGAATCAATCAATCAAATAATGTTTGTGTCGTAACAATAGGTCACAGTTTAACGATACAAGAAACAATACATTAATGTAAAAATTATCACACTTGAATCGTAAATATAATAATAATAATAATAATAATTCTTGTACAATCTTATTAGTCAAACAAGTTAACATTCTTAGAAATAAATCAGCAGTCATTTGCTTCCGTTTCATAAGTAGTAGCCCTACTCGTATCTTCATGACACGATCAGAGTGTCAAGCTTGTTGAAACTTTTGAAGCAAAGATTGGCTGGCCACCCCAGAAACAAATTTGATAAATGAAGTAAATGCAGTATACATTTTCAGTGTCTGATTTATCTGATTTGTGTTGGAAGTATTCAAATATCTTAGCAGTGTTCAGGACTTGAGGACTGACCTGCATTTGTTAGAACGTGCACTATGTGGGCTTGAAAATACGGTCTGAGTTTTCTAGAGGCAGTGACGAGAGCTAGAGCTAGCTTCTCAATAGTGAGGTACCGGGTCTTGACATATAGGAATCATTTTCCTGTATAATAAACTGGGAGTTTCATGTTGCTCTCATGGCAAATGAGGGTTGCACTGACTGTAGTAGCGGATACCCCAAGATATATAAAGAGAACTTCGCCAGGAATCGACTTCGACAGCAGGGAAATTGAGGCCAGGTACTCTTTGATACCATTTAATGCTTCTTCATGTTCTGGCCCCATTCAATCTGCTTTCTGAATTGATCCTTGAGGAGTTGGAATAGGGGCTAGCACATTATCCAATAATTTTAGAGTAAACTACAGTTTAATTCTCAACCAAATTTCAGTTTATAAATACATCATTTAGACAATATCTTACACTTTTAAGAACACAATTAACAAATTAGGACAAGTTGATGTCCACTTGTTATCTGTTATTGCATATTTTATCAAATTACTATTCCTAACACATTCTATCAAACTACCATTCATAGCATATTCTATTGCTACTGTTGAATTAGATGTATGCCGATGCTACTGCCGAATAGTTTGTCTAGCGCTGCTACTACCAAATTAGATACTCGTCCCTGCTATTGTCTTGGATGCTCGTCATTGCTACTGCCAAATTAGATGCGCGTCGCTATTACTATCTTGGATCCTCGTAGCTGCTACTGTCGAATAGGAAGATGATATTGCTACTACTGCCTACAAAGACGTTGCTACTGTCCAATAGGACGATGTTACAATTGCTACTACCTATTAAGACGCACAGCACGTACCGAGCATCACCACTGCACAGTAGCAGCTTGCATATGTGCAGTAGCATACTAGTCCATAACTCCATATCTGCATTTTGAAATGCAACGTTTGATCTAAATGTTGCGGCCATTGAATTGAAATTTCGATAACAAGAATCGAGTACTCACCTTCCTCCTCGCCTACCTCATTAGTCACCAAATTTCTTTAAATCCTGCTCAATGTCATTTAAACTCAATCACTACGTACTAATCTGCTACTGAGGCTGGCAGAGATGAGGATCGGCTTGAGATCGCTCAGACAACCCTGAGGCGATGGTTGCCTTGTCGAAGCATCGTCGACGTCGAGGCTGTGGCTACCTCATGGAAGCATCAAAGCGGCGTCGTCGTTCTACACCCAAAGACGAACCATTTGTCATCTGTGAGAGCTAGACCTCGCCGATTTGAATTTTTTGGCAATGAGGCAGATCTGATGCGTGTGGAGAGAGAGAATAAGACTTGGTCATGTAAATTTGTAAAAACAATTGTACGTTTTGGTCATTTTATATGTGAAATTCGGGTAGGTAGTGAGGAGTGGGTTTTGAGCTTCAGCTTGTGTTCTACCATGTATAAAAATTATGAAAGGTAGGTGTCTTGTGTTTTAAAATTTGGTCATGTGTTTATATGTAATTCACTCATAATTTTATGTCATCTAAAAAAACTAATCAGATGGTGCTACCTATCCGGCTATCCCTGTCGTTCCGGTAACCACCTTTTTCAAGCAGCTCAGCTATGGTGACCAAACAAATCATAAAGGATACCAACTATTTGATGCCAACACAAATACATGAGCTGATGAGCGTATCAACTATCAAACTAGCTACCTGGTTCAACTTCCCCTCGGGCATATGCACTCGAGAGAAAACAGTACCATAGTTGGAGAATCCCACGTTATGCATTGCAGAGGTGGTTGTTAGGTGAAAGGGTGAAATATTGTTTTGGATGACACCGCAAAAATGAACTAACCACAGGAAAAGAGGAAAATCAAAACAATCCCCAGCTTCGTTTCAGGTAGCCATTCCTTGGTAATGATCAACTTCTTTTATACCTAACAACATACCATCCAATTAACAACCCATTACATTGTTCTAAATGACAACTTGTCCAGGCACAAGGTTCTTTGTTACCATTCGAGAAACCATGCAAGGCTGTCACAGTCAACTTTAGGATAATTCCTGGAAGTACTTGATCTGAAATCATGATGAAATTAATATGTTTAACTGCAGTTTAACTACGCAGGACGAGGCAGTAGGCAGTATGCTGGTTCTTCATTCCCTGGTTTAACTACCACTTACAACCAGGTAGCTCCAGATACACAGAGCAGGCAGATAACTTTATATCGTCCTACGGTAATTTCATGACAAGTCTGCACTGAATGACACATTCTAAAACTCAACTAAAACTTTGATGGTCATCATCATAATAAGATAAGTAGCCATGGAGGGATGGAACTAGAATGCGTTTCCAGGATTATATATCAAATACATATCGTTATCCCCAACTCGATGTTTAATGAAATGCACATTCCTATAAACACTGGGTTGATCAGATTCTCCTAAAACACATGCCAAATTTCAAGGCATTAGATGAGAAACATTTACCATTTGATTTCCATCCAGCTTTTTCACTACATGGCAGATGACTTCTTCAAAAAGGCACCCCTATAACGCCTAAATCTCACTACATATCATATCAAAGAATCGAAAGTCGGGAGGATGGAGTTACTTTGAAATTCATGAGGAATACTAAGTAGAGCATCAAAACGAAAAGCTTAACCAAGATGTCCAATAACACAACATAATAATTCTCAGCCCAACTTCCATATACCAATAATTCTAGTGCAGAAGAAGAAACAAATTAGGACAAGGAACTTCAAGATCAAACGTCTAAAGTTGCTATGCATTAAACTGAGATGCAAACAGAACAACTATTCTACACAATTTCCAGTACTACATGATACTACAAAGATCAAGCTACAATCATCCAAAAGGGCTAAAGTGACCAAGTTCCACAATCTCCTATCACATAAAAAGTGGTGTGAAAGCAAGTTAAACACAAACTTACAAACTAGCAGACTCACATATCTCTTGATCATTAAGACCGACCCGCATCTGCTGCTATGAACAGGAAGCTCACTCAACCTTTGAGACACCGCCACAAGGCCTCCCCAAAAAACTTGAAATTCAGCAAACACAACACAAACCCATTGGGGGAAAACTCTCTCGTCCAACCTCCAGCACAATCCCATCATATCATCGACGCCTCAGGCCTTCTTCTTCTTCTCCGAAACAGCCTTTGCAAAAGTCTCGACAATCCGGTGCTGTGACTCCAAAATCATCTTGGTCCTCTTCATCTCCATCTCCATTCGCAAAGTCTCAATCTCCCTAGCCATGTCAATCTTAGTCTGCTCCGTCCTCACAAACCCATCTCCCAATAGCCTAATGGCCGACACCATCTCCCCCACAGGGTCCCTCTCCCTCTTCCCCAACCCCCTCCCCCCTACATTATCATTGCACTCCCTCATCACCTTAGCACTCGGCCCCGGGTGCGAACTCATCCCCAATTTCGCATCCATCGTTGGATAAAGCTTATTCCCAGGCTGGGCTACACTAACTCCAGTAGGAATCCGAATCCGAAAACCACCACCAATCCCAACTCCATTCCTATACATGTTACTCTTCATATTGGAACCGTATCTCAGCTCCTCCTCGCCGTCTTCTCCGGGGCTATCCGAGTTCTCGTTCTTCATCGCCGCCGGGCCTTTCTCCATGGCGTCCATGCGCTTGAAGTGGACCCAGGAGGAGATGAATCTGGCCAACGGCATGGACCTGGCTCTCTGGATCTCAGTCCGGTAGCGCTTGCGGAGCTTCTCCATCTTGTGGCGGCACTGGACGGCGGTCTTGGCCGGAGAAGAGGCGGGGCAGCGGCGGGAGACGGCGTCGGCGACGTCTTGCCAGTGCGTGGATTTGAGGTTGCCGCGGCGGAGGGTGTACCACTTGTCGCGGTAGGAGTCGATGAGCGCGACGGTCTCGTCGTGGGACCAGCACGGAGGGGGGAGGCGGCGGGAGGTGGAGGGAGGGGCGGGGAGAGCGAGGGGGGCGGCGTGAGGAGGGTCGAGGGGAGAGGAAGCCATGGCTGAGTCAAGTTGGTGTTAAGAGAGAGAGGAGGCGGCGGCTGATTTAGAGCGGTGGATGGGGTACGGGGAGGTCCACCAGTGGGTGGAGGGGCGTGAAAGGCACCGCCCAGGGAGGGGGGTGAGGTGGTGATTGGGCATGGTTGGAGTAAGTGGGCTTAGGTTGGGTTGGTTTGGGTTAAACAAGGGAGGAGACAGGAGAGAGGGAACTAGTGCTTTCAGCTTTGCTTTCTTTGTTTTTAGCTGTGTCCACCAACGGGAGATGTGTGTTCCACTTCCAGCAGTCACATGGGACACGTGGTGGAACCTACATTATCAGTTTCCACTTTAGTAGATAGTAGTCGGCATGTCTCTATATAAGGGTGGGCGTCGACCTCAAGGACTGAAAGTCCGGTCTAAAAAACTTGAAAATCCTGATTTGGTCTGGGTCTTGTATTTGTAAAAATGGTACTGCACGGTGACGCTGCACGCTGTTACTGTGTCGTGATGATGTGTTGCTATTGCGCACTAGTGAAGAAGGGTGAAAAAGGCTTCTACTATGTTAGTGTGCTGCTACTATGTTATTGTGTCGCCGTGCCATGTGATGTTACTACGTGGTGACGTTGTCTGCTGCTACTGTGTAGTGGTATTGCATACTGCTACTATGTCATGGTGCTGCTTACTGGTGAAGGGGTAAAAATTCAATTGAATAATGACAGATGACAGCTGCATATTTAATTGTCTTTAATTGTAAAATTTTGTCCATGTGTAAAATTATCTCTAATGAAATTATTTTTAAACTTACATTTAATTAATAACTAAATTGTAATTTATTATATATATTAAAATGGATAGAGAAGACTTTCAAATTGACAGATAACCGGCAGTTTAGACTTTAATTGATATGGATGTTGACAATAACACGTCTCTCATGTACAGGCCATGATTCTATAGACAGATCACACCACGCAAAACGTTATGGAATGAGGAATTGGTCCCACAACTTGTCCAGAGATGAATTGGTCAATCTTAGTACACTGTACACTGTTTGCATCGAACAGAGCTCATCCAAGATTGTACTGAAGTTGCATTTCATATACGAGTGTATGTAGAGCCAAACAGAAAGCATAAGCATCGATGATTTCACTTCTGCACAAACACAATGGAGACGCAACCTTTTTCACGCCAATTATTTTACCATCATCATTGCCAAACGAAAAGGAAAAGGAAAACAGTCCGCCAGAGAATTCTGGAATTTTTCGTACAAATTGAACACAGATTTGTCCCCCGCCTGACGAAATGCCATATAATTGCGCTGATATTGGTTTATACAAAATCCTAAGATTCAACCCATTCAGTTGACGTCCATATAGATTGAAACCGGAGTTCTTGAGCAACCTTAGAACAGATGAAGGGTACGCAGGACCTATTCAGTATTCACTAAACAAAGACACCCTAAGCTCTACCTCTTGAAATCCATATAGTTTAAGGAATCACGGTACATGTGAACATGGCCGAGTCCAAAAGACCCACCCTTGCACTAGTACACATTAGGATCACATCGTTTAGCTAACTTGTCTGCCTTTTGCACTCGAATCAGTTGGTTAATGACAAAGGTTTATAAAGGAAGCAACTGAAGGTCAGCAATATTAACCAAGGAATTAATAATGTGTCAGTATCCATAAAGGAAAACCATAGCATGATCACCCTGGTAATTGAAGTATGCTATTTGAGGGCTATTTGAACCAGTCTTCAACTCCTCTTTTCTGCTGGGCTAAATATCAAAACCACATACTTACCATTAGCCACTCCTCAAATACAAAGTAAACTCTCCAATTGCAACCAAAGGAGATTCCAGTTCGATCTTCCTAGAAATCTGAGCATGCAAAATGCTCCACGGTTCCTTAACTCCCTGAAAAGCACTCGTTCATGGTCATGAAGCTGAAATTGAATTTGCTGTTCTAAATTGACCAAAATGACTGATTATTCAAATCCAAAACCTCCTCAAAGGATTCAGCATAAAAAAATATCCAAAATACCTTAAGACCACAATAAGAAAACCCTTGTTCTCTTATCATATTCTGTACATAAATGACACCAAATTTTCCATCAGTTGAGTTCTTATACGAGATTAAATAGAAGGCGCTGTAAATGACACCAAGTTTTCCATCAGGTAAGTTCTTATAGGAAAGTAAATAGAAGGCGCTGTATATTGTCTCAGGATAACTTAAGCTTCCTTGCAGCATCAAAACTGGCCTGACAGTATCTGATCTAATGGAAAATCTATGATGGCTTGACCTACTTTATACAATCCAATCCAAGTTTCCCAGTGCCGCAGACGCTCTTAGATAATTTTGTCCCTTCAAAACTGCTAGATAACATAATCCAAAGCTTCAGACAGTCCTCCATCCTAGAGCGCTTCTTGGTCATTTCAGATCTGTTCCATGGACAAATTCACTTGTAACCACATCACTCTGTTTTCACCAATGACCTCTTAATAGCAAAAGAAGAGATGCCATGTCTTCGAAAAACAAAAATCTCCGGGAAGATAATAGTAATGACTTGAGGCCTTTGGGCACATAACTATGCACTCCTCAGCTACTTCATTAATATTTAAGGAAACAAAACAACACATACAAGACGGTAAGACAAATTACCTCAATAGTATGAGCCAGAACCACCTGAACCCATATAACTACTTCCACCAACACCACGACCAGAGTACATTGATGAGTAAGAGCTATCACCAACCTATAATTGATCATCAGAAAAAGATGTATGATATGGCTACCGAAATAGCTATATTGTGATTAACCAAAGGAGATTATAAGCATACATCATTTCCACGAGACATGTAATCACCACCATAGCTTGATGAGTACAATCCACCAACATCATTACCAGCATAAGAACCTGAAAGCCATACACCATCAGATTCTGATTTCAAAAATAACAGCCCACACATATTGATTGAATTTCAGACATTTAGACTACTCACCTCCTCCATAACCCATGCTCTGACGGCTGCTATATAGTCCATGTGAATCCTGACTTGTCCGGCTACTCCCATATCCTAAACTAGACCTCCCAACTCTGCCAACCACAATAACAATGTTACAATATTGATACATGTCAAAATCGGTGAGTTAAATATATTCAAATCAAGGGAGCAAACCTATCACTGTAGTCATCCCCATATTGAGAAGAGCCACTTCCATATTCATAGTCCAATCTTGCCCTTGAATGGCGAATGCCCGCATCAGCATATCTAGGCGGAACATCGTCCTAAAATAAAAGATAAAAACAAAAATATTAGCCCACTCCTATATAAATATTTAACCAAATAAATTACACTATCACCAGTAACACTGACCAGAGCAGAGTATGGACGCTTTGACCCAGAAATAGAATCATAATCACGAGCACGGCCTTCACGGTGGTAACTAGGAGGGGGAGGAGGAGGGTGCCTTTCAATCCTTTGTCCATAACCATCTTCTACATAAGCTCTTCTCGCTGTTGAACGAGATGTACTTCTTGGTGGGTCAACATAGGCAGGAGAGTGTGTACTATACTCATCTCTATATGACTGGCGTCTCTCTGGTACAGCCCTTGAACCATAATCAGCCACTGCCCTACTCCTTGGAGGAGGAAGGTCATCATGTCTACTATACTCCCTTCTGAAGCTACTCTTTGGGTGGGTTGGAACTGTAAAGATAGCACACCAACATAAAAGAAAACAAAATTAAGACACCACAGAAATAAGGAAAGAAGAGTTACGCAAACATATATATATATAGCACATATTGCATACCAGGTGGCCTCCTGTCATAGGACCTAGCAGGAGGAGGCAAAGGCCTGGCTCTTGCAGGATAAGACGAGACCACAGGGCGTCTATCTCTCAGTGCAACAGGCCTCTTCACACTGGCTGATGGGATACGACTTCCAACTCCTCTTAATCCACGCACAGGTAGACTTCGTGGTGGTGTAGGCCGGCCCCATGAACCCCTAATAGCTCGTCCATTGCCTCGTGGAGACCGATAATCACCACGACTGACATGCTTGCCTTTCCCTCTCTGAAGGGGTCTTGACAACCTTGCCCTAAGCTTTGCCTAAAATACGACAGTAATTACACTTAAAATCATCGAATTCATGCAAAGTATGCAAGTACCTCATAAACAATATCTAAAAGTGAAAGAAGCCGTTATAATAAGCCAACACACCTTTTTGTCCCCTTCACCTATCTCTGCATTGTTGATGCAATTAGCACATGTCAATGCATTCCCATGAGTGTCAAATGTTATAAAACCAAAATCCTTCCTCTTGGCAGAAGGCATGTTGCGAGCAAGTTCAATCTTTTCAATCTCTCCATAGTCCTTGAGAAGCTGTTGAACATAATCCTCGTCCCATGAAGCAGGTAGGCCATCCACAAATATAGTTTTAACCTACAACCCAAAATATGAGATCAGCAACTCCACCAGGCACCAATAAATTTTTTTGAAGGATACTAATACCAGCTAACGTAAAGGAACTCAGCTACTCCCTATAAGTGATTCTCCAAAAATAACACTAATATAGACAACGAGGAAACAATATTAAAATACTTGTTGGAATCAAACAAGAATCAAACAATAACCAACTGGAATCATCAACTCCAAGAAGTATAATCTGATATGTTAGATACTACTACATCTACGAACAAAGTGTGGATGATATGATAAATCTAATATCAGATACAGAAAATCTAACGTACAAGGGCACATCAATGAGCATGTGTATCAATCTATTTGATAACTACAGAACAATTATTATACATGTCATATGTTAAGAGAGATGTTACTGGAACTGTGTCCCGTCACCCTAAGGTATGAAAGAATCATGCTGAGATTCCATATCCAAGACCAATACAGAAATTTTATAATACCTGGGCCATAATTTCATCACCAGGGTCAATGAAGGAATCTGCAAAAGAAACCTTTGCAGGCCTTTCAACTCCAAACACAATATCTCTTTTCTGAAGGCGCTTAAAGGCATCCATGGCATCTGAGCGAGATGAAAATTCCAAAAAAGCAAAGCCCCGGTTCATTCCCACATTATTAGTATCTTCAACTACAGTCAAATCCTCGACATTATATACTCCATAATGTTTCAACTTCTCCTTCAACTGGAAATATAACCATTGGAAAATATCAGTACTTTGTAGCAACTCCAGACAATGCCAGTAAATTCTGAAATGTAGGCATTGCTTACAGCATCCTTTGACCATGTTTTGCAGATGTTACCCAGAAAAAGGGTATCACTATCTTGACTTGGAGTAACACCACACCGTTTCCCATTGATCTGGAATAAATAATTTCAAGGAATTGAAATCAATGTGTGAAAAATTCATTGACCACTCAAACTATGAAAGGATGAAAAATTACCACTGGATGTTTAAGCTCACTAACAGCTCGTTTAGCTTGTTCCACAGTTGAAAAACGTAAGAATGCAAAACCCTTGTTCTTCTTAGTCTGAGGGTTCATCATCAACCTAACCTCACTAACCTCACCAACTACACCAAAGGCTTTCCTAAGATCAGTCTCATCTGCATCCTTGTCTAAGCCACCAACAAACACTTCAAACTCCTTGCGCTTCCGCCTCTCTTTCACAACTTCATGGTGCTCCTCTTCCTCAGCATCAACCATCTGTGCATGCTCATGTTCATGCTCTTGCTCACGCTCATGGTCCCCACGACCATGCTCCTCATGCTCTTCACCTTCAAGTTCTTCATGTACATCTTCCATTTCCTCCTCACCCATATCACCCTCTTCGTCACCTAGATTCTCCTCAGGGTCCTCATCTCCTTCATCCTCAGCCTCCTGGGGATCCTCTTGTTCAATCTCTTTCTCATCGTAATCAACCCCAACATATTCCTCGTGTTCATATTCAGGTTCATCCTCCAGCTCTAGCCGTTCATCCTTTTCATAATCATCTATAGAGTCCTTAGCCGTATCTTGTTCTGTCATAAAATCAAGTTTGATGATTTTCTCTAGTGAAGAGACTCAAGTTCTAAGTTATGGTAGAGAACATTGTATATGCAAATTAATCAAAGACTGTCCTTGTCCTTTTGAGTCGGTTAATAACACAGTAATGAGCCATAAAACTGCCATTTTAGGCATCCATAAAGGTCCAATGTAATAACACACTGAACCAAAGACGAAGCTGAAAATGCAAGAGCCAAATTTCCAACCCTTAACTTCCCTCCCAATTAACAATTTCTTAGGCTCTTAGCACAATGCTGAGCTCGAAGCAAAGTCCAGTAATCCTCTTATACCGTTTTCTAAACCAATTGCTCTTCAAAGAACCAGCAGGCCAGTTCCAAAATAAATCAACTGGAATTACCAATTCAGAAATTTATGCCCCCAAACCCAGAGATATCCAAAAAATTACCATTATCCATTAAAATACTATTTTTAATTCTAAGAAACTAAAAATAATTGTTTAGTTTGATAAAACTAATCCAAAGTTAAAATGAGAAAAATTAATCACACCCTAAACATTCTCAGTCAGATTCCACACACAACCAACAGAAAATTAAAACTAATCCCACATTCAACAATCCCATAAAATAATGCATAAACAAATAAATTAATTGAAATCACACAATAATGCAGTGGAATCCCCAAAATCAGAAGAAAAAAAGTTACTTTTGAGGCCGTTCTGATCCGATTTCGCATCGACTTCAAACCCTGAGCGATCAATAGCAACAGGCTTGTCTTCAACAACGGTATCTTCCTCCACAATTGGCTTCTTTTCAACCTTGAGCTCCTCTTTAGCTGCGGCCACCGGCACCACCGAGACCTCAGCCTTCATCGTCTCCTCGGGCTGGGCCTTGGCAGCTCCTCTGGTGGCCCTAGTCGTCCTCTTATTTCCGGCCGACCCCGCACCTCTCTTCACCGTCCTCGGAGGCATTGTTTCCGATTCAAATTCCCCAAATTTGATCAATCCCAAACCCTAGATTATAGCAGAACGAACAAACGAAACCGAAAATGGGATCAGAGAATCGAATTGTGCAGGTGCTATATATAGAGATAACTGGAATGAAACACTAAAATGAATTGGATATAAAACCCTAGAAGCAGAGTGGGAGACGGAGACCAAGACCAAGCCTTAAATTAAATTGAAGAACGAAAGGTGCTGTGAGCGAGATGTTTGACACGTGGGATTAATTTATTGGATTAACTATATGTTGACGTGGAATTAGTTTCTTGCGTGCGTACTGAATTTCAGAGTTCATTGAAATATTTTTCTAATTAATTTTTGTCGATTCATGTATTGATAAAATGTAACGATACAATATAAACAATGTATAAAGTGATTTTGTGAAACAACAAAAGTAATTTTTATACCGTAAAGGAGTAAACCATATCCTTAGTTGAAACAATAACTAAGTAACCATGATATATTACCTGCAAACTTATTCAAAACAGCTAGAACCACCCAACACAAAGGGGTATGGGTATCCTCAGTCTAAAATATTCATAAACAGTTTACAAGTATCAAACCTTAACAATGGGCTCAATAGTTACCATAAGACCCAAAACAAACAATAGCATCAGCCCAAGTAGAAGTCGACCCAAAAAGGAAATAGTCGTAGTTATCCCTCAAGGAGAGGAAGGAAAGCATAACGGAAGTAGCCGTGGTTATCGTAGTACTAAGAGCCAGGACGGAGGCACACGGGACACCATGGGGCTCGTGTCTCATTCACCCTTCAGTCGTAAATTTTGGTTCATATCATCAGTATCTTACTAGTGTCTCACTTAACAAAATACAAAAAAATGTATCATATTAGAGTTAAACCTTTAATCTCTCAATGAAAGATCTAATGTTGATTCACTAGACCACCTCGATCACATGTTAATATTGCACAAATATTCTATATATTCATATATACTTCTTATTTCAAAAAGATTATTTTTTGAAATAAAAAAATTAAACAGGCAAGGGTCTCACTCACAGATGAACGTCAAGGCTGAACTCACTTAACCAGCTTGAAAATTTCATTAATTTTGCAACCTACCTTTAAATGTATTTATTGAAGTTGTGAAAGCCAAGATTATGAGCCACTTATTTTATGTTAAAAACATTGTAAAGTCTCAGTGAATGATTATTTGATTTCATATATCTATAACGATAATTTTTTGTAGTATAGTCGATGAGCCTAGCTATCATGCAACAATTTGAACACATAACACTCGTCGAGAACCAATATCATTGTAAATATATTATTATTATTTATGCCCTACTAGCCAAAAATTTCTGACTACGGCACTGCTAAGAGCCATATAAAAATGCTCTCACAAGGCCCGTGGCCACCACTCTTCCCAACACTCAATCACTGCCCGACAAAGAATTTTATCTTCTTAGTATATTGAACCTGTTATAAAATAAAGAACATAGAGATATTATGTCACGCCCCAACCTGAGTTTACCTCTCTAAACTCGAATATAGAGCGTGCGGGACCCATCTCAAAAGAGATTTACCGGTAATCTTCCTTAAGAAGGGATAACCCTTTGTTCAACCATTTGTCATGCAATCCAAACGACACCGAAATGGACCTCACAACAGGAGGTTATCCCGATTACCGCATTTGGATTTCATACTATTTACTTTAGAGGACCTAGGTTTCTAATATTATTTGTGGCTGCACCCGAATCCCGGTCAGGCTGCCTACGTACCCTGTGCTTAGGGATCAAGTCACACGTAGCTCTAAATAAAATAACGTTCTAACCGGGTGAACCCCGCTTTACTACATATCGGTCGATTTATTAGTATGGATAGCAAACACCTATTGCATATCCGGGGTTTAACCTCTCCGCTGAGGTATCCACCCACGAACTATCTATCAAGGTTATCCCGATCATTCCATCATACTTACAAACCGAAAATAAAGGCAACCACATAAATACAAATCCATTGAGGATATAATAGTCAATTTATTCTCAAATGGCATTCCTGTAAAATATATAAAACAGACAAGGGCAGAAATGTCTTTTCAGCCTCAATGGCAGTTTTGTAAATATGCAAAACTACCAAGGGCATTTCTAGAATTTCAGTCCTAGTGGCAGTCAGGTGATTATCTCAAACTACTAGGAGTATTTCAGGAATTTTAGCCCAGATGGCTCCCCTGTAATTACCCCAAACTGTCAAGGGCAGTTATGACATTTCAAACCACGATAAAACAGTAAAAGATAATTTTACTACGGTAAAAACCAAGATTTTTACCCTCAAACTTTCTTATCAACTAGTTTGTCAGAAAAACTTGGTTTTCCGGCCAAACTAGGCTTTCATGCCTACAAAATCAACTTCTACCACATCGCAACAACCCTAAAAGGCTAAGATCGAGAGGAGAGGTGGAGGTTTTATACCTCGATGAATATGCAGCAGATCTCCCCAGTGAATCCTCTCCGACGAAGCTCTCTAGGCGTTCTCCTCTCTCTCCAAGCCACTGGGCAACTCTTGCAGCTTCAAAGAATCTCCCTAGTGCTCCTCCGATCCACCTCGACCCCCATCTCGCTTGGGCAGTTCACCGGCGTTTTCTCGTTCTCAGCAGTGCTACGATTCCGGCGTCTTTGTCGCAGCTATGGGTCTGGGCTTGCTGGCAGAGGCACGGCGAGGCAGTTGGAGGTGGCGGTGAGGCACCACTCGCCGCCGTGTGGCTTCGCTGGAGGGGGAAACAGAAAGAGGGAGAGAGAGAAAAGGGATTGAGAGAGAGAGGCGAGAAACTTTCCTAATCGGGAAAGATTCCCCATATATATATATATATATATATATATATATATAAGAAATCAACTACCCAGATTGATCCCCACGAAATCAACGGCCCAGATCAGCCCATAAAAAGTTGTCGTGAACAGTAAATAGATATTTTGCTATTTACTTTTACCGCACGGTAATAACACATTATCCCGCATAACTTTCGCATACGAACTCTGATTAATTCATAGGGCGTACCCACGAGTTTGTATTAGCGTCCTCTACAACTTTCTCGGAAGAAGTTTTCCCAAATTCCTGACTTATCGCAAAGTCATCTTTTTACGGTAAAGTAATTAACATTCACTAATTCCGTAAACTGAATAAATTCATATTAAACAACTCATAGCTCTGAAAAATATTCCGGATATACCGGAGGACTCGTATTAATATATTCTACACACGCAGTGTCATAAATTCTATCTTCCCCAGAATCGAGAGAATCTCGATATTAAACTCAAATATTAATTCGATAAAAACTAACATTGTCATTACAACCCTCTGTAACCCGTCTAATCCCGATAAAAAAGAAAATTTTAGGACGGGGTGTTACAATCTACCCCCTTATGAAAATTTCGTCCTCGAAATTTTCACTGCGGGACGTAAAACTAACCGTCATTCCAAATAACTCCATACTTCACTTTACCAATAAATTCGCTGCAAAACTATGGGGGAGAAGATCACACTCTTTGTTTCCGTAGAAGTCATTCCGTTAATTACATTCATTTAAAGATGATCCACATTTCAAGACTTTATTTGTCCAACCATAAAGGAATGTCGTCAAGTTCCACAGGACGAGACTTCAAGCAAACATGAATCACAAGCTCTATATGCCAATTCAGTTAGAAACTGACATCTTCTCGTAGTCGTCATACGAGATACAACACTATGTCAGCTTTGATACACTTTCTCAGGCACGATACCCTCGTCCTATCACTATCATCATACATGTCCATAAGGCTTGCCTTTTAGCTCTTCTCGAGTTAATTCTCGAAATGACAATTAAGACAATCTGGAAGTTTTCTAAGACATACACGTAGACTGATTCATTGTCAACATGTATGCTCTACTACTACCACTGCCACACTTGACATTTACATGTCAATGTCTGCCTCGTGGAAGGATGAAAATGCTACAGTCCATCACTATAGGGGAAACTCATATGTCACTTACAGCTTTCGAGACAAAGAGACGTAAACTTTCTACACTAGGCCTTGAGACCATGGACGTATTATCTCCTGCGTCCTTAAATCAAAAATTCTCATTCCTCGTTTCTGGTATCCTAACTTTCGATCACGGGCTCGGACGAACTCGCATACCATAATGCGGTCTCAAAACTTTTCACTCGGGCTGGTGAATCCACTAAGCTACTCGTGCCAATAGGAGTTATTAAGCTCACACACTAACAGGTGCTCTCGAGTCCTGCCAAAAGGGCAATAGTTTAGCTCAAGATCCAACATGCTTCTCATGATGCTTCTGTAATCAGTTCCAATATAACACCAATCAACTCAACAACTCTCGTTCCTCATGAGTGAGCTTCCCTCGAAGAGATATCCAGATCTCTTTTACCAAAATTCAACCACCACTCATCCAAATGATCACGAACAACACGAACCGTCTCCAACAATACCCGTAGAATTCTGGAGTACGTCACTCGTAAATTTTATATTCTACCGATAACCAGCTTGGACATGTCAGCCTCCCAGGCTAGGGTTGGGACTTCTCAGGCGTGAAAAACATTAGAGTGAGTGGACAAAACAATATATAACAACTTTGACTCTTTAAAACAAACACCCAGCTCTGGAGTAAAAATTCAATAACCTCTGACTCTTGCACTGCTAGATAGAATCAGGAAAACATGATCATATACGTGACTAGCCTCGCTAGTTAAATCCATGAAATAAAGTGAGTTTCGTTCAAACACATGACTACACATGTATATCCAAACCGGGCTACGGCGCTTGCGCCTCATGCTCACGTCACGCTCATAATGGCGACAATAATGGGCAACACCATTATGACGGAGTATACTTCCGATAAGAATATAATATATGATTATGATTTGACACTATAAATATATATATATATATTAATATATGTATACTCATACGGGGCTACGATACTTGGGTCTCGCGTTTACATTACGCTCATAATGACGGCCGATAAACATTAATTATATCATTATGGCGGAGTATACTCCCCGTACGAATATAATATATTTTCAATACCAAAGTTTAAACAAAACATATGACTCCACCGAAATTTCCCTATCAGCAACTCCTACAAAGAAAATCCAAGAGATTTCCCAAAACTCCAATGAAAATTAATAGAGATAAAACAGCGGATACATTTAATTAAATAAAATATACGTCCACTCACCCTACTGTCAACGCATCACATGCGCTTGGTACGGTACTCCAACCGTCAAGAATTAGTTACCTCACATTCAATAACTGTTCTCATGCCCCTAAACGGTTCCCCGACCGTCATAACTTATTACTACACGTTTTCCTGACCATAACTAAAATATTCCCCTTTGGGATTACTCTTGGCTCCGAAACAATACGTAATCATTTCCCTTAACCTCAACCAGCATCTCCATCTTCTGATCATCCCCGATCCTTCATAAATATAATTACACAACACTAATGTGTCGACAAAAGTGGCCCTACATATTCCCTTAACCCATCGATCAAAAAGTAGGACACGAAATGACTATCGAACAATCTAACACCCCAATATTTCCTGGTTGGACCAGAAAAAATCAATAATTGACTTTAGGGTTGACCAAGTCTTCCTTGGCTGATAAGGAAGTTTGACCAAGACTCTTCCAAATAACCAACAAGGATCAAACCCTAAATAGCTCGATAATAAACTTACGAACCACTCGACTTTTCTATTCCACGAATAGTCAAAATAAACATCTAATTGCAACTAATGTCGCAAACTTTATAATTTCATTTAAAACTACTAAATCGTCCCCAGGTGACAACTCTTGCCACTAGACAAGTATAAGCACCTAGCCTTGGAAATTAATAACGCCTTTGATCAATTCCAAAGACTTTAACTACTCGATCCTTTGGTCCGAGGTTTTGAACCTAGGCTCTGATACCATTGTCACGCCTCAACCCGAGTTATTGTCACGCCTCAACCCGAGTTTACCTCCATAAACTCGAATATAGAACGTGCGAGACCCATCCCAAGAGAGATTTACCCGTAATCCCCCTTAAGAAGGGATAACCCTTTGTTCAACCATTTGTCATGCAATTCAAACGACACCGAAATAGACCTCACAACAGGAGGTTATCCCAATTACCGCATTTAGATTTCATATTATTTACTTTAGAGGACCTAGGTTTCTAATACGGCTCATGCAATGACATCTGCATTGCGTGCAAATAAGCAGATAATATGACTTGATGAAACAACTAAGTCGTACTAGAGTGACACTGAAGGTACCAAAATGATGCTTTGATACCAAGTAATTACTGTCGCATCCCGGGACTATTTCTGGCCCCGAGACACGACGGTAACCGCCGTGATCCCTAACTAATGAATAACCAATACGTCATTTGACATATTGACTACCCACTAGGCCGAAACCACAAGGCTAATTTAAACAAACTGACATAAAAGTGAGGAGCAAATGAATAAATAAATAAAGTAGTATACAACATGGGCCTACGAGCCAAGTACACGTGGATAAAAGCTCGAAAGGTCAGAGTGCGTCAAATGCGTCCAAACCAACAGTTACGGAGATCGAAAAGCTGAAGTACCACGAAAGATGAAAAGCTCCTCCAGGGTGATCCTGAAATACGGATGCTGAACAGCACGCATTGCCAAGCCTTTAGTCACCGATCGATCACTTCTAAAGCAAGTCTACCGGGTACCTTCAAAATAGGGATAAGCACTCGTCCTCGCTAACCCAAAAGGGGGCCAAACCCAGCCAAGATAGGGCTTGAAAACAAAGGTGTAGTTCTCATAAATAGATACTACATATATCTTTCACCGGTGATTAAACAGTTCTTAAAACATGCAACAATCAAAAATTGTATTTGGTTTTAATATGCATATTTAAATAAATTCTTTTTCCATGTGCCAATGCTAACATCAATATGACTGAGCGCTCAAAGTAACAAACAGCCTGCAGGGTTTCACGAATCTGGGTGGCCGAATCCCGGGTTTGTCTTCACAGCAAACCGGGGCAACTACCTATACGCTTGAAAACGCCTAATAGCGAGAGTGTCCATTTACAGCTAATGCCCAACAGATCACTTATAACAACACCGCACTTACGATTTGCATAACTCTGTGCGAGACGAGCGTAAGCGGGAAAATAAAATAAACAGGGCATTGCCCCTCCGGAGGTTCACGGTCATCAACACCGTGGGAAAACATTGGCTAAAACACTAGGTCCCGTTACTCTCAGGTCAAGCACCGGAAATCAGGACAACGGTACTACCTGAGTGTGGCATTGCTGAAGAGTCACATGTGTGTCTAGCCTGGGTTTTCTAAACATTTTATGAAGCGATAAAGTAAGAAAACATATATCGCGAGGCATCGATTATGTACAAACAAACATCATATAACTTTCACATAGTAGAACACTACACAAATTAAAATGCCACTAACCCGGAAGTTACGGTTCACCCTATCTGTTATGATGAAGTCGAAATCATCGTGCTCCAAGTCTCAGTCCTCAAGCTCTGAGTGTAGGCGAAATCCTGAATCCGTCAAAAGAGAAGTCAACGACTAAACAAGTCAAAAGTAAAACGTAACGGTCATTCTATGGTCATCTACCCACTTTCCTAGTTTGACCATGAAAGGTCAAATGTTGACTTTAGGGTTGACCAAGTCATTCCTGGATTGACCAAGAATTTGACCAAGTCCACTGAGTTAGTCAAAGTTAACCAAAACTTGGTAAACTCGACAAACTTTTCGTTTATTTTCCCCGACACTAGAGTTTAATTATTTGATGTCTCGATTCTCGAACCGGGCGAGAATCAAGATTATTACTCATTCGGTATTTACGTTTTTCCGTCGCCTATTTAATTTTTAAAACCTTTAACCGTAGTGGTAAAACGTAAAAATTGGTCTTCTACGGTAAAATTCAAAAGTAAACCATGAATAGTAAAAGTCAACGGTCAACCATAAATAGTAAAAGTTAACGGTCAAATGTGAATAGTAAATGTCAAAAGTCAACCGCTAAATAGTAAAAAGTCACCCCGTCACTATTATGAATATTAAAAGTCAACCGGTCAAACTATAAATAGTAAAATTCAACCGGTCAAACTGTAAATAGTAAAAGTCAACCGGTCAAACTATAAATAGTAAAAGTCAACCGGTAAATAGTAAAATCAACCATTCAACTTGTAAATAGTAAAAGTCAACCAGTAAATAGTAAAAGCCAACCGGTCAAATTGTAAATAGTAACTATGGTAAAACTGTAAAAGTTAAACAATAAAACTGTAAAAGTGGTATGTTGTAATTTTAAAAACTGACAGGGATATTTTGGTCAATTCATCTCACGGTAAACTTGTAAAAAAATAAATCTACCCCGGTAAAAACCAGGGTTTTTGCCCCTCTGCTTCTCTGATCACTGGTTCGCCGGAAAACTCTGGTTTTCCGACCAACCGATCCCCAACACCTGCACCACACTCTTCTACAACATCCTAGCATCACAACCATGTAAAAATCAAGAGAAATGACATATATTTTACCCTCGAAGTCGAGCTCTTGTTTTTTTTTCCCACGGTTCTCCTCCGGCGGAGCTCCGCTCGGCTCCTCCTGGTGCTCCTCCGGTGGACTGGTTTCACGTTAAACTCGACGAGACCGCTGCAGGGTTTCTCGTCCTCCTTAGCTGGTGGCGGTTGCGGCGGCGCAGGCCCGGCTGGAGGTCAGGGTGTGGTCGCCTGAGCAGTGCGAACTCGATGATGGTGGTGGTGAGGCAGTACGCGCGCCGGCGGTGGTCGCCTGGGGGTGGTCTCCGTCGAGGAGAGAGAGGGAGAGAGAAGCTGTCGAAGAGGAAGGGAGAAGAAAGAGGAAAGAATAGAAAAAAGGAAAGAGAATAAAGGAAAGGCGGAGAAAAAGGAAATGATAAGGGAGAGAGAGAGTAAAAGGTTTTTATAAAACCTTTTAACGGACACGATTCGTCGAACGAATCCAACGGCTACGATCTCTTCCGACTTTTAAAATAACGAAAAAACTCGAAAATGTTTTCTGTAAAACTCACATTGAAAATAAATAGTCAAATCACGTACGTAAAACAGGACAAATACGTAGAGTGTCAGAAAAACATTCCGTAAATACTCATACGCAAGTGGCGACGTTCGCTCTAACATTAAAATATTAGAATGCATTCTCGACGTACCGAAAAGAAGTCGTAAATAAACCCTAGATGTGCCAAAAAATTAATAAAATTAGTCAGGGTCTCACAGAAATAGACAGGGTTTGACAATTGCATGCATAAAAGTGACTCCAAAATTCTTATTAACAGTCTTAACACCAAATTTTTCATTCTTTGGTGTATTTGAAGAATTATTTAAGACATCTAGTAGCTAACTATTCAACTGCAATTAATAGATCTCTTGTGAGTTCTATTACACGTTCATTAACATCTTTTAGTGGAAAGAGTCTCCAAAATTTTTATTGGCGTATTAAGTATTAAAAAATTTCATTCCTGAACACATTGTTTAATTCAAGCGGTTTGGCGTGAAAACTAATTAATTTCCTCACATATGCGATTGCGAGCTTTGACCATTAAATTTTCCTCTATTTGTTCTCTATATTTTAATTTTTTTTAGGATATCCCTCATTGTTTTAGAATATTTCATACGTGTGTCTTGACTTTATGCTCTTAAGATATGTAGTTATAATATGACTATGTATTATTTATTATTACCATATCGATATTTTGTAATTTCCTATATAAAGGACACATACCGTTAAATAACAGGGCCAACTCGTTCAATTTAGAGGCCTTTTGCAAAAAAAAAATCGACATTCTGTTGTAGAATCATATTGAGGGAATGAATGGAATCAATCATCTTATTATGAATAGGGAGGAGCTCTTCATATAGAGACTCACTCTAAGTACAATGGACCAATCCTACATGGATTGGGTTAAGTCCATAATGTAAACCTATTACAACGAGGGCACACGTATAAGGCCCATTGGGCTAAGCCCGTATACAAGGCATGGACCAAGACACACATATATATCAAATATCCTAGAATACTCTCCCTTGTGTTGCGTGTCTTCATGCCGGTATGGTGCTTACGGTGTTGCCTCATCAAAACCTTGCCAAGTAACAAAAACCCTGTGGGAAAACTAAACCTTGGTCGAAGGAAAAAGAGTACAACGCACCAACTACTCCATTGAGAACTCGCCATGTGATGCTCCCCCTGATGTGTACTTCAATCGGATTTTCCTGATGAATGGTGCATTCCAACATGCTTCTCAAGAGTATATGTGAGCCAAGACTTAAACAAGTCTGCCATGATCAACCACAAATGGGGATCAATGGTCTTAGCGGTGCATGTAATGTTACCTCGTTAAAAACCTTGTCAAGCAAAAACCCAGTGGGACAAGTGACTAAGGGAAAAAGAGTGCAACATGGTTGACACAAACAACCACACCCTTCACATTTGATCATGACATGTATATGCTAGACTTTCTTTCAAATCTGCATCTCCCCCTGATCTCAAGATCATTCATAGGGCGCTTCCGAATCCTTAGTGACCGCGGAACTATTTTGACAACTTGACATCTGTATGCTCTTTTAACATGTCTCAAATTTGGCATTACTCAGTGCCAGCAGCTATGTGCACGGTGCCTAGCAGCTGTATGCACAGCGCTCGGCAGCTGGTGCACAGCGCTCAGCAGCTGGTGCACAGCGCTCGGCAGCAGGTGCACGTATAGTGTCTGGCAGCAGTGCACGTGTGCACAGACAGTGCACAGGCAGCGCGCACAGGCAGCGTGCACTGGCAACGCGCACAGGCAGCGCGCACAGGCAGCGCGCACAGGCAGCGTGCACAGGCAGCGCGCCATATGTCCGGCAACTCGGCCACTAAACCAACCGGTGCCTAGATCATGATTCCGCTTCCGATGCATCTCGATTCATGCATGGCTAGCGATGACATAGGCAACAACCTTTCTCTCATGCTATAGGGATTGAATATGCCAGATACTCATAGAGTATTCAAGTGATGTCCTTTGTCATATCATTGGCATTGCGTGGGAGCAAAGCTACTTAGCTTTATAACGAATGAAGGTGAGGTCAAGTCTTTCTTTTGATTAAACGGATCACTCTCTCTTGGAGTAAAGACCTTGACTAATCATGGGAGCATATGAAGGTTCCACTCTTCTTCAGAGGACCTAAGCCGATTGATGGAAATACATCATCAATACACAATCGATCGACTTCAATACGAGATTGTGTCTTTCCCAATATACTTTTCATTCCAACATCGGATATCCAGCATATACTGCGATCATCCGGAATCAATACGCAATGACATTATTCATCATATCCCATCTGAAATCAAGGAGTCATGTACTATGCGTCCAAAACTCTTGGCCAACGCAAGCTCCACTTGATTTGGCTTATGAAGTCTATTTAAGATCTTCATGCATATCTCTGATCCCATAGAGACGTCACTATGATCATATTCATAGGGCTGCATGTACAGTTATTGGGGAACTACCAAACTGACAAGGTAGTGGAGTGCAATAACATCCATTACGAGAGTACTTCTCATCGTAGTCGATCCTAGTGCGTGTTTATGAGAAACCTTGCGCCATAAGAGAGTCTGAGACTCTTGTTCTCACTACGCTAAGTCACAAAGGTTTACTTGATAGGGTTTACACTTGCGGTGTCGGCAACACCTGCCCAAGGACCTATCCCTTTGTCCGGGTCGCATCTTCCCATTTTTGGTCAATACACTTTGTCGACATATCAACAAACGTGTGGTTCGATAAACTCATCATCCCACGTCCTCATGTACACTAGTGTAGTCATTGTAGAGATCTCTTTCTATGAATTGGATTTTGACGTTGAGGCGTCCCCCAACGATAGTCACAATTCAGACTAACATGAGACAGAGTGAGTATCACTGATCAATGGACCAGTAGTGCCAAACTCGCTTTCTCTCTCAGTGCGAGTGTATATGAAACCCAAGGGCCTCAACCTAACCTTCAGGGAGCCACAAGGCCTAGGACACCATGTTGCCACATTATGGCGCCCTCATATCACCACACAAGGTGACGGCGTCAAGACCATCTCAATATGGCCGAGCCATGGCATCAAGACCACCTCAATTTGGTCGAGCCATGTCCTCTTGGTAGGACATCATTCCTTACAGACATATGCAGCGTTGATCTCGTCACTATAGTTCTATGGGGATCATGTTGAGACTTAGTGGTGACCAACCACGACATTCACGTCGTTCCCACTTGAACCCTGGTGTTCGTATCTCCCCCTAACGGCGGGAATACAGTCTCAAAGTGACAATCCGAAATGTAGCGGTTAAGGAGATCGTCTGTCAAGGAGCTTAAGGTGGAGAGCAATAAGATGACTCCTATTCAACCTTAGAACATATTCATCTCATGCGACACATCATCAATGGGCACTGTGGCAGTCCAATTTGACATATTGTGGAACTCAAGGCTTGGAGATCCGTTACTATCCGGCCGAGTTCAAGGATTACAACTTCATGTCAATCCTAGCGCACAGTTACGAGCTGTCGTGCATCAATGCAATGATGGTAAGTCGTGGACGAATCAATACATGCCTACATGTCCCTCTTCAGGGATAGGTAGTGAGCCCATAGATACATAAGCAACATGTGGTAGACGATGGTGCAACACATGACCAATGTGTTAGCCCTTCAACCAACACCATAAAAACGTATACGGTATCCATGCGTTGGTTGCATCAGTCTACATAATCCCTCTTTGGATTTTCAATAAGAATGACATCTTTTGTGGCATAGCATAAGAGGATCTTTCACCTTACTTAGCTAAAGAACAAGCGTTACAAAACGAATCCATGTGTACCGTGCGGCTGCCGAAGACATCATGTCGGCGCCCAAACACAACATACAATCATGACATATTTCGTTGTTATCAGGGGAATGGACGCCCAAGAATATCAAACAATTCTGGTTCGCATATCTCACCCGGTATGACCAAATGTCATAGCTTGTCTGAGTCAATTGTCCCAAATATACTTATTGGCGACACCTTAGGACTCATGCTCATCACCATGATGCTCTTAATCGGTACTCATGAGAATTATGCTCTTCGTCATTCTCATCACGGTAATCGTTGGTGTGTATGTTCATAACACACTTCAATGTTCGATTGCCTTTCTCACAATAAGGAGGGCATTTGTGACTTGGATCATCGAGCCAAAGGCATCAAGAATTGATTCAACTATGTCATAAAATGATGGTGAAGATCCAATCAAACTTAGTCACAAAAAGGATTCACAATCTGCGAAGAGTATGCAGTTTTCGTGCAGTATGACCTAAAATCACTAAAACAACCATAACTCTTTCGTCTGGACAGATATGAACGAACCGCTTGAACCATTGGAAACTAGATTCACATAGCTTTCCAATGATATAAAGTGCACATTGCAGTTCATCCGGAGTTGATCTGGGGGCTCTGACGAAGTTAAGGGATAGTAGGATATAGTCTGCTATGACCTGTACGCACTTAAACTGCCATAACTCTTTCGTCGGGACAGGTATGAACGAGCCGCTTAAACCACTGGAAACTAGACTCACGTAGATTTCCAATGATATAAAATTTGGCTTCTAGTTCATCTGGAGCCATTCAGAAAAACTCTGACGAAGTTACCATACAATAGTTTCAACTTACTGTGGTCGCAGATTTTGACATGATAAAGCTTTCAACTTTAAAGTAGCATCGCAGGATTTCTCCTCGACCAAAAGCAAAGCGTACATATGGCATTACAAGTCTTCAACATCCATGAAGAATGACATTTGGTAACAGCAACATGGGGGGGATCGAAAATCAAGGGAGTAGGTAACCTTTGCCGAGGTTAACCACGTCATCCGATGATGGAAAATCTGCTGTTAGATGAAGACTAAACCACGAACATCGGCACACCTTCATAAGGCTGTGCATGATCATGTCATAGTGTGAATACACTTATCGAACCAACGATTTCATCGAGGTCTCATTTCGTTTGGAGAAAATCAAAGAGCCCTTCATGACGTCAAATGTCAGAGGCATCTATTTGATATTCCGTACGTCCTTTTGTACGTTTATTTGTATGCATTCATTCTTTTGCTCAGGATTGTGTGGGTAGTCCCACTGTCTGTAAGACACTCAATTTCTTCACATAACATACCTATCGAACAAGGTAGATACGTGAGAAAGAGACATAAACACCGAAGGCAACAATCGAAGGCAACCTTGTGCATTGCAGAATTCCTGGCAGCATGACCTTTGCTCACTCAAACAGTCATAACTTCTTCGTTATAAGGGATATGAACGAACCGCGAAAACCATTGGAAACTAGAAAAACGTAGCTTTCTAGTGATATATGGTTTGCATTCTAGTTCATCCGGAGCTGTTCAGAAAGCTCTTCGGAAGTTGCTGTTTAGAAAGTGGCAGATTCACTGTTTTTGTTTTTGGTTGCCCGCATTTGCAGCTTGCACGTATGCCAATGCACTAGGCACTTGGCAACATTTGACAACGCATTGCACCTACACATATGTCATTGCATTAAGCACTTGACAACATTTGGTAGCGCATGAGGAACCACACATATGCCGGTGCACCGAGCACTCGACAACATTCGGTGACTATACAACCGCTGGCGCCCATGGCGCACGGTATGGGGCAGTGGGGGGAGCTCGGCAGCTTATCTCAAGTGTACAGCATGAGATGCACAGAGCTTCGGCAGCTGCTGCACGGAGCTTGGACCTGGTGCTCAGTGCTCGGCAGTCGGTCAACTGTGCACGTCCTCGAGTGTTCTGTGCTATGTAGCTCACTTAGTGCTTGTCTGTGATGTAAGTGCACAACCATTGGTGATCAGTGCACGATTCCTTGTGTTCAATGCTAACATATGGTGCTTAGTGCTCAACACCTAATGCATAGTGCACGATAGTTCATGTGTAGAGCACAAAGCTACAAACACATAACTAATCGACATCTGACATATAAGTGGTGACATTCCTCACACAGCATGAAGCAACTGACACACAGGGGTGGCAACTGACACACAATATTGGCAAAAACAATCAAGGGGTAGTAGGTAGCATACAGGGTTAGCAACAGACACGTTGGGCGGCAACAGGCGCGTGACTATCGTCAACTGGCAGCCAGATGCACATGGGCTCGGCAGCATGCACGGCAGCTCGGCAACCATGCCAGCAGCTTATGTAGCGCTTAGTAGCTCCTAGGCAGCGCTCAATAGCTGCATGCCTTTAGCATAAAACAGTGTTGCTCAGCTTCTAATCTCCATTCGAGACTTAGAGCGGCATTCAAGGGTCAATATGTAAGTGAGGGGTAAATTTCCTCGCTCATGCATACAAAGCCAAACTATGGAGACTCGAGAGTGGTCATCTCGCTTTATAGGTTAGAAACTACAGCTAGGTGCTCAGTGGTTGGAAACTAGCACTCGGCAGCTATGCAGCACTGGTCCTCTGTAGCTAGGCACTAGACGCACTACAGCTAAAAACTAGGCAGCCTGTGCTCTGCAGCGTGGCGGTGGTGCTCTGCAGCTAAACGCTGGGCATTCTACACCGGTAGCTGATTCTCCTACCATATTCTCAACAGGACTTCTACCCGGAGAAATGTGCTAACGTTGATCAAACACAATGCGGGTTTAAGGAATGAGATGATTCTTCAATTCCGAACTATCTTTAATAGCATACAATAAACCGACGTTGGATACATCACAACGTGGACCTAAAAACATCTTCGGTGCATGGTGCACGGCAACTAGTGCTTGTCACTCGGCAGCTAGTGCTCGGCGGCTGCCCTAGGCAGCGCTCGGTAGCAATCGGCAGTCAGCGCTCGACAGTGCATAGCAATTAGTGTGCAAGGCTTCGGCAGTTGGTAGCCATGTGCACATATAGTGCCTGGCAGCAGCGCACGTGTGCACATACGGTGTCTGGCAGTAGCGTGCGGCAGCGCCTAGGCAGGTGCACATACAGTGCCTAGCAGCAGTGTACACGTGCACAGGGGCAAGCCCTGGCAGCAGCGTGCACGCGCACAGGGGCAGGTGCACATACGGTGCCCGGCAGCAGTGCACGCGTGCACAGGGGCAAGCCCTGGCAGCAGCGTGCACGCGCACAAAGGCAGGTGCACATACTGTGCCCGGCAGTAGCGCACGCGTGCACAGGGGCAAGCCCTGGCAGCAGCGTGCACGCGCACAGGGGCAGGCCCTTGCAACAGTGCTCAGTAGGTGCACGCGGCAGCACAACAGTCAGTAGGTGCACGCGACAACACAACGGTCAGTAGGTGCGCGCGCCAGAGCACATATCTCGGCAGCAGCGCACGTGTGTCAGGCACAGCGCTCGGTAGCTGTGCACGCACCAGAGCACAATGCTCGGCAGCAGCGCACATCGAGCAACATGTGGGGTAGTGGTGCCGGTAGCCAAATGCACATGTTTTAGGATTTTCATAATAACCTGCAAAGACAAACGTCCCAAGCATAGAATGGGGATAGAGAAGGGAGGGACGGATTTTATCCTCCCTAGGTTATTGAACTTTGAAATTACTCAAAAGTAAAGCTTACTTGCTAGTCTGCCAAATAGACTGCATTTCTATAAGCTGCTCCAAGCTTCCATGCTCAAGTCCATACGCGTTCGGCGATCGTTCGCGCAATTCCATCATGAATTGTCGCATGTGAAGGCCATGAAACACATGAAAATCATATGGTTAGTTAATCTTACCATAAAACAGTAGCAAATCATTGAAAAACATCAACCATATGAAGGATTCAAAGAGAAATTAGGAATACAACCCGTTTTCCTCAAGGAAAAGTGATTCCTATACGCGTTGAAGCCATTGGGAAGACCGGTTCACCCACTTTGTGAAAGACATAGAGCGGCGTAGTCATGTCAAGCTTTTAAGCGTGGTGTCGAACCATAGTAGACAATGGAAGAATACTTTCAATCCAACATGAAAAATTCTTCGACATTGTGCCAACGATTTCATCGATGTCTCAAATTACATATTGCTTGGAAAGAAGATCAAACGTAGTTCCTCAATGACGTCAATGTCTGAGGCTTCCAGAGTTAGATCTGAAAACGGTGAAGTTCACGATCATTAGGATGACATTCATGTTTGATTTCCCGTACACTCTTTGTACATTCTTTGTATGCATTCACGACTTACGAATTAACTCGACAATCCTTGAAACCGGTGATCTTGAGATCCACAACCGTTTTATTATTCTAAGCTGGCGTGATTTGTTTTGACAAGTTTGGTGTCTAGGGTTCTAGGCCGGGAACACCACCACTATGGTTCGCTGTGCCTCCCCCTCTCTTCTAGACAATGTCACAAAGTGTATCATTGACAACGTAGTCAAACCAGTGGTAATCAAGCCACGAGACTAATTGCACAACAGGACTTTATACCTGTTGGCACATGTCAATGGCGTCTCAAATCTCAAATGGGAGCGCGTGAGATGTGAAATCTCGGCATTAAGTATGTCTAAACTCAAATGAGCAGAATGTTACCTTGCTCTTGCATACAAAACCAAGCTGTGATGAGACTCGATAGAGGTCACAAAACAATGCTTTATTGGTTTGTCCTTCGGATTAATACTAACAACCCGTTTGAACGTTGTCCAACAACGCGGGTGCTAACAAGCGACCATTTTAATCAAAATAAACCCGGCGTTGGATACCAGACAACGCGGACCCAGGAACACTCTTAGTTCCGGGATTTTCAAAACCTGCACTCACCAAATACCAAACATAGAAGGAGATGGGAGAAAGGGAGGAACTGATTTTATCCTCCCCGAGGTTATTGAACTTGAAATTACAGAAAACATAAAGCTTACTTACTAGTCTGTCAAATAGACTGCATTTATATAAGCTGCTCCAAGCTTCCATGCTCAAGTCCATACGCGTTCGGCGATCGTTCGCGCAATTCCATCATGAATTGTCGCAGGTGAAGGCCATGAAACACATGAAAATCATATGGTTAGTTAATCTTGCCATAAAACAGTAGCAAATCATTGAAAAACATCAACCATATGAAGGATTCAAAGAGAAATTAGGAATACAACCCGTTTTTCTCAAGGAAAAGTGATTCCTATACGCGTTGAAGCCATTGGGAAGACCGGTTCACCCACTTTGTGAAAGACATAGAGCGGCGTAGTCATGTCAAGCTTTTAAGCGTGGTGTCGAACCATAGTAGACAATGGAAGAATACTTTCAATCCAACATGAAAAATTCTTCGACATTGTGCCAACGATTTCATCGATGTCTCAAATTACATATTGCTTGGAAAGAAGATCAAACGTAGTTCCTCAATGACGTCAATGTCAGAGGCTTCCAGAGTTAGATCTGAAAACGGTGAAGTTCACGATCATTAGGATGACATTCATGTTTGATTTCCCGTACACTCTTTGTACATTCTTTGTATGCATTCACGACTTACGAATTAGCTCGACAATCCTTGAAACCGGTGATCTTGAGATCCACAACCGGTTTGAAGATATGGCTCATACGCTTCCAACGCATACAAAGAATGTACAAAGAGTGTGCGTTGGAAGCGTATGAGCCATATGTTCAACTTCTCTGTTGATGACGAAAGCCAATTCGGAAATTATTCTGTCGATATTGGCGTTTGAAACCTGAGGCAGATTTTAGGGTTTATTGGTGCGCAGGTGCTCAGGGGGTGCGTGCAGTGCCCAGGGGGGTGGGCAGCGGTGCCCAGAAGGTGCGCAGCGGTGCCCAGGTGGTGCACGGTGGTGTGCGCAGCGGTGCACAGGAGATGCGCAGTGGTGCCCAGGAGGGGCGCAGCAGTGGTGCTCGCGGTGCACGGTGGTGCGCAGCAATGGTGTGCACGGTGGTGCTCAGCAGTGCGCGCGCAGTGCACAGGCGGGCGCATGACAAAATTTTTTTTTTTTTTCGGTGGCCTACTTGCTCTTTTTGGGGTTTAGAGCTACGTGCATGATAACTTGTTGTAGAATCATATTGAGGGAATGAATGAAATCAATCATCTTATTATGAATAGGGAGGAGCTCTTTATATAGAGACTCACTCTAAGTACAATGGACCAATCCTACATGGATTGAGTTAAGTCCATAATGTAAACCTATTACAACTAGGGCACACGCATAAGGCCCATTGGGCTAAGCCTGTATACAAGGCATGGACCAAGACACACATATATATCAAATATCCTAGAATACCTTCTAAATTTTTATTAGGGAAAGACAAGGTCGCTTAAAAATAGGGAAATCGAGAAAAAGAAAAAAAAGGAAAAGCAAGTTGCAGGAGAAAAAAGGAAATATCTAAGTTCTTATTAGGGAAAGAAAAATTTGAATAAAAAAAGAGGGAAATGGCGAAAAAGAAAATAGGGAAATGCAAGAAAATCTAGAAAAAAGGGTAAAGAAGCAGGGACTCAAACCAAGATCTTTAATGCCAGTTATGGGCATATTACTTTTTTTAAATATAAACATATCTAAATGAGTTTTTAATTTTGAGGCCTTCAAAAATCAGAGGTCTTGTGCCGCCACACACTGGCACAGCCCTTTGGGCCGCCTGTGTTAAATAAAATGATGATTCTTTATTCTCTTTGTTATCTCTCATTGTCTCTACACTTTATTCTTTTTCATGTTATCATGCACGTAGCCCTAATTATGAGTTGATAACTAAGAGAAAAAAATCATAGCATCTAAAGAATAAAAAACTATCGATATTGATCTAGGCACCCAGATATCTTACTCAAGGAATTAAAATTTGTCCACAACAAACTTTAGTAAAATGCAAGCACTCACTATCACTTCATCTCTTTTCTATGTTTCTTTATTTGCAAATTTGCCCTCGTTTGTAACATGTCTAGCAACCCATGTCTCACACATGTCCTACAGGTTATCTTCATCCGATATTGTTGAAGACTCTTCCTAGAATTTATAAGCACTTGTTACCAAAATGTCATAATTAAATTTGCTGCTGCTGAAATTCAGATCTACCATTTCATTTTACATAATATAAACAAATATGTTGGACTCACAAGCTCAGAAGGCAATTTTGCCTTCAACTCTGCCACCAGATACACTGATGAGGGACCTGGTAATGAAACACTTAATTAGCAATTAATAACATTGTTCGATTAACTACTTATAAGAAATGCTGGCTTAGTCCTCTCAGTCATAAATTGCGTCCAATGATCTGCATTGATGAACTTGTAGTCTTGTGATGGATACTTCAACATTTCTGGCTATAATCCAAGTAAGGCACAATGTATACCTTTGTTAGAATAGACTTGAATTCTCTCAATCTTACAGCAGCTGATTGCAGTACAACTCTTTTGCTTTCATTTCCAATAACAAATGCTCCATGTGTTCGTATAAACATACCATTTAAGTGTAGGAAGACAAACAAAAGTTCAAAAGCCTATAACGTTTATCTAAAATTCAAATACCTGCACACGTTCCTAGATTTTTTTCTTTTTCCTCAGTAGTAACCCCTCTAGGCACTTGTTTGCTGGTAGTTCTCCAAATAGTCCGCACTATGTGTATCTTCCGGTGAGCTAAGACACTAATATAAGAATTCATCTCTATCGTCACCTTCCCACATGGAGTCCCATTTCGGTTGAACTGAACCACTCTCTTCTGTTTTAAGGTTTTGCTTCTTGAAATCCTCTTCATTGCCACATAGTTACGCTTCAATAGCTTCAGACCCCAAGCCTTATTCCTCATGATTTTTTGGATTTCTTCCTTTGTTACACCTCATCCTTTGTTTTTCCAGAAATATTCAACAAAGTTCATGAGTATTCACCAACTTTCGGATAATAAATAACTAGCTGGCCTTTTCTATGTAAGCAAAAACAGGCCATTCATACTTGACAGATTCCTCTTGGATATTTCACTTGACTAAAACATCTTTTTGAACCTAGGGATGGAGGGAAGTACCACAGTACTCTTGCTGGAACATCTTTTATTATTTTTTTATTTTTCTTTACATTCCACCGAGAAACACCACATGTGGGACACACTACTGCTTATGCGTGCTTCTCTCGGTATAAGATACAGTCATTAGGGCAAGCATGAATCTTCTTATAATCCATCTTTAATTTACTTAATAAGGACTTCTTTGCATCGTTATAAGTATCAGGTATCTCATTGCCTTCTGCAAGAAAATTGCCTATCAATTCTACCCAATCAGAGTAAGCGGCATCACTCATATGGTGCTTTGCTTTAAGATTTTGAAGTTGTAGAAGTGCATTGAACTTGGTGTGCTACTTACAACCGGGGTAAAACAGCCTGTTTGGCTCCTCAACCAACCGTTGGAACTCATTGCACTCATCTAGGAGTTCCCGATCCTTTCCAAAATCTAACTCTAAGTCATTATTCATTTCTATCTCTATATTATCCTACACAGATTGTAGCACCCCGGAAGGGTAAACTACAGTAGCCACGAATTTAAGCCAATAAGAAGCCAACACGTCCGAAGGACGTGCCAACAACTTATTAACCTAAAGTCGTAGGCTTTTTAGTGAGTGAAATTAAATTTAAACTTTAATACTTTGAGTGGCACCACATGAAATTCTTAAAACAATCATCAGAGTTTTTCTAATTTCGCGGAAGGTGGTCAAAATAAAGGGGACAATTTAAAACTTTAGCGACAACAATAAAAATATACAACATGGTTAACAAATCGGGATGACACCTTTACTGTTCATGAAAAAGGCTCTGGTATATGACTCGAAAGGTAAAACCGGAATAAGGAGTACACTTGGACCAAACATCGAGGAAGGAATGAAGCTCCACACATACAACTCTCTTTATCTATCCCGTCACAGTACCTGCAAACAATCTGTTGCAGGGGTGAGCGTCGTCCTCGCGTGCTCACGTGTAGGCCCACCAATGATAGGTTTGAAAACCAAAAACCGTATATATACATATAGATTTGAGCTCTTGAGAAAACCATTTATAAAATCCTTGGCACACAAAAACATCATTTCATATCCTTTAGGAAAACAGTGCAGTATGCTAAAAACAGGGGCCCAGAGCGCTCAGTGAACAATACAGCCTGCAGGACTTCGAATCTCAGTGACCGAATCCCGGGTTTGTCTTCACAGCAAACCGGGGCCAACTACTTATGCGCTTGAAAACGCGTAGTAGCGAGAGTGTCCATTTACTGCAGTGCCCATAAACAACACACCGCACTTACGACTCGCTTAACTCTGTGCGAGACGAGGGTAAGCGGGAAAATAAAATAAACAAAGCACCACCCTCTGGAGGTTCACGGTCTCGACACCGCGGGAATGCTATATACTAGGTCCCGTCCTTCTCAGGTCACGCACCGGAAATCAGGACAACGGTGCTCCACACATCTCACATTATCGCATAAAAATCATTTACGTCTAGCCTCGGGTTTTCTTGGCCCAATCATAAATCATTTATCATTTAATATAAAGAAAACTTTCCCGAGGCATCGACCATGAGCATACACAAAATCATGCACTTTCTCATACATATATAAAACCACTACCAAGGGGGTTCAGATTCCCTACCTGGAATTGACGTTCCATACGTAAGCTCCAAGCTTCCAGGAGCTACCTCGGTGAACCGAGGTCACCGCGTAAGCTACCTCGTCCAATAATCACTGCAGAATTTAAGTAGCTTAGCAACCAAGAAATAATAATAGTCAACAGACCTCAGCATTCCTAGTTTGACCAGGAATTACCACATTGACTAAGTTGACCAACCAATTTTCTTTTATGGCACTTTAACCCTTTTTGACTTCTTTTTCCAGTTATCGACTCTTTACTCAATTTACCGGAAGTCCAACTTAGCTTCCGAACTTTCTTTTACCATTTTAATCTGACGTTAGGGTGTCACATAATAATTCGTTGAATTACTATGGACACCCAACGTGTCACACTAATCAATTTATTTACCAAGAGTCGATTTACCGATTTACGTGAAACACCAACTTTACTTAACATGGTCAACTTAACATTTTTCAGAATTTCAGTTATCATTTTCAGATAACAATTTAACACTTTACCAATTTAACCAAAAATTGTCAAACTTCATTGAACTTTAATTCTTTAACCATTTTTCTGAAAAATAGAACTTTCCCAAAATGGAAACTTTCCTTTAATGGAAACTTTTCCAAAATGGAAAGTTTCCCAAATTTGCAGGTTTCCAAACTTAGAAGGTTTCCTAAAATGGAAAGATTCCAATTACGGTTAGTTTCCGTTTTTATACGTTTCCTTACGTAAATTCTGATTACGACTCTTTAACTCTATTAAACGGAAACAATATACTTGAAGGGATCAAAAGACTACCTCCTCGGCATTTCTGCCGGTTTCACTGCATCACCGGATCGTCACCGGATTCCGGCAACTTGCCGGAATCTCTTGCCGGATTCCGATCACTTGCCGGAACTTCGCCAGAGTTTCCCCGTTTCTTCGCCTCCAAGTTATCGACAACACGACAACAAAACCACATCAGAATAATCTCCAACAATCCAGCAACACAGTAGCTGATCAAAACAAAAGGGAATGGAGCTTTACCCTTTATTCACCTAGATTCGAACCCAGACATCCCTCTGCTCGCCAAATCTACAAGCAGTCGCTTTTCCTCACCTCTGCTCGTCCAAGACTCGATGCTCACCTCCACTCTGCCCAAAATCAGGAAACAACGATCCTTCGACCTCCTCTCTGCCGAAACTCCACCTTGCAGTCCAACTCAGTCAAATTCTAAAATCCAATTCAGACACCCTCAACAACAACAAAAAGAAACCGAAACTAATAACTCAAACACCAAACCCTTTACATTTGAAGAACACAGAGGCTTCACCTTCAAGATGTAGACAGAGAGGCTTCCTCTGTCTCAACAGGGATCCGTCCCTAGTCTCACCCTGCTGTTGCTAGCCTCGGGTCTGCGATGAGGCTCAACCAATAGAGACCGAAGCTTGCCAGAAACGACGGCGTTACAGTACCCAGAAAAGAGAAAGAAGAGAAACGAGGATTAGAGCTCAAGGGAGAGAACCAAAGATCAATGGAGGGTCAAAACGAAGGGAAAAGAGAGAGGTTACCATTCAGGGAACGACGGCGTCGCTAGAGAAGGACGAATCGGAGGAAGAACCGATTTGGGGCTAAGGGTTGACTTTTGAAAACAGAGAAGAGAGTGAGTGAATGAGGAAATTGTGACCATGGGTAGAGAGAGGAGAGTGAGGCGAGTTCAACGGTGGTGGCGCGACGGCCAGGCGCGGCCTGACGTGGCGGCGACGGTGGCTGGACGACGCGACTGCCTCAGTCGTCCCTCTCGGTCTCTCTGCCTTTCTCTCTCTTCTCTCGACAGAATGAGAGAAAAGGGGAGAGATTGGTTTTTATATATACGCCGATCCAAGGGCTCACAATATTAGATGAGATCAAAGGCCAAGATTAAAAGTTGGCTTAAAATCAGAAAATAGTAATTTAGAAATTACCATGGACTTTGGAAATTTGTAGAAAATAAATCAAAGCTCCGAAAAATAATCCGAAAATACCGGGAGACTCGTGTCGACACGTACTATGACATCGAGTCATTAAATCAGGTATTTGGAGAACTTTGAAAAACTCGAAAACGAACGTGGTAGTTAACTCGCGAAGTTTCCGAATGCGACTTAAACCTCAGTAACTCGCCATTAACCACGGTTAAAACGTGCGGGGTCCCACACAGATTCATCTGAATCTGTTGAATCTCTTTTATTTTATGTTTTACAACAAGTACAACACTTCAATCAGTTTTCTTATTGTTCATCTTAATTTCTCTTCTATACATAATTACATACCACTAATTTATTTGGCAACTTCCATTTCCTGTTGCTAGCCGGAATCTTCCATGAGTTCCAACATCCCCAATGGCCGATCCATTGAAATTTTTTGGCCATCACATTAAGATCAACTCTTCTATGCGATGCTACTTTCTTGAACTTCTTCCAATCTTGAAGAACATCCTTCAAGTCTTGCAATTTTGCAACAATACTTTGACAACAATTGGCATGGACGGTTCTAACTTCCCTAACATCTCTGTTGTTCTGGCAAAAACCATTGAAATATATAGTATCCAAGAATCTAACTCTAAGCCCTAACTTTGGAACAATACCACCTCGGAGTAGGTTTAGTAATACATCCTGTTCTTTCAGTCTAGTCGCATTGTCCTTCAAGGTGTACCATTTATCAAACAGTGCGATGGCCATGTTGTTGGATTTAATATAGTAAAAGCCGGTATTGACTAACTGTGTTGTGTTCCATGGATCAGCGAAAAACATGTCGGTGCTTATTTGTAAATCCTCAGTTTCGTTGCTACTTAGCTTTGTAAATGGGTTCCTTAGCCACACCACATCAGTGTCCTACTAAAAGAAAACAATACAAATAAGAGTGTTAGCAAGTCCATTAAAAAGTAGGGTTGGGCATATTCGGACTGGACCGGTTTTGAGCCTAAACCGTATCCAATCTGAATCATTCAGATTTATAAAATCTCCATATGAATCCGAATCTGAAATCTGGATAACTGATTATTCGGATCATCTGAAAACCAGATCAGATCGGTTTCGGATTTCACCTGAATTAGCAGTGTCTCCAATGTTAGTCGTTGATGGTGGAACTGCAACAGGAACGTGTGGAACCATGACACTTGATGGGGTGTGGTCGAAGGTTGAAGGATGGGTTGATGTGGTTTGTTGTGATTCCATCGAACTGAAAAATCGATTCCGAAAACGAGATTAGAGCTAATAAAATGGAGAAGGAGAAAGAGTGAGAGACAACCTTGATCAGCGGTAATGGAAGGATTTCCCGATTTCATGCGAAGTGCGGCGGAGACTGAGAGTCAGAGAGAGACTAGAGGCGAGAGACTGAGAGAGTCAGAGAGAGGTGAGAGGCTAAGAGAGTCAGAGAGAGGCAAGAGGCGAGAGACTGAGTGAAAGGATTAGGGTTTTTTTTCCTATATATAGTAGTTTGTGATCAAGTGTGAGAGGTTGTAGAGTAAGAAATCAGAATAGCTAATAAAATGGTGACACTTATTAAGAAATATAAATATATATTAAAAAAATCGGTTTATTCAGACCGGTTTTTAGGCTAAACCAGAACCAACCCGGTTCAAACCAGATCGGATCTGTTTAAGCTATTTTCTTACCCACTTTAAATGGGTCAGTTATCTGGTCCGTATTTTCAGATGGTTTTTTCGGTTTTCGGTTGAAACTCAAATTTTTGCCCACCTCTATTAAAAAAGAAGAAGAATGTTAGCAAGTGCATGACACTGTGAAGTAACAGTAACTTAATCATAATGAAATTCAACTTCATCCCTGAAGCTAGACTAACCAAAAGTGGAGGACTAATCACACAAAATGACATCTCAAAAAAAGTCATAAACAGAAATATACAAATATTAATTTCGTTATGTTAAAGCACCTAATTTTCTAATAACCCAACAACCTTTAAAATATGTTTATACATACGTACATTTGATAATCTACACCCAAAATAAGACACTTCGAAGTACTTTTTTATGATAATTTTGTAACTTGGGTTGACAAAGTCTCATAAAGAGTTTGATTAAAAAAAGTCTCATAAGGAGATATTGTCTTCAAATAAGATCTTGTTCATTCACCGGAAATATATAAATCAACTAAAGTAATCTAGGATGAGATTGAATAAGAGGCTCTTTTGAAGCATCTTAACCGTTGAAATTATAGATTTATATAAGTAGATCAATCATACAATATTTCAGCTAAATTGGTGATCTTTAAGAACTAGTTGTAAACCAAATCAATGGATGAACCTGTTGAATTACAGAATACTTGTTTGTATAGAAGATCTTTTAGAATCCTTGTTTGTATAGAAGATCTTTTGTAGATTTTTATTCCTATAAGGACACCTCTTGTAAAGTTATATATTAACTCATAATTAGGATGAATAAGAATGTGAAGTTCTTCTAAATACCTTTCTTCTTGGTATCAGAGCCGAAAAACCCTAAATTGAATTGAAACCCAGAAATTCACCACCACCACCACCGAAATCGAAAAAACCCTGAATTGAATTGAAACCCAAAAATCCACCACCACCGAAATCGTTTCCGCTGCATCCGAAATCCAAAAACTTGATATCTGAAATTTGCAAATCATGAGAGATATGATTCCAAACCCTAATCATGGAGAAGGGGGCGCACCTGATCATCAAGTACCGTAAGATCATGGATTATCTGAGTTCCTGCAACCCCTTATGGAGACACAACCCGTCGTTACTTTTGATTTCAACAACGTTAACTCGCCTTATTTCGGAGGCAAAAGGAGGTCCAAAAAGAAGTTTGTGACTTTTGTTGATGATTCCTTGAAGAGAAACCTCCCTGATCATGAACACCAGAAAAAATTCGTTCGTTTTTTGGTTCTGGCAGATGTTCCACCTCCAAGTGACTACAAGTCTTCTTGATGGCCTACTTTGGAGTTGCCATCCACTTACCATATCAGTACAAGCATATGACGCACCTAACCGTCAATTTATTAAGTTCTTACACAAGATGTTAACGGATAGGGAAGAGCAACCCGCATGCTGTAAAGAATTTAATGTCAAATGTTGGCGGCACTGCTTATCTTCGGGTAAGATTAAGAGTTTCTATGACATTGAAGAAAAAGGAGGGGCTGAATGAATGAATGGGTATAGAAATTATGGTGGAATTTTTGGAGATAAGGGTTCTTCTTTCAATAAGGATTTGAAGCTGGATTTGGAGCACAGTTATGCATACATTCGCAGAGTCCACAACAATCGAATGTGGCACCTTGCAGCTGCACCTGAGGCCACAGTCATGGCACCTGAACCTTATTACTCAGGGGGAGTTTTAGAGTCTTCCCTTCAGAGAGAGAGCAAGTATGTAGGAAATCCTCTGAATATGAACGAATTTGAAGAGTTGGAGAACCTGAAAAGTCAATTTGGGGCTGGAAACCAAGTAAAAGAAACTGCAAGCACACGAGTGGATCTGTCAACCAGACGAGTTGACTCGTCAACTGCAAATGAGCTTACGGTTGATAACTCAAGCGACTCATTGATTCCTCCCAGAACAGAGCTAGTCGACCTTGCTTTCTCTAGAATTATTTGGTCTTCTTATGGATTTTGAGGATGAGACGCAGTACTATGATTTCGACGAATATGAAAATAATGATACGGAGGAGGACTGCAACTACGATGATGGCCTCATGGAGGATAATGATGATGATGAGAACTCTAAGATTGATAGTAGCTATAAGGTGTTGTTAGATTCGGATATGAAGGGCCGTCAGGAAGAAGATATCACTAGTATAACCTCCTGGCTTTCTCTATCAGATCATTCTCTATCAAGAGTTGCCTCAACCCTAGTGCTTCTCCACCATAACTGAAAATTGAACTCGTGTCAAGACGCATGGTTTAAGGATGAAGATAAAGTCCGAGAAGATGTTGGCTTGTTACATGCATCTGGACCAGTACTGGTTGTTGAGTCTCCTGACAAGTCTGGAAAAGTGAAGTGTAGGATCTGTCTGGAAACCTGTGCAATCTAGAAGATGAAGTCGGCTGGTTGTGGCCATCTCTTTTGCTGTGAATGCTGGGAAAGCTATATTTGTATATCCATTGCCGACGGTCCGGGGTGTTTGATGTTGAGATGTCCTGACCTTGCTTACCGTGTTGCTATCGATAGAGACATGATTGAAATATTATGCTCCGACGAGCAGAAGAGCAAGTACTCTTATTACCAGCTTAGGTCTTACATTGAAGCTAGCAACAAGAAGACCAAGTGGTGTCCTGCTCCAGGTTGTAAATATGCTATTAGTTATTTTAAAGGTGATGATAACTATGATGTGTGTTGCCTCTATAAATACACATTTTTGTTGGAATTGTACTGAGGAATCTCACCGACCGGTGAAATGTGAGACTGTGAAAGAGTGGATTTTGAAGAATTATGTTTGAAGACCCCCTTCTACTCCATCAACTGAAGGACCTGTCCAAAATGTCCTCCCAGAGGATGCCCTGGCAGATCCATAGTGGAAGTAAGCTATGAATAAAGAACTGGAAGCCCTGCAGAAGAATGAAACATGAGATGTTGTTCCTATGTCTCCTGGTAAGAAGACAATCGGGTGTTGTTGGGTGTTTGCAGTGAAGTTGAAAGCTGATTGGAGCATTGACAGATATAAAGCTCGGTTGGTTGCTAAAGGATACACTTAACGATATGACATTGACTATCAAGAGACGTTTGCTCCAGTAGCCAAAATCAACACTTTAAGAATTCTTATCGCATTGGCTGCTCGTTATGATTGGCCACTACGTCAGTTTAATGTGAAGAATGTGTTCTTAAATGGAACTCTGGAAGAAGTTTACATGGATACACCGCTTGGTATCAGCGGTAGACCATGTGATGTTGGAAAAATATGTCGACTGAAGAAATCTTTGTATGGATTGAAGCAATCGCCTAGAGCTTGATTTGAGAAGTTCTCCAAAGCCATGAAGACATTCAGATGTAATTACTAAAGGAGTGTCACACAAAGCATATGAAGACTCAATTGGCAAGTTGGACATGATTGACATCTATGCACCAACTTGAGTGTTGACTTTTAGAATCCTTATTTGTATAGAAAATCTTTTGTAGATTTCTTTTCTTATAAGGACCTCTTGTAATGTTATATATTAACTCATAATTGGGATGAATAAGAATGTGAAGTTCTTCTGAATACATTTCTTCTTAACCAAATTTATCAAACATGAACCGTTCAAGTTCATAATTGGTAAATCACACTTATGAATGCTTTAACGATTTTCAATTCAGTTGAAAATTTACAGAAATGATCTACTTATAAATATTTATAAAATGAACGGTTAGGATGTGGATATAAGATCGAAAAGAGGGATAAACCGAAAAGTTCTCAACTTAGAGGTCCTCATTAGAAGGGCTCCAGTAAAACTACTTGATCAAACGAGCAATATTATTTAACGGCATCAACACAAAATATTGCATTGGCACTTATATTTATTTTAATTTTGACAACAAGAAACTTATGATTAGTCATTGCAAGATAGAGAACAGAGAAGCAGGTCACACCTTCCTCACATAGAGAGTTACTCCATGTTCAGGTTCAGTAACCAACTTAAAAACCGGGCAGTGTTTGTATTCAGGATCGAGCCAGAATGATAACTTGGATAGAAGGAGAGACAAAATCACCTTCAATTCTGTCATGGCTAAGTTTTGGCCAACACAAATGCGAGCGCCAACTCCAAATGGGAAATAGGCCTGAGGAAACTTGCAAGCCCCACGTATTCCATCCTCGAATCTCATGGGATTAAAGTCAGCAGCATCAGGTCCCCATAATTCAGGCAATTGCTGCACTATTGAGATTGGGATCTGAATGGTGGTTCCCTTGGGAATTAGTATGTCTCTCAGTTTAATATCTTCCATTGCATGTCTTACAATAAAAGTTCCTGGTGGGTACAATCGTAATGTTTCTTGTATCACCATAGTCAACTGCCAACAAATAGGAGTTTAGAATGACATTCCATATCACTTACTAACATAAGGAAATCAATTCTAAAAACTCCAAATGTAGTGAGTTATTTACTGTTTTTATTAGAAGAGTATCATATATCATATTCAGACTTCTAATATGTTATGCCAGAGTGCCAGACAGTGAGCCAAGAGAACAGTGACCTAATCAGCAGATTATATGTAGAAAGTAATTATGAAGATGCATATAGTTAAGTAACATACTGTTTTCATGCCTCGAAGCACATCAGCATTTATGCCATCCTTGCAAGTTTCAAGCGCCTCAGCACGAACACGATCTTGCCACTCTGGATATGCAGCCAGCAACAACAAGCACCATGATGCTGTGATGGCAGTGGTTTCATGACCAGCAAAGTATATATTCTTGCAATTATCCACTATGAACTGATCCTCAGAGATACCAGATGAAAAAAAGCTATCAGCATCAGAGTAATTTTTTGCTCCCTCCAGTATCATTTGAAGAAGATCCTTCTCATAAGTAGCCTCATTGCGTTTTTTTGCTACCTCCAATATCATTGAGTGAATCTCTTTCTCTAAACTCCTTATCTCTTTGTTCCTCTTTGTTGGCAAGTTCCTACAATGATTTGGATATTCAATGAGCAATTAAAAAGTTGCCAATAAGGAATGTATAGACATAGAGACTATGTGCATACATACACATACACATACACATACACATACACATACATATCAGTTCCTATCCAGAGAAATGCTTAGAGAATTGGATCACAGCTATATGACAAATGAGAGACCAGTTAAAGTAATTGAAGGAAAACCATGCCCTACATGCAGAAGAATTTTTGTAATGTATACCTTAACCCAGGAATGCCAAGGTTTCGCTGAGACATAAGTTGTTGAAGAGTCCTGAGCTTTAAAAAAATTTGTTTCCCTTCTATGTAATTACTTCCAAAGGATGACCTTGATATTATATCAGCTGACAAGCTTCTCAAATTTAGATCAATCCTAAGCAATGAAGTTCCTCCATCACTTTCCACTATGCTTTCCCAATATCTTAACATTAAGGCCGTTGAGTCTACCATTAAATCGACCATATCCTTGAAAGAAATATGAATAATTGTTAGTGCAATTGAGTGATCCAGAGTATTCTCTTTTTCCATTTGTAGTCTATTGAACCAAATTACGCTATTGAAATCATCACAGAAATCAGCAAATAATAAGAAAAATAATTTTGTTATGCTATGATTTGAAGATTTGGAGACTCACCTTGACCTTATCAGGGTAGAATTCAGGAGAAATAATTTTCCTCAGGTGTGACCAAGTTTGGCCACTTGAAGAGATAATGCCTTGCCCTAATAGAGGCTTCAAATCCTTAGACATGTAAGCAGGCCTTCCTAATATCAAGGACGTGCACATACTAATTTCCTTCACCATCTCTATCTCTGTAACGCTTAATAGTTGTATGCTTCCAGTTGAATAGGTGAAGATTGGCCCTGTCATCAAACATATATTAGACAAGCTTGGCCCTGTCATCAACATTTGTTAGAAAAGCTTGGCCCTTACATCTAATAGTTTATATCAGTCTAAAACTAGTGCTTTTAGCTATCAATCCCGCTAAGATGTACAGAGAAGATAATGCAAAACCAATTTGAGTATACTTGAAACTTTGAAGACTTCTTATGTTATTATGACAACAATTAATAGCATCAACTATCCAAATTGAGAGTTTTGTAACATCGCATATTTTAACAGGTGGCCATTACCCTCATAATGCTGAGTGCTATCACATCTCCCCCACGCCTAAAATGATAGCAACAAGAACATTTTCAGGTGGCCTTATGAATTGGAAATGTAATTCTATGCATGCATAATATATGGTTCTAAGTAAAACATACATATTTGATCATTTCTTTTCAACGAGAAGTAGGGGATATTCAGTATATTATCTTGGATGTGCAAAAACAGCAAATACAACCCCTCTTCTTTTTCTTTTTGTCTCTAACTTTGTGCCTGTCTCTATGACTGCATCGTTTCAAACTACCAAGGGAAAAAGCATAGTTGAAACCCAAAAGGGGTTCGTTTTGGAAATGAGCAGAAGTGCTGAATGAAAAAGATGAGCAGAGAGGACTTGGCTAAATGAATCTGCCTCACTTCACAACTACATGTCCTAAACCAAATGGTAACAGATTAGTAGTCAAGTATAATAGCTCAACTTGCCAGTAACCAATTGATATATAAAAGCTCAGAATTTGCAAGACTAGTGATAACCTCATAAGATTCAAGCAACCGGCGCAAGAACCCAATAAAAATGTAATTACTTGGTTAATTCTAGCATGCTATCACAAGGGTGATTGGAAATAATTACTTTGCTATGAACGTGATTATTTACACTTGGTTCATAATTGGCAGAAAAATAGCAGCTTAGATTAATAGAAAATACACCTATCTCAATATCATACATTTTTTTGTTATAATGTACTCATATACGATGATACAGAAAATAAAGAATTTAAAAGTTGATGAAGGGGTTCACCATATTCCTTTCGCCACTGCGCAATATGAGGCAAGAAATTTGAAGGCCAATCATGAGCAATAGCAGGTGTCTGATCCTTTGCTTCTGACTTCTTCATAGTCTCGAGTTTGATCTTCTTCATTTCTGGGATATTCCCGAAGAGAATTGATGGAGGAGGCCCTCTGATCCCTTGCTTTTCCAGCTTTGATCTTAGCCTCTTTGGCTGTAGCACAAAAACCTCAAAGAGATATAATGCCAATATCACCAATCCACCCAACAACACTGATAGTATCATCTCTGCTGCCATTCAGATTTTGGTTTGCCTCTTCTCTTCTCTTCTCTTCCTCCTCTGAATTAATTTAAGGCCAAGTTTGTTTGTCACAATTATTATTACCAGAAACCAATAAACGTTATAATAGAGAATCATTGACTACTGAAAGAGAAAGGAAATGATAAGAATTAAGAAAGCAAATGAGTTGTAAAGAATTACTAGAACTGCCAAATATGCAGTAGACTGTGGACCTCACACACACACACCGTTATGTGTCTTCTTACACGTAACAAGCATGCGGTGGAGGAAACAATGGGCCGTTCTGCCATCTTCTCGTTTCCTTGTTACATATGTTTACCATTATTTTTCATTAACATGCATTGGCTACGAAACTCAATTTTTTGGGCCTGAACAAACCTTAGATGCTAATTTACCTTGTTGGGTCAAGTTATGGGCTAGATGATTTTTAATTATTTTATTATGGTCTATTGTTCGATATACAGTATACACTAGTAGACTTGTGTTAGTCATTTTGAGTAGATGCTGCTAGAATTGATATCGACTTGATCTCCTATATTTTACCCTTACGAGTTCAAGAACTGGGCCTAAAGATTAAAGAGGTTTTATGCATGTTTTTCCCAGATCTCCTGCCTTGTTGCTAAGATGATGATATGTTGCCTGTTATATGTGTTACATGTTGGCAGTAACTTGGCATGAGTATGTATGTTCACATGAGTATTTTTTTTATTGAGCTTGTAATATCTATTGAGTATGACTATGATTTTTTGGGTATCAACATTAGCTCCCTTGATTATGTAGGCTATGAAATGTACATGAAATATGCTTCATAATCATATGATAGTAACTTGATGTATGCATGAAAACCAAGTGTATAGAAGCATGAAAACCAAAAAGTTAGCCTCATGATGAGTAAAGGATATGTTTTCTTTGGCTTGGCTTATATATATATATATATATATATATATCATATTTGTGTTGATTATGTGTTTGACATGCGTAGAATAAGAGTTTGCTTTCGCTAGGCTTGATTTTTTCTGAGTTTATGACAACCATGCTTAGGCTTGTGCATGACTGGTTTCGGGTTGAGGTTGCCTTAGTTATTTAATTTATAGACCAAAGGAGTGTGCGTGGAGTTTGAAATGTGCATGATTATAGGAATAAGGTCGGCGTGACTCCCATAGGGGCTCGAATAGATGCACGACCTTGACAAAGAGGAGCTTGACATTTTTGCTTGGCATGAGCTTGTATTGAGCTTGACGTGCCTCTTTGGTCGTGAATCTGCTTGGCTTTGTGGCATTTCGTTTAGCTTGACACGGATCATGGAGTATGTATCGTCTCATCTTATGATTTAGCACATGTGTCTGTAGTATACATGAATAAGTGATTTTCTTATAGATATAAAGTGTGATCTAGAAAGGGTGCTTAACATAGTTGTTGCTTGTGATATAGTTGTTATGGGTCCCCTTTTTCAATTGTTTAATCAAAGTAACTATCATAATAGGTAGAAAAGAAAATGTAGAAAAGAAATAGTAGACTCTTCTCACACTATTGTAGAACATGCAAATGAAAGGCCAACTTTTTTTTTTCAAACGAAGCATGAATTTAAGATCAAGAAATCATCTAGAGAGTAGGCTTTTATAACTCAATGGCAAGGCTGACGAATTGGGGAGAAAATCATTTTCATGGGCTATTGCATAAGGTAAGAGAAGCTTAATATGAATATTGTGGCGACAAATTTTCTCTGGGTTTTAAATGGGTAGACCTCAAATTTCTAGAAAACAATAATAGAGGTTGATATCTAATTTGGGTAGGCTTGATTTTTGGACACAACAAGTGGGCATGGATTTTGATTATGAAAAATTGCTTGTTGTGTCATGGAATTTAGACATATTTCTCATAAATTTGCAATCAAAAAGATTGATTCGGTATAGGCATGTCTGAGGCATGAAGCTCTCAATTGAAGAGCAGGAAGCTTCAAAGTAAACGTGATATTCGCTAGCTGATCACAACAACAACAGCCCAGATGCATTGAAGAAGCTACGATAAAATTGGAATTCAATACCAGACTTGATTATTTTTATTGTTTGGCTGCAACTCCTTGATAATCTCTGTAAGTACACTTGCTTGTTGGATTGTATTGGGAAAATATCTGAAATTTCTTCTGTTAACTACATATGGATGATTGATAAAGGTCTCAATATGAGGTTGTTAGTATCTAGTTGTTTGTCTTCATTCTTCTCACGACTTGATTGTTGGTACTATGCTTGCATTAGTATACATGTAGTTATGGCAATGAGTTGTACAACGTATGAATTCTTGGAGTGTAAAGGAATGCTTCAAGAATGAGAAAGACTTTTTGCTTGATATGCAGCATGTGCATTTTGCATATAAGCATATATCTTTGCTTGAACAATTTAGTGCATATATAAACGCATTTGTTTAAGAACCAATAGCATGACAATATCTGTAATTTAGATGTGGTTCATGGATGGCCATAAAACATAGGTATGGACTGTGATTGTGGAAAGTTGGATAAAGAGAATGTGAATTAGGTTTGAAGCTCCTAGTTTCTAGAGTTTGGACATGAATTTAGAATCTATGAAGCAGGAACCTGATGATAAACATCTATGTTCATCCCGCGGTAAAATTGGTAAATTTCAACTTTGAGTTTAGGTTACTAGAGTGTGTTGCGTGGAATTTGGTGAGCATAAAATTGGATTTGTAGATATCAAATATTGTTTGATGCTATGATGAAGAACACAAGTTGTTGAAAATGACAGAACCATGGATCAACCAAAATGTTGGTGAGTGTATTAGCATGACTAGGAGTACAAAATTGTAGTATGATATAGAATTCGTGGTAGTGTGTTTTCTTGTTGCAGTATTAAAACTTTGGATATGGTGCAAATGAATTGGGTTTAGGAAAAAAATTGCATAATGGTTTGCTTGGTTAAACATAAAATAAAATGTTGTTGATCGATGTTAATGAAATTCGGGTTCTGCGGTAGAGTAGTTTAGGGTCACTGGAATGACTGAAGCTGCGGGGAGAAAAAAGAACTTAAAAAAAATCGTAGGTATTGATTCCTAGGCTTGGAGCAAGATTTGCATAAAAAAAAATTTCATGCTGACATTAGGACCACTTGGAAATAGTAAAGAACATTGAACAAAACGTGTATGGCTAATTGTCTAGCATGAGATATGCATTAACTTATAGATAGTATATCACAAAAAGAAGGCTATTAAGTTGGAGGTGTGAGTTTGAAATATATATATATATATATATATATATATATATATGAATTAGATGATAGGAATTATATGAATATATTGATTGCTGAAATTTCACAGTAACCCTAAAGAAGATCATCATCAATTAGCCCCCAAGTGTCATAGAATACCATTTTACGTATGATGATTGGCTTGGTATGACCAGAAAATGATGATGATTTAGGCTTCTGAAAGGATGTGGGTAAATAAGAAGGGGTAAAAGCTAAGAGTTCAAGACTGAATGTGCAAGAATAGATGCTAGAAATGGTTCGGGATCAAATTGAAGAGATTTTATCATTAGGGGCAGGTTAACTATAAAGAGATAGCTGGTGAGGAAATAGGCAGCTACAAAGAAAGGGTTAAATGTGTTTAGTTCATAATAAAATAGAAAGAGTGAAATATTTATTTGGCTTAATAGGCTGGCAATTCTGTCATAGTTTGGTTGGCTTGTCTTTATCCAATTGATAATAATTGTTGATGTTTGCCAATTTTCTTAATTGTTCTCTATAACATGAAATAGAGTAGAGATCCCTAAAACGCATGAGCGCCTTAATGACTAGCATGTTGGCTTGTGTTCTAGGATATGCATTAGAAAGGATGATGCTTGGCTTGACTATGTGTTTGTTGTGTTTGCATGTCCCTTATATAAATATTTTTTCTTTATCATAGATTTTGCAATGTTTGTCTTTGGCAGTGAACATGTCATAATAGGCTCGGCTTGACTTGGTTTGATTTATTTGGCTTTGTTGCTTGTTGTGTCTAGATATGAGTTTGGTATATGAATTTATATGACATGCTCATCTTAAGCGCATATAGGAATTAGGAAAGAGCATGTGGCTTGATTTATATCAGAGATCCATAGTAGCGTTGAACTAGTAGTGACCTATTGCATTCTGAAGTTTCGGACAAGACTAGTGAAAAGTCAACCTTATGAAGCACTGTTTTGATAATAATAAATGTGTTTGTTGATCACCGCGGTAAATAAGATAAATCAACTTAGGGTTTGAGTTGATATTGTTTGCTAATGAAAATATGGTGTCTAAAAGTTTGAAGTTGTGGCTTCTCCATGGTATTATGACTGCAAGCATATGACTGATATAGATTTGTTTTATATATTACTGTATAAGGTATTCTCCTAGCAAGAGTAAAAACGTGGAATAAGAATACTAATTGTTTTGAGAAAGACTTGCACTTTCAGACCTTGTTGGGGTATAGAGTTGAGTTTGGTGATTACGATTTGGATAGCAGAATAGTCACTGCCTGAAGGCTCTGACAATGACTAACAACTTTCAATTGAGGCAGTGGAATAGTGAGGCAAGTTTAAGAGTTGCGAGGAGAAGACATTTAGAAAGCAAACCATGAAATCTATAGTTATAGTTGTTGACTAGCATTGGTTCTACTTAGAGAAAGATTATGACCACTGGAAATGGCAGAGACATTGCTTACTGTGAGTATATGATTTTGCATGGTACTAAAGTTTGAGAGAAATATTGACTGATACAATGCTTGAGATTTTTTTTGAACAATGTGACCACCACTTAGCCCCAAGTGTTTTAAAATACCATCTGGGATATAGTGCATTAGTTTAAGCTTGATTGAATATTGACTTGACTAAATGTTGTTTGGTGCTTGATTAAGCATTGAGTGCTTGTTGCGATGATATTAGCATGAGTAGATATTGCTTGTTTCTGGATAAGTACTGTATGTATGGTCTAATGGCTTCATTCGAATGCTTGGTATTTAAAATTAACATGCTTTTAGGAAAGAGTACAAATGGTTTAAATGGCATATTGTGTTTTTAACTCAAATGCTTGATAATCTTGTATAAGTAAAAGAGTATGTTGAGAAAAGTTCACAACAACTAAAAAAATATGATACAGTAAGGTGCCAGTCTGATTAGGTGGATAGATGAGTATGAATATATAGATTAAGTTTAGGGATTTTAAAAGAAATGGAATTGGAACTTGCGTACCTATAGCAGACTTTGATTTAAGGCTTAGCATGATGGGATGCATTTGTTTTGCCAGACAATTGCCTATGGTATTAGCTTTTTGGATTCACACACACACACACATATATATAGGACCCTTCTAATGAGGAATCTCTTATTATGACTTATATGAGGGATTGAACATTAGACCAACTTTTCGATCAAGTTTTTCAATCTCCACCATTCAATTTTTAGGTCCTAATATGTAGATCACTTCTGCAAAATTTCATCCAAATTGGTGATCGTTAAGGTGCTCAAAACTGCGATTTTCATGAACGGTTCAAATTTGGCAGATTTGAACCGTCCTTTGAATTAAACTAGTTCAAAACCTTAACAACCACCAAATTTGTTGAAAATTTCCAAAAATGATCTACTCATATATATATATCTAGAGGTTGAATGGTGGAGATTGAAAATTTTGATCGAAAAGTTGGTATAATGCTCAATCCCTCATATAAGTCACAATGATGAATCCCTTAGTGGAAGGGTCCTACATATATACATGTTATGTAATAGAGTATTTTGCATCTATATTGTGTAAAAAGGTGTTTGGCTAAAATATTGGTTTTGGTTCTAAGACCAAAAATATTGGCATGGTTGGATAAAACAGATTTGCAGTATAGTTGCTTCTTTTTATTGCTTGATTTATTTTTGGGGGTCACATATGTGACTGCTGTGTAAAAGGGTATTTGCATACTATGTTAAAGTGTATCCTACTTTTTCAAGCAATGCATATTGGTTTTGGTTCTAAAACCAAAAAGCTTGGCATGGTAGGATAGAGCAGATTTGTTGTATAATTGCTTTCTTTTTATTGTAGAATTTACTTTTTGGAGCCACATATTCTCTAGCAGGATTTATCTTTTCATGATCGTCTGAAACCTGAAAACATTAAGACTGACATCTTTGCTATACCCACAAAAGAGACCCACCACACGTACTTGCATCCTTGTGCACATCGTTTCCATACAACCTTCGAGGTCTAAGTTTTTCTCATAAGACGAAGCACATGCCACACTTTTCTCTGACATTGATACCATTCAGCCACGTATATACAACTCCCCTTGTTGTTGACACATGCAGCTCCAAGGGTGTAACTAGCTCAACCTTGAGAAAAAATGTCATAACCTTTAGAGTGTGAGAAATCTCCAAGATTATTCGTGCTACACTAAACTTGAAGCAATCTTTGCCGTTGATTGTCATTCCTCTATCTTTTGACATCAGACAATTTTGCTTTATATGTCCATGTTCCTTGCAATTGTAGCTTCTTACTTTTTCCTCTGTCTCTGGATTTAGACTTGCTATATGTCCACTCCTCTGACACTTAATTTTTTCTTGGCTCACATCATTCTTCATCAATAATTAAATAGGGACATGTTGATTAAGATGTCATCCACCCTTTATACCCAAGAGTGAAATTTCACTTCATCGATCTTCACCACAGTATATTGTGAAGCATTATAAGTTGTCATGGCAAACAAATTTCATTAGCCATGATCTCATTGCTACTCTATTTTCGAATATAATTTTCCTCGAGTCCACCTAGCTCCCCCTAGTTAGTGAATCCACACTATCTATCGAGTGCACCTACAATGAGGATTTTCTTGAGCTTTCGACCCGCTCTACCAGCTAGATATTTTCAGAGATAACTCCACCTATTGTAATTATTGGGCTGCCACCTTGACCATTTTCTTGACTCCTCTTTGGATGATAAGTCCTAGCCGAACCAGCGGCTTTGATACCACTTGTTAGGAAATTAATCCTCCCGCAATGCAAGTAGTACAAATGAAAATAAGAAATAAACAACCAAGCCAAGCAGACAATAAGATTTTAACGAGGATCAACCAATTTTCTTGCCTACATCCTCGGAGAGCTTTCATCTTTACTATGAGAGAATTACACAAGTACAAAATACACCACTCAAGTTTATACACAACCCTAGCCCATGCATCCGATAGGACACACCATTGTACACCCTCTCTTAACCTAAAAGATCACTCTATCCCAAGAGTTGTACATGCATTTGAATACAACTCCTTAGAGCTATATACACTCAAGAGCTATACGCATCCTTGAACACAACTCCTCATATCTTCTATATCTTGAAGACTCTTGGAGTTCTACTCTCTGGTTGTGTTGTTGTTTTTTTGACACATCTTGGAATAGCAATTGACCTCTTTATATATATAGTCCACACAAATAACCTTTAGTCTTACTCTATTAATGCTCATTCAAGAATGAACCATTTAACTTCCTCCATGACTCTATTTGAAAATCATTCATGAACCAACTCTCAACCTGTAACAGTCCGACCAATCACATTGAGATATTATCTTCTTTGGACCCGAAGGTCCTCACGGTTTTGGTCACGAGGTTTCACCTCAAAACGCGTCTCAATGTAAGGTCCTAGTTCTGCACATATAAGTACCCTAACTTCTCCCTCCCTCCCCTCCCCGAGCGATGTGTGATGCGGTGCACTTACTAGCCTGCCAATGACTTTCTTTCTTCAGAACCTGCCCAGCTTAGGTCATCACAATTCACCCCCCTTAGGGCCCGTCAGAACACTTCCGATCGAGGAAAAGTTCTGTTACCAACTGTAACAGTCTGACCCATCACATTGGGATATTGTCCACTTTGGGCATGAGGGTCCTCACGGTTTTGGTCCTGAGTTTTCACCTCTTCAGTAAAAAATTTAGGCAATCGCTATCAAACTCTTCAACTCATAAACAAAAACCCAAACCACAATTTTCATTTCTCCCCCACATATTACACCCTAGAAACCATATCTCTGCTCTGATATCAACTGTAACAGCCCGGGCCATAACATTGAGATATTGTCTACTTTGAGCCCAAGGGTCCTCACGGTTTTGGTCGTCCTGAGGTCTCACCTCAAAACGCGTCTCAATGTAAAGTACTAATTCTGCACATATAAGAACCCTAACTCCCCCTCCCAATCGATGTGGGATGTAGTGCACCTACTACCTTACCACTACCTTTCTTTCTTCAACACCCGCCCCGTTTAGTCACAACACAACCTCCCTCCTTAACTCTATATGAAAGTTACAATGTTCATCATGAATAAACACATGCATTTATTCCTAATGCATCAACTCCACCATGTATTTATTCCTAATACATGTATATAATAATGCATAAATTACTATGCATAAGTTACCACCATGAATGCACATACCATAATCACTATGCATTCATACCATGTAAAATATCTCCACCATGTAGAGATATGCAACAAACCAAACAAGATGGTGCTATTAAGACACCCTATCTATGTAGAGAGCTAATCATGAAACAAATTCAAGTTTCAAGTGATAAAATTATAAATAAAAATTGCAATATGTGAGTATGAAAATAAATATGGTGTTAATAGCAAAAATTGGTGTGTTAATAGCATCACCTTAAATTTATTCCAATAACTAAGCATTTCAGAGCTTAGACAGAGGCCGAGCCTACAAAGCATATCATGATAACCAACTTAGCATTTGAACACATGACTTGGAGATTCACATATTTCAAATGTTCTCTGTGTTGCAAAGCAATGTTTTTAAGAGCTAAAATATAAAGAACTACAACGAGAACGATCAATGTTAAGTCTATCTAGAAAAAACAAGAATCAGGAATGACATCAATCCAAATCGTCAGAGTCATCAGGGAGTGTCCATAGGAGGCCAAAACATCCGTAGGAAAATTGGCTTCACAGAAAACATGGTCAAATGAGATGCAAGAAAAAGACTCAGAATCTGCAGCAATCTCTTTGATAAGTGACATGATTCACCAAGGGACATCAGAGCTCCCTTTGATGTTGTTAATAAGATTAAATTCAGTTTACCCCTCTGAGATTTAGGGTTAATATCATTTTACCCTCCATTATTAATTTTGAAAATTTACCCTTTAAAATTTCAAATTTTCATAAATCATGTTCAATTGCTGAATTTCCTGTTTAATACAAACATTAATTTTGACTTCAAAACTCACTAAAAGTGCTAAAATAGTCATATAACAACATCAATCGTTGTTTAGGACCATTTTCAAAGATTTCATGATAGCAATCTTCTAGTAATATCAACTTAATGAGAAAGCTGATAGAAATATGGTGTCAACATAATGTCAACATAATGAGAAAGCTGATAGAAATAACAACTTATGACTCCGCACGAGCATTATCTTTCCGGTATGTCGCAAAAATTATAAAGCAAATTGAGTAGTTAATGATGCATTCCTTGCTAAAAGACACATTTTAGAATACATAGTTTTAGCCGAGGGTCCTGTGATTATCTAGGAATGTTCTCTTTATGCTTATTGTACCAATGTGATTAGGCATCTTACCACCCATGTATTTGAAGTTTCAGTAATGATCAAGGCTTGTTGTCAACCGTACTAGCCCATTTAAAAAAAAAAGATTTCATGCCAACATTTAACCTCTAAATTGGAACGAATTTTAGCAATTGAGTTTGATTTATGAAAATTGAAAACTTTGAGGGGTACATTTCCAAAATCAAAGTATGAGGAGTGAAATGATGTCAACCTCAAATCTCAGAAGGTAAACTGAAATTAATCCTAGTTAATAACAAGAGTAAAGTCATCCTCAACTTGAATCTTTAATGGTTAAAACGAGCAGCTCCCAAACCATCCTTTAACGTAGAACACTCACCAACAAAACTCACAAACTTTGTTAATTGTTGTTAGAATACATATATATTGTAGAAATTCTCGATATAATTTCAGTTTTTTAAAATATTATTTCAAAATTTTATAAATAGAAATTTAAATTTTATGTCTCGCCCTCTTATGTTCAACTATTCTTGTATTCAGCTATTTCATTAATGAAAATTCAGAACAACCACACCCATCATTTGTTCAAAACAAAACTCGCACACTTTATTTTTAAACAAGAAAAAATATAAAAATAAAAAATAAGAAAAAGAAGTGGAAGGGTGAGAGGCACCAAGGACAAGAAAACAGACGAGCCAGGTTCGCCCCCAAGAGCATTTTTGCTCATACACCTCGTGGTTCGCCCCCATCTGATCTCTCTTTCCAAACCCTAACTCCGATCCCCCACAACCCTAAATCCCATCTCACCCCATCAAACCCACCATGCACACTCCTTGATTCCCCTCCCCATTTCTCCCAAACCCCAAAATCAAAAGGGGGCTCTTCCCTAATTTGAGAACCATGTATAGAGAACGCGGAGGTGGGTCGTCGAAAACCGACCTCGTCGGTGGGCCCCTGGACCGCAAGCGCATCAACGATGCCCTGGACAAGCACTTAGAGAAGTCCTCCCCTTCCACATCAAGAGCCAAGGACAAAGAGCGCCTCTCTCTCCCCTCCACTTCCGCCGGAAAATCTCAGCTCGATTACCGCTCCGCCGCGGCCTCTCTCGCCAAGAACAAATGCTCCGATGGTGGGTTATGTTTTGGTTGTGAATTTCTTGTTTTTTTTGGAAATTTGGGTTTGAGTGGATTTGTAGGATATTTATTGTGATGGGTTTTGTTTGTTAGTAGCTGAAATTGAGTTTTCGGGTTGAGGTTGAAGCTAGTGATGTGGTTTAGGAGTTGACGTGATTCGTTTTTCGCTCTGTTGTTGTGTGTTTGGTATAACGTGCTTAAACTGTGTAAAAAGATTTTTGCTTTACTTGATTTGGAAAGAGATAAGAGATAGAAATAGATGAAAGCTTATACTTTTATGGTATATTATTGTGTTCGTGAACTCCGATGGTAGAGTGATGACTTGTGTTGGAAAGAATTTTGGTTCTTCAAGGTGTTAAACTTACACATTTTAGTTTTGTGTTGGGCAAGAGTATTTGGGACTGATCGGTTGCATAGTAAATCTTAGAGAAAGGGTTTTCGTCGTAAGCAAGAAATGTAGTATCTTTTTTCTTTTCTTCTTTTGCATGTTAATAAAGTCAGTGTCACTTACATATTTTTGCATTAATTGCAGAGGAATCTGAGACAGACAGTGAAGAATCAGATGTCAGTGGTTCCGATGGAGATGACACATCTTGGATTTCATGGTTCTGCAATTTGCGAGGAAATGATTTTTTTTGTGAAGTTGATGATGAATACATTCAAGATGATTTTAATCTCTGTGGATTGAGCAGTCAAGTTCCATATTATGACTATGCTCTTGATTTGATTCTAGATGTTGAATCTTCTCATGGTAAGAGTTTGTCTGGGTTATGTGGTTTGTGGTTTATTAATTTTGATAACAAGATATGTATATATATGGGTCCTACATGTGGATTTGCTTTGAACCATCTTTGCCTACTCCGTATTTCGCTCAATAATATTTATGACAGTTGCATAAAATTAAATGTTAAACTTAGGCCCGTGTTGTTTCCTTAACTTCCCATTGATTGGAAGACTACAAGTCCACAACCCAGTATGGAAAAGAATCATTGCTCATGCACAAGACTCACTTGTTAGTTTATTTAAATGCTTTTCATTTTGTATCTTCTATTTTCTAGAATTGATTAAGGGCGTAAGAAGATATAAAGTTTCTCACTATAGAAACTATTCCAAGATACTACTGTTATGTCGAGAGGGGTTTGTATGTGTCTCTCAAGTGGAATCTAGCTTCCCCTTTATATTCAGGACACTCTCTGGTACATAAGCTGCAAGGTTGTGTACCTCATTAGGGTTCTGAGCCTATTAAGTTATGGGTATTAGCTTTTAAGATTATGTCAATCACCCATGATGTTTCTTAGGCTTTGTTTTCTGTCTCAAGAATTTGACAGTGCTGTCTGAGCTGAGAAAAGTAGTGTGCTTAACCTCAGAATGGCATGTACAGGATATTAGAGCTTAGTATGATGTTAAATATATCGCACACAGTAGTAAGAAACAATAAGCTAAGTTTGCAATTCACAATTGTTAAGTACAATAGATAAAAATTGCCAGGAGTATCCATATGGGTACAGTACTTAGGAAGCCAGCATTTTGTATATTCACTTTTGTCAAGGGGCTCATTTTTGGTAGAAACAGTGATATGTGATTAGGATATCAGTAACATCAGAACGAATTCATAATTCTCTCTCTAAAATGATATCAACTATAGGCTACCTAGTGTTCATTATCATAGTTCGGAATCTTATTTCCATGTCAAAATTGTCATACTATCACCTAAGTTTCCATGGTTGAATACAGTTCATAAAGAAGTGTTGGTTGTATCCGTATATGTGTCAGTGTTACACACATACACTACCTGAAAGCCAGTATACACTTTTAAAACTTAAATATATCCAAGAAAAGGGCTCATGTTGGGTAGAAATACTGGTATGGAATTAGATCAGATCATATATATGAGAGCTCAAACATTCTCTGCTCTCTCTCTCTCTCAGCCTTTCATCATGGAAGTACTTAATGGTTATGGATTCTATCCAGGTGATATGTTCACTGAAGAGCAGAATGAGCTGGTTGAATCAGCAGCGGAGATGCTATATGGTCTAATTCATGTTAGATACATATTGACAAGCAAAGGAATGTCTGCTATGGTAACATAATTAGTTTTTCTTTGTACATTTTTTTCTATCTTGCTTTTTCAGGATATTGATTTTAATGTTTTTTTATATGAAAATTAATTTTAATGTATTACAGTTGGAGAAATACAAAAACTATGACTTTGGAAGATGTCCAAGAGTTTACTGCTGTGGACAACCCTGCCTTCCAGTTGGTCAATCTGACGTTCCTCGTTCAAGCACTGTAAAAATATACTGCCCCAAATGTGAAGATATATATTACCCTCGATCCAAGTACCAAGGCAGTATCCTTTTTTGCTTACATGTTAACATGTGCAACTAAGATTTTGCATTCTAATTGATTGAAGCGTCCTTTTCTGAACTCAAACCTTTTGGTTCTTTGCATTGGGTGCAATGGTGTATCCATCTGCGTGACTTATGTTTTCTCTTCTAAATTTCATGTTAATTTTGTTGCATATGGTACTAGGGATTTTTAGTAGTTTTCTGGTCCCTTTGTTGGTGTGAGAGTTAGTGCAATTGCTTGAAAATCTTTGACAGATAGTGAGCTCATAGTGTCAACCCATCTCTGTGAAGCTAAGCTTTACTTTCATTAGCAATGAAAACTGTAGCTAGAGAACAGGCTGTATCTGTCTGGGTTGGGGAGTGGCCATATCTATTATGGTAATAAGTTAACCTGATCAACTGTGGTAAAATATTTGCGTGGAGATTCATTTTCTTCATCATCAAGTGTGACATGTAATCACTGGGCTTGTGGACATGAGAATGTGTGTTGGTGGGTACAAGTGAGGTAATAACTATAATAAACACATGAATGAATGTGGTCAGGATATATGAACTCCTTGGTGGGTACTATGTTTTCTGTCTTCAGTCTATAAACGTAGGGTTTTCCTTTTCATCTATGTTATCAGATGTAGTCTATTTTTTTAGCACTCAAATTATATATCTGTTTCTTTAACATTTTGAAGATATTGATGGAGCTTATTTCGGAACCACATTTCCGCACCTATTCTTGATGACGTATGGACACCTTAAACCTCAGAAGGCCTCGCAGAGTTATGTTCCAAGAGTTTTCGGCTTCAAGCTCCACAAACCATAGACATGCTCCAAACTACGAAACTTGTGGTGAGATCTTCGATTGACCATCTTTGGTCCTTATCTTACTTCATGCCTCCATGGATCAAGGCACATGGGTGTAAGTGAGGTAGCTTCTGTAGCTCCTAATGTATGAAGAGTGATCCACCATTGAAAATGTTTAAAGAGCAAATTGCTCTATTAGAGGGCAAACCTGTCTGAATTTAATCGTGAAATTGACAGAGCGCACTTGTAAGATTATTTCTTTTGGTTGATTGAGATTGATGGTCTTCACATTCGCACTTCCTTGGTCTTCATTCCTTTTACTATGGTTAATCATGCTTCAATTTTGTCTGTTGCCTACGTTCTTCTGCATTTTGTATTAGAAAACAGTCCCTGTTTACATAGCTTTACTTTGATCTGCTTTAAGCAAAACTGCACTAAGGCCATGAATTTGCCCTATGTTAAGGTCAAAAATGGGATTTTTCTTCAATGAGCAAGACATGCTTCAAATGTAGTACTTCTAGGAGAAGTTGAAAGCAGACGAGAGGAAATTCGTGCTTCAAGAATAGGAATGTCCTTCACGACATTGATTATTGTGTTTCTGAGAACAAAGTAGTCAAGAGTATTTCTTAGGTTTCACTACATTTTTCATCATCTATTTGCTTTGAATATGAAAATGTAGAAGTGAAGCTGATAGGATCTTCCAAGTTGTATGACTAATGCTACTAGCAGACTTTTACCTTTGACTCCCATGAGTTCTACAATTTGAATCAGCTAGTTTGCGCTCCTTAACTCTTTACCTAATTGGCATGTTTGGGTTGCAAATAGGGATCAAAACACAGGCACTCCGACTTAGTTTATGGTCGCGAAGATGATAGAAATGGGAACATAATATTTGTTGAAGCTATGGTTTGTAAGAGAACAGAGGAGATTTCCTGAGGTTCATATGGAGTTGTTCTTATGTTTGATTCATGTTTAGAGAACGATGATACTCATTCAAAACGGCAGCAAGGGGTTTGTTTAATGTTTTGCAACCTTCTGATTGCTCAAAAATGGTCTCGGCCGAAGTAAGGCCGAGATTCTTGGCTACAATGTCATTCTGATGTGCGCGGGCGTGCCAACTCGCGGCCGAACGGCCAAGCGAGGTTTTAATTGATGCAGTGCCCTTGATCTGATTTCTTCAAGTGATTGTAGGCCGAGGAAGGAACCCTCTCGGCCGTATGGTCCTAATGCCTATGTTTCAAGGACTTTCGGCTAGGCATCGCCGGGATCCTCGAATACGTTTACTTCTTGGATGAACTCGAATGTTCGGATGGCAGGCGAGAGATATATAGGGTGCAGATACTCGTAAATAACCGTGAGCACGAAGGTGAAACAGACTCGGTTGTCGAATCTTTGTGAAGTGATGTGTATGTGGACAACAAATCGCATCAACCCAATCCGGACTGACCGAAAGATATCAATGGACAAGAATTCTATGTTACAACTACTCCTAAATACGATAAATAAAGTACATGTAAAGTTAAAAGCGATAAGATTAAAGTGCAAGAACGTAAAGAACAGAATTAAAGTAAAGCTTAAGAAATAAAATTGTCTTAAAATTTGAAAAGAAAGATAAAGTACCTAACGATAGAGAGATAAGTTTGTATGAAAAGTTGTATATTGATTTTTGTGTGTGGTGCATGACCCTTTACAAATGAGCTACAAGGTTCTATATATACAAGTCAAAAATCCTAGCTAGCTTGTCATGAAATCTCATCAATATTTTGTTTCCTTGGGTTGGATCACACATGATTGCCCTGATTTGGCCGAATTCCGAGATATTAATATCATAAATTTTTTGATTTAGTTAGAGACCTTCCTTGTAGAGATTTCCTTCTTGACACGATCTCTCGGTCGTAATTGATGTATTGGGCTTCGATCGAGTGTCCATTGTTATTTTGTTTCCACTTTTCCAAAATAATGTTATGAGTTCTTTTCTGTCCTCAAACTATATGCCCAACTTATTCATTTTCGTCTACGCGGACGAATTACTTCACTTCGTCCATATAGCCAAGCTAGCTATTTGACCTTGTCCATACGTCTACGAGCTGGCTATTTGACCTCGTTCATAGCCGGATTCACTTTACATCATCCGAGCTAACTTTGCCTTGTCCATAACCAGGTTCACTTCACCTCGTCCATGGCCGAACTAACTTCACATCGCCATACAACCGAGATAACTTTGCCTCATCCATGGTCAGATTCACTTTACATCTTTTGAGCTAAATTTGCATTGTCCATGACCGGGTTCACTTCACCTCGTCCATAACCGAACTGACTTCACATCGTTCATACGGCCGAGCTAACTTTGCCTCGTCCATGGCTGAATTCACTTTACATTGTCCGAGATAACTTTGCCTTGTCCATTGTCTGATTCACTTTACATCGTCCGAGCTAAATTTTGTCTTATCCATGACCGAGTTCACTTCACCTTGTCCATGGCCGAACTGAATTCACATCGTCCATACGGCCGAGCTAACTTTGCATCGACCACGACCGAATTCACTTTACATCGTCCGAGCACACTTTGCATTGTCCATGGTCGAATTCACTTTATCTCGTCCATGGCCGAACTGACTTCACATCATCCATACGGCCGAGCTAACTTTGCCTCGTTCACGGCCGAATTCACTTTACATAGTCTGAGATAACTTTGCCTCGTCCATTGCCAGATTTACTTTACATCGTCCGAACTAACTTTGCCTCGTCCATAGCCGGATTCACTTTACATCGTCCTAACTAACTTTGCATTGTCCATGACCGGGTTCACTTCACCTCATCCATGACCGAACTGACTTCACATCATCCATACGGCCGAGGTAACTTTGCCTCGTCCACGACCGAATTAACTTTACATCGTCCGAGTTAAATTTGTTTTGTTCATGGCTGAATTCACTTTACCTCATCTATGACCGAATCGACTTCACATCGTTTATACGGCTGAGCTAACTTCGATTGAATTTGAGACCAATAAACCAATTTTGCTATGTCAAATCTAGGTGTAAACATAGCCCCCAGTCTCATGATCACCGTTTCACAAGTCGAGTGGTTATTGAGACTTGAACTGATTAATCCAGCCGCATAGACTTTAAGGCACGCTCTGCACATTTCATTAAACTCAAATCTAAATTATGACCGAAGTTATATAAAAGATTCGAGTCCAATTGAGACCTCGGCCGAATTAGGACCTTGGTTGAAGTACTTAAATGGTAAATTTGATTTATACCCACGAAAACAAGTTAAACAACCTCATGTGAAACTTTGACTCGGTTAAACTTCAACAATACTTCAATTTTACCAAACACAGCTTTAATATCTCGGCCATGATGAACCCAAAATTAACACAACCCAGTTGTGACTTCAGCTGAAATAATTAAAATGAAAGCTTGGGTGAGATGTTTGAAGTTTCAGCCAAGGCTGATGCATCTTGGTTGAAAGGTGTATCATTTATTTCATCCCAATAATCCAACGTGGTCATGCTGCTGCTTAACCTTCATAAACATTCGTCGAATCGGCTGAACTTATATAGTTTTAGTATTCGGCCGAGACAAACCCAAAGTAAAACAACCTAGTTATGACTTTGGTCGAAACACTTCAAATGAATTCTTGGTTGAGATGCTTGGAGGTTTCTCGGCCGAACTCATACAGTTTTGGACTCAGCTGAGCAATAAGTCATTCTTCTGGGCTGATCCTATTTCAACCTACACTTTCTAAAAAGTCGGCTGTCTTAATTCAAATGACACGAACCTATTACTTTGTTCGTCCAAGGTCTAAAAATGATATGGACCCGTTACCATGTTCTTCTAAGGTCCCCATTTCATGATATGACTGAATTACATTTTCAGTCAAACTAGCGTACTGGACCGCGTTATCATTTTTAACAGAATGACCAAAAACATTTTCGTCCAACATTGGACGAATTTAGCAATTTCCATGGACTGGTAAATTTATGTGCAAACACCTTCCAACTCTTCTTGTGAAAATTTGTTTTCGACCACGACACTGAAGTGGCCAAAATGTTGATGTTGAACTTTTGTTCTTTATCTAAACAAATGCACTATGTATTTCAACAACCATTTGTGAGAGGAAATCCTAAACGTTTGAACAACAAATCCAATTTCATACAAACAAATGAACAAGAACCCTGAAAAGCCTATCTGATGAGAACTTAAAGGTACATGAACGTGCAGCAGACATTGAAACAGATGAACTGACAAGAAAGTAAAGAAAAAACACCCATTTTTCAATCATATTTTTTCATCTCAAACCGTTTAGTTTATAGGTATATATAAGTAGATCATTTCTACAAATTTTCAATCAAATTGGTGATCGTTAAGGCATCAAAATAGATCAAATCAATGGATGATCCAAATATGTCAAAAACAAACCATTCTAGTTTATAATTGATAAATCACATTTATGAATGCCTTACCAATTTTCAATTTGTATGAAAATTTGTCGAGATGATCTACTCATATATATCTACAATCTAGACAGTCGAGATGTGAATATGCGATCGAAAATAGGGTAAAACGAAAAAGTGCTCAACTAGTACTCAACAAGAAGGTCCTTAATGGATCCTCTCCCTACAAATTCCTATCTCTAGGCAGATGGTCTTCTTCTTTAAGTAATTTTCTTCTTCAATCTTCAAAGAACCAAAGACTAAAATATCGAAAATCATGAAAATTTCGGTGGTTCGGAAAATGGATATCTCGATGGATATATCGAGAAATTATCGAATATGGATGGATTTTTTTCCAAAATTTATATAAAAATTATATATTTAACTAAAAATATACTAAATATAAAATATCAGAAAAATATAAAAATTAATATCGGTACTTGTAAAAAATAGAAAATTTGAAGAAATATTAAGGATATTTAAGACCTTGCAAAGAACTGACAAGTCCTTGATCCTTCAATCACATAAACAACAAGTTCAACTCAACACAAAACAATTAAACTTGTGACCTTACAAAGTTTAGTAGCGGACTTAACTATCTCTCAAACGCTATGCATTCAGAGATAGTGTCTAAAGAATACGCGTAAAATGTCATATTCCAACATCTGATGCGTCTCCTTTTATTGAGGTCCAAACCCCTTGTGCAAGACATATTCTCATCAACGTCATAAACTAATTTGATCTCTTAAAGGAAAGTCTTTAACTGCATAATCATAAAATCAATCAAATATATCTCATATAACAAATAATATAAAATATGCTAATAAAATGATAAAATCATAAAACACATAGGTTTCTTTCCTTTCCACGCAACCAATACAACCTAATTATGTTAGGTTACATTCCTTCTTAAGTGAATCAGCATGATATCCTAATCAAATTAGGATTCTTGTCGATCAACGTAATAACCAAATCTTCCCATAAAATTTTCTTTCCTTTCCGTCTTAATTTTAAGATTTTTTTCACTAACAAAATAAGAATTTAAAATTCTCATCAGACCCTTGGAGTTAGAAATCTAAATCATGTAGCCAGCTTTTCAGATTTCTTCCTATTTTTGTTGCTAAAATACCCCTATCTCATCTTCTACTTTAGAATTATCTGGTCTCTCTTTATCTCTCTTCACATCCACCCTGCTTCTCTTTCTTCATCTTTGACAGCGTCGTCCTTATCTCCGCTCTCACCGGAGCAACTCAGAGACTAGCCAGATCATTGCCGCCCTCTGTCTCCACCCTTCATCCCCGCCTCAATATAATCTCCTCTGACGAGGCCTACTGCCTCGCCGCCCAGTCCAAAGTTGTCGTCTCATTTGAGATCCCTGACTCTACACCGCCGAAGTTGTCACCACCGGCGCCCTCCGCCTCCTAGAAGTCGTTGCCACCAACGCCTTCTGACGTGAGATCTGACCATGACGAGGATGGATATAGCGTGTTTGATGTCACTGATGAGGCAACAAGAATCAGGTAAAGAGGTGAAATTAGTTGTTGGGTTTAGTTTGGCTTGATGAGTTAGATCTTTGTTGCATTTTTTTGATGTGGGTTTGTTTGAAGATTGTTTTTTGTAAGTACTGGCCCTTTAATTGATTGCTTAGAAATGTGAGGAAATTGGAAGAGTTGTGAGGTTCTGAACTATTGAGCAAGGAAGTTGTATTAGCTTCTATTTTGTTTGTTTATTTTCTGAGTTTGCGATGAACTGATGAAGTTACAGATTGGAAAGATGATATTTTTTTTTCATGTTTTATTATTCACCCCAGTTAAGAAGAACTAAAGAGATAAGAATTCTACAATATATTAACACCCTCCAAGAAAGGAGTATATATACAAGATTATATATATCAATCCTACTAGGAAACTAATTATACTAAATATTCCTAACAATATATAATCCTAATAGTACATGGATTGACTCACGTCAACACTTTCCCTCAAGTTGGAGCATACAGATCACAAATGCCCAACTTGTCTAGTAAGTCATAAAATGCATTTCTAGAGATTCCTTTTATAAGAATGTCTGCTAGCTGCTCCTCAGTAGGTACATATGAGAATGCAATAATCTGTTGATCCAACTTTTCCTTAATGGAATGTCTATTGACCTCCACATGTTTTGTTCTGTCATGCTGAACTGGGTTATGAGCAATTTCAACAACAGCTTTATTATCACAATATAAGAACATCGCCTTCTTTTGCTTGAATCCTAAATCTCTTAACAAGTGTATCAACCACAACATCTCATATACTCCAAAAGTCATTCCACGATACTCTGCTTCAGCACTAGAGCGAGCTACATGTTTTTGCTTCTTACTTTTCCAAGTAACCAAATTACCACATACAAAAGTGAAGTAGCTAGAAGTAGACCTACGATCTGTAATATTACCTGTCTAGTCTGCGTCTGTGTACCCGAAATCATCCAAGTGTATGTTTTGAAAAGATTAATCCTTTTCCTGGAGCAGACTTCAAATATCGCAAAAATACGAAATACAGCTTCCAACGGACTGATGGTCTAAATCATACTCTTCAGATGACATTGCTGTTATTTAAAAAAAATTCAGCCAATAACAACAAATATGGATGTCAAAATCAAAAGAGAAATCGATCATGATCATCATATAACAATATCACACTAAACTATATAACAATATCTAGAATACAAGATATCCAAATTGAAATAATGGAAAGGTAAATAAGGCACTGATCTTCAACTATCAACTATGTATTAAACATCTACATGATGATTATGATCCAAACTAAAGACACAGACAAAAGTAATCACACTACAATTAATCAAATCACATAAATTCAGTTTCTTTTGTTCCCACCCAGCCATGTTTGTCTCTATAGCAAATATCTCTGCAATTCTTTTTACTATAGTCTTCACAATCACACTAAACACTACTGCTTTGAATTAGAATCACAGATAAAGTACACATACAAAAACAAAGCAGGAGACAATGTCATCACTGAACTAGCCACTCGAATTTAACCCTTTGCCAATGCATGACCCACCTATACTGGAAAAGCTAAACAACCATTGTGATCAACAAAGGATCATCACACTATCACAGTATCGTATAGCAACGCATGAAGCCAGGAACAGTGGACCAAAATTTGAACAAAAACTAAGAACAGTGAGAAGTAAGAAGAAAACAAAGACAATACTTAATCATATTATGTTATGTCACAGTGCCTCAATCTTATTTCTCACCTCAAAGACGAAGTGAAGAACAGAACTGATCAACTGAAGGCCTGAAGCAATGAAGACATGAAGCTGAAGACGAAGCGAGAAAAAAATGATATGATCGCAAAAGAATGACCGAATGAGGCGAGAAGCTATAAAATTATTATTATAAGGGTTTAGGGTTAAAATCTGACAGTAAGTATTAGATATGTTTCCATCCAACGGTTCCTGCGATTTTGGACCTTTTTTCTCTAGAACCGGACCCGACATGATATATTTGACTCGGTTCGGTTTAAATTAAATAACGTGAATTTTTTTTAAAGAACCGCACACGAATTGCCGGTTTCGGTTCGGTTCGGGCCGGTTTTGCGGTTTACGGGTCCAAAAGTCCCATACCTAGAATATAACTTATAAATCGAAAATAAAAGAAAAAAGATTGTCATCTTCATCTCCATCTCCATCGGAGAAAAAGAGAAGGGAGAAGCAACGTCGCCAGAGAAAGAGAGAAGATAAATGCGCCGCTGGAGGAGAAGAAAGAAAATAACAGCGTCACTATTGAAAAATAATCTTGTCGTGCTAGTCATCATCATTGTCGAATAAACTTTGTCAAATTGGTAAACCCTTTTTAAACACAACTATTTGTAGTGGGCGCTCAAGGAAGTTCTCCATAGTCAAAGTAAAAACATAATCAAGCTTGCTCTGAACCTCTTCTAAAAACCTATAACGATCAAGTGAACCATGACTTCTCCACTCCGTCAAGACGACCTCTCTCTCATAGAATAATACAGTTTATGATGCTAATACTTGACTTTATGCACTTTATAGACAACATTATCCAACCATAATCACCTAAACTATTTTGTATCAGTCATATTTTCTAAATCTTTATGGTTCATGCTAAAATTGGAGAACGTTTGTGATCAATTGATGGTTATCAAAAACAAAAGTAGCTAGATGTGGTCAATTTGAGATTCAGATGTTGCACCGGATCCTACAATAGCCATCTATACCATGGGATCTCGAAGAAGTCAGAACTGAAAATGGATTGGGGGAGGGCGAGGAGCTCATATGGGAGTGATGGTGTAGGGGATGTTAATGACTTAGAACTAACAGTTTCAGATACATTTCTTTAGTCGGGGTAAGAACGTGAGATATCATTTTGAAGTTTTTGAAACGTGAGACACCAAAGTTTTGCTTCTCTAAAAGGTCAGACACTGTTTGGATAATTTTTCTAAAAACAAAAGATAAATCGGTCTTTCCTCGTCAAAAATGTCAGTCGTTAGTTGTTTTAACGGAACTAACGGTTCTATATACTTTTCTTCAGTGTGGGTACGAACGTGAGATACAATTTTAAAGTTTTTATAACGTGAGACACTAAAACTTTACTTCTCTAAACGATCAGACACTTTTGAATCATTTTTTCTTTTTTCTTTTCCTTCCTCAAGGCCCATCTTTGACTTTTAAATAATATATATATTTATTTTTTTTATTGAAAAACCTAATAAAAAAGCCCACCAAACCCACACAAAACATTTAATCTATTTAATACCTTACATAGGTATTTACTTATAAATGTCTATTACATTTAATTCTTTCAACAATCACAACAAAACATGTCTAAAGTAGCAAGAAGAATACGTGTGAAGCACTGTACCTTAGCATCCTTAACGCATACTCCCATGTCCTCAATTTACACATCACCACCTCCAATTGCAACCTCGTGACGATGCGAACGCATTGAGCTCTGCAATTGCAACCTCGTGACGACGACGGAGGAGCGCTCGCCATTTCTTCTTTCTTCTTCGTTCTCATATTTCTGAGGACGAATCAGTAGTGTCCTTATATACGACCAATTCTACGTAAAAAACTTTTACCGCACTCCAGGACAAAATGTAAAAAAAACTTACCGCTCCAGTATAGATATACAGACCTAGGAATATTTGAGAGGGATAAACAAGGGCGCTGATAAATAGAGAAGCAGTCAAAAGCTAGCGCCGGAGAAAAATCACCGGCGATCATGCCGCACCTAGTTCGGGAGAATCTCTTCATCGGCAACATCACTGACGCAGTGGACATCCTCAAAAACGGCAGCGCCACCGTTACTCATATCCTCTCGGTTCTCAGCTCCGCCTCCATTACCTTCTTCTCTGAGTACAAGAAGGGCCTCGCAATCCCCACCAAGGAGATAAAGACGGTCTACGCCGACGGCGGCGATGCCTCGGCGTCCTCCGGCGGCGGGAAGGTGGTGTACTCGGTGGAATACGCGGGGAAGGATTTGAAGCTGGTGAGGATGGGGGTTCCGATTAGAGATATGGAGAGTGAGAATTTGTTGGATTCTTTGGAGGTGTGTTTGGATTTTATTGACCAGAGTCGAAAAGAAGGCTCTGTTTTGGTGCATTGCTTTGCTGGTGTGTCTAGAAGGTACACTATTTTTCGTGTTGAAGTTATCGTTGTATGTTATAAGATACATATAGCTTTACCAGTGTTCTGAATGTCGAGCTCGAAAAGTTTACATATCCTTGTTTGTTTGCATGTGCTTGTTGCAGTGCAGCTGTCATTACCGCCTATCTTATGAGAACAGAACAGTTATCGCAAGAAGGTAGGATCAGATTGTTGCTTGTGTCTAAACTGTTTGCAACCTGACGTAACGGTTTCTAAGAGTTAGGTAAATAGTAGATTTTGGCTTGGTTGAGTAGATACACTATGAAAAAATTGAAGAAAGGAGAACTGAAAGGGGAATTTAGTTACTTAGTTGTTTACCTTCGTGTTTTTTTCTCATGAGTTTATGACTAATTTGTGTAATGTCCTGACTAAAGTTAATTGAATGATATATGCGAGCAACTCAAGTCAAACTGAAAGGAGAGGATATTGGCAGTCCTTTGTTGCTTCAGTATTTATCACTTTTTCTTAGTTATGCATTCCTGCAGATGCACTAGGATCACTGCGGCAAAGCTGTGAGTTTGTTTGCCCCAATGACGGTTTTCTAAATCAGGTGATGCAACGAACTGCTATACCACAGTCATAAAAGGATTATACTACTACATGCTTATTTCACTGTACAAACTATCTTGAGGTTTTACAGTTATCTTCTTTTTTGTCGTTGTTCAGCTAAAAATGTACGAGGAAATGGGATTCAAGGTTGATCATGCCAGCCCCATATATAAGTCTTTCCGCCTCAAAATATTGGGTACTATACTTTTCTTCTGTATCGTTTATTTTCGAGTTTGTCTGCCTAAGTCCAGGATATTGAAACATTATGCATTGACATCTGCATAATTTTATTTTTTCAGCATTGTGAGTGATATGTTCCATGGACATGTATAATGTATATAGGCTCTAATTGCATATTCTGTCCGTTGATTAATGTATCATTGTGTCAAGTAATGTCATACACTTGCTTAAAAAAGTACCTTATTACATAGGTATTGAAGAGCACTATCTAATTAAAAAGGTTGTGTATCCCGGGAAATAAGCTCTACCTGTAAACAGTGTTTCAAACTTTCAATCTAAGTACTTTTGGCCCTCAACATTGCTGCAAGTAGTTTGACCATTATATGTTTATCAATCCTCACAGGTATGACTATCCAATTATATGCCTTGTCTCATATGGTTAGAAAAGTTGAAGCGAAGTGGGTAAGATAAAAACTAATAACCTTTTTCCGCACTGGGGATGTTGGTTCAGCTTGTTGGCTGATTATTCTAAAACGTTTTCACTTTCTTCAAAAAGTGATATGATTATCATTTTCGTTATGCATTGTTGGAATTGTTATGATATGATTATGAGTAAGTTCCATGAGAACTTTTATTTAACTTTTTCTCTCTTCAGAAAGTGATATGATTATCGTTTTGTTTTCTGTATACACTAGACATATCTACCATGCATATTTATTTTCGTTTGGACTCTAGAAAGAACTACAGGGTTCTCAATATTTTTATTTTCTGGTACTGGCTGGTATTGCATATAATAGTTTAAAGAAGTCAAGGAAGCTATGCCTTATAATCTTTGATCCTCCTTACTTTTAATACAAATTTATTGTCTGGTACAGTGCATTTCTCCAGCATAGTTTAGGGGAGAACCATGTTTAGTGGCCAGTCTAGATCTGATGAGCAAACTGCGTATTTAGAGCTCGTTGGGGATACTTTAAGGTCCTGTGAAGAAGTGAAAATAGTCCAAGGTTAGGGTATGAGGGTACCATGGATAAGATTTCTGTTGGTATCTTAGTCTACAGATTAAAGTGACATAACTCATACAAAGACCTAATAAAGTTGAATCGGCCTTTGCAATAAAAACAGTCTGTCTTTATAACATAGGCAAACTACTTGAGAAATATCTACATATCTGCTATCTACCATAACTTGATTATCATCTTTATTATATTATATATGGCTGTTCCTCGACCTTGCTAACTGATTAGTGGAGTGTTGGGGGTAAAAGGCCGAAAGGCTGAAAGAAGTATCATAACAGCACTTAATTACATGTGATTGTGCCTTTATATATACCATGTGAAAATTGTTTTGCTCACCATATATTTTTCGTTTTGCTTACTTATTCTTCAACCATTTAGATGGCAGTTTTGATTATCAGTTGCTAGTATGAATTTCCCTTTTGATTGAGAACTTCTCCTCCTTTCAGGTGAATCTTATTATCGTGGTGATAAAATAGACAGCTCTAAATTTGGTGCTGATCCTGGTTTGCCTAGTGATGTTACCTCTGAAGTGGAATCACCTCCAAATGGAGGTAAAACAGGGACATCTGCATTCCGCTGCAAAAAGTGCCGAAGACTTGTTGCTGTACAGGATAATGTTGTGGACCACATTCCGGGTCAGGGTGAGACATCTTTTGAATGGCGTAAACGGAAAAGTAGCAACTCTTCCAACCCTGAGGATTCTGAATGTTCATCCATATTTGTTGAGCCTCTGAAATGGATGACAGCAGGTATGTCTATAAATTCTTATTTTCAGTCCATAATTTTGACAATTACTCTATTTTTAATTTTTAACTTAACCAGATAGCTTTTCTAAAAGCTATTTCCTCAATTCTTGCTACTTCAGATTAATCTATAGTTGCAGTCAAATTGTCAACTTTTGTTGTCAAATTTTGCAGCTTTTATTGATTGTCAACTGGTGTTGTCAAATTTTCTTCTATATTTTTAAAGTAGATTTCACAGAGCATCTCTCTCTCTCTCTGTGACAATCTTGTGTAGCATAAGAAATCATTTTATCTGATGTGGTTCTCTATAACACAGTGGAAGAAGGAGCAATGGAGGGCAAGTTGTCTTGTGCACATTGTGATGCTCGCTTGGGTTACTTCAACTGGTCAGGTATCCAATGCAGTTGTGGGAGCTGGATCACCCCTGCTTTCCAGCTTCATAGAAGTCGAGTAGATACCAGCAGTATCTAATATCTGTGAAGATAAAGCCTTTTAGGAGTTGAGCCCACATCAGACTAGTTCAAATACCTCCAAATGGTAGTTTTAAGTCTCACGTTCTATTTAACAAGGTATATATTTTTCAAGACAATCAGCAATTAAAGAAGAATGGGAGGTTTTATGGTGTTTTCACACTGTTTGTAACCCCAAGACCAAATTTGAGTAGCTGCAGCGAGAGAAACTGCTGCGGCTTGCTTGCCCTGATGTGTTGCCTGAAATTTTAGTTGTCATGGCAACTGAAACTGGTTTAATTACTCTGACTGATCCAGTATTGCTGATTGTGCTATTATGTAGTTATGTGTGCGTGTTTTATTATGTTCTTTGGTATGATGAATGTTCGGCTCATCGAAGGAGAATGGATTAGTTTCCACGTTATTAAAGTCCGGCATTTCGTATGAGATTGAATTAAAGTGAGGGGATAGAACTAACTATTTGCTGAGTTAAGTATCATGACTTGATGTAGAGGCAACCCTTGTATGTGCACGCAATAGTTTTTTGCTGGCTTCTCTATTGTAGTGGCAAATAACTCTGAGCTGTCTCTAAGTTCTTAAATTCTTAATTTGATGCATTTTGAACGTTTGAAGTTGAATTATTCGCTCATCCAGTTCATCCATTCCTAGAAAAGTAGCATTCAAATATTTTCTCTCCCTTATTTTCAATCTAAGGTGTCATAGTGATTCCATCTACCTAGTAACCCTGAACTGCCAGATGCCTACAGGATCTGTACTAAATAATGAACAAAGGTTGCCACAACTGTAAGGAAATCACAAACACAGACTGAACTGCTTAATTATTAGCTATCTCTATTACAGACCTTTGCTCTATCCATTTGTATATAGGAACAGTAAAATTTTATTGATACAGTTTCAACCTCTATTGAACCTTTAGAAGTTTCCGTAAGTACCAAGTAGGACAGTAAAATGTAAGACTGTTTTAGTCTAGCAAATTTGCCAGGGAATTATTTCCGAAGGTTGGTTTTGGAAATTGCAAGGGCTTATGGAGTTGTGTTCTTCAACATAGTCCTCGGAAGGATTATTATTAATCCTGGTTTCTCAGGGAAAAAAGTTCTCACAGATTGTCCCAGAGCTAAGGTAAGTTGTGTGTACTGCTACAATTGGAAATGCTATGCATTTACATTGGAATGGCTAGCTTAGTACTTACTTTGCTATTGTATTTGTGTCCAATTTTCTGATGATACAAGTCCTGGTGCTCACTGTTCAAGCACAAGCCTCTTCCTTTTAAAGGCTGGTATGATTTGGAGAATACTGATGGCAACTCTATAAAGTAACTTTGGGTTGATTGATGTCTAGGAATCGAGTATGTGTTAACTTACATATTCTTCAAGGTTTCTTTGATTCTGAAGCCATTGCTTTATTGATAAGTTTCCTGTGTTGATTTAAGGGGTGTGTGCTTTGGATAAAACTATTCCTACCTACACTTCAAATGGGCTCTTCGGCTTCAAGTCTTTTTTTTCTCGCTTTTTCATGGGGAACCTACTGTTAGCCAGTTCAGAAAATGTATCTGAAAGTTGCAGGCTCCTCCTAAAGCGAGGACAATTATTGTTGGTTTGTTTTTCGATGATAGACTATTTTTTGGTTGCAAATTTTGAGAGGAGAATAGTCGCCTTATCTTTGTGCCAAACTCAAGTTCGAATCTATACTTCATCCTCTGAGGGATGTCCAGAGAAAAGGTAATTTTGACAGCTAGAGTTATATCAAGGGCTGGGTATGACCGAATCACGTCTCGTCCTGTACTGATAATATATTTTTTAGACAGAATGGGATGAGATTGCATTTTTCAAAATCTATCCCATACGGGATGATTTCGTTCTGTATTGGAATTGAGACGGGATCGGGATAGGGATCCAGCAACAATATAAATAGAAAAGAAAAAATAGAGAAAAATTGACCCCAAATTCTATATTTGGTTCTGAAAATTATTGGTATTGATTATTATTTTGTATGTTGAGCTCTAAAACTTCATGGAGAAATTGAAAAAGTATTAGTCTCATTAATTAGCCTAACAATATATATGCTTAATTATTTCAAAAATCCATTCATGAAGGAACTAATATATAATTAAGGATGATACTTTCAGTTTATGATGAACAAAATACAAGTAGAGAGATTACCTACTTATGAAGGAGGACCATATTGTTTGGAGCCACACATAGTAAGCAATGAACCGGAATGTCTAATAGGGTTTAGCGCAGTGAACGTTTGCATAGATCAATAACAAGATTTGTCAGATTTCTCAGAATAAAAATTGATCTTAAACAATATCACATCAACACTGTGAGGTGCTTCCACATTTTTCTTTTCTGTAATAAGTGAAAAAGGGTTTCACGTATGGAAGAAGATGAAACGAAGATTGGTTTTTGCTGGCGTCTCTTGCAATCATTTGGAAATTTGCATTGTATCTGCCAACTGTTGCTTAATTTTGACTTGAGTTGAGATGGTAATGGAGAGGCTTAACGTATTGGAGACGCAGCAATGAATTGCCACAGCTTAATAGAGAACAGATAAAATTGGACCTATGTATCTAATGCATGTGTATCTAAAATTGACTTGGCGTGTGTCAGAAATTGATCAAAGAGAACATTCTGTGCTTGTGTATTGTGATAAGAATTTGAAAAATTGAGAGCAAGGAAGTGATCTCATTATCACTGAAATACACGTTAATTGGAACAGTAAACAGGTCTTCAATCTCTAATTCATTTCCTACCACATGTTCCTGCTCATAGTAGGATTCACAAAAGTCTAAGTTAGCAGAGTAAACTCAAGTTACCGAGCACAATCTCAAGTTACCATAGCATTTACAATAACATAGTAAACTTATTTTATCAGCAGGCCACCCCCATGATAGCATTCCCAATTGTAGTAAATGATTAACAATTTAACATATAACGTAGGCCTAGACACTGTTTGGGTGTAAAATACACTTTTCCCGACGGGTTATGTTCCAAACCAGTTTAGTGATTTGTCGATATATTGATCGGGTATCTCGGGAGATATCCGTGATCAGGGTCATATAAGACATATCTTGGAAGTCAAAACATCTTGGGAGAATCCCGTCAATTGTTGAGCTGTCATGGATTTTGCTATTAATGGTGGCTTAGTGGGGTTTAAGATGGAGCAAATGTTGAAGATCGATCTTGTACAAGAGAAGGCATCTGGACGTGAGAATGGAGATATACAAGCAAATTAGGCTTGTTGCAATTAAGACATGACAAGGTGTATATGTTCTGACAAGGGTGCTTGGTTTGAATTATGCAAGATACCTAATTTGCCTAAGAGTATTGACGGCAAGGAGATGTGTGTATCAAGATATCAAGTTCCAGAAGATATTGATTCTAGTTCATTAAGGTATATTCTCTTTCATTATATTTGATACACATCCAGGAAGGCATGAGGATGTTCAAGAGGTAATCTTACTTGGCCTAAAAAGAAATCAACGTCCAGTAGCATGCAAAGCTATAATTGTAATGACTTAAGGATTCATTCCTTAATGGTATTTGATTGCATATATATGATACAAGGTCAGAACATATATTGGAGCAATTATATTGTCAAGATGGTGGATGTGTCTAACTATTTAAGAGTTAGATTTAAGATTTGCAGTTGTTTAAGGCAATTATATTGTCAAGATGGTGGATGTGTCTAACTATTTAAGAGTTAGATTTAAGATTTGCAGTTGTTTAAGGATTCTTTTCATGATCTTCGAAGATCAAGGTTGTACCTGACCCGTAAGTACTGGCACGCCTCAAACTTGGTTGTTCGAAGAAAAGTCATTTTCACCCCGAACAGACACTTCGTATCGAAATCCCGATCCAGTCCTGGTCCCGTACCGAAAGTTGGCGGGACGGGATAGAGTTTTAAAATGGCAATCCCGTACTGTCTCGTCCTGATAATTTAGAAACGGGACGGGATCGGGATGAGACGGGACATGACCGTCCTGAAAGTTTAAGATGTCAACTTATATCGATCATAACCGTTCATTTGTTAGGGTGTATGATTTTATAATGAACTCAAACATACTAAATGAGATTCCCAAAACCTAAACCTAAACTCAAACATACTCACAAACTCAACGTCTTCTTCTTACTCTTACCTACATAATTCGAACCTATACAAACACACTTGCAATTGTTCGTAATTATCTTTCCAATTTTGAATCTCTTCAATTAATAGTGGCGAAAGGAAAAAAACAATATCCATAAGAAGATTAGTGTTCAAAAATTTTAGATAATGACTTTGTGGTGGCTATGAGTGATTTTGTTGGGCATAATACTTTATGGTATCATCCTTAATTATATATTAGTTCCTTCATGAATGGATTTTTGAAATCTGACTGGTGTTTCTCATGCTATACAGAGCTAGCATCTTCCAAGACAATTAAGTGCATGGGCGATGAAGCAAGCATTGCCTAAAGAAGGTTTTGGAATACACTAGAGTGTTCTAGAAACTTCCAGAATATTATAGAAAGTCTCAGAAATCTCTGGAATAATCAAGAAAGGTTGGAAAGTCTTTAGGCAACTCTAGAATTCTCTAGAGTCCTAAAAGAGACTCAAAGGCCTAGAACCGTTAAGAACTCTCTAGAACACTCAAGGTATAACTTAGAGTAGTGTAGTGTTCTCTAGAATGTTCTACACATTGTATATAGCTAGAATCTTAGCTAAGGAGAAAGAATGCCTATAAATAGGGAGGCACCCCCTCATTTGAGACATAGGAAGCAAATCAACACACTTACCTTGTAAAGCTTCATTCAAAGCTTAATACAAGTTCTCTTGCTTTCAAGAGTTCTTCTTGTGTTCTTTCGATTGTTCTAGCCGACGAGTTGCATGAAGTGAGGCTGACTTATCATAACGAAGTGCTAAGGCCGCACAAGTATCTCAAGTGAAAGAAGTAAGCTCATGACAGGAGGATCTAGCCATTCAGCCACCACATTTGGTCCATGCGGCGCTCCCCCACCTAGGAGCCAACCTTATCCATCGGGGTAACATACTGGTTTCGCCTTGCCTTGGGCTCATCAGAGGATCGGCTCCAAACTCTGACCAGTTTGTGTAGGGATGGCCTAATCTCTTCCTTAGCGTCAAGTCCTCGACTAGCGACAAGCTCTCCAAACTCAACCAGGTCGATCTGCCTGAACTCCAAGGGACAACACATATGCTCCTACAATCCTTGATCTGGGAGCGCAATCACACTAGCATCGCCCACAGTAGACACTCCCAAAAACGGGACGTGACATCCTCCCCCACCCAACATGGTGTACGTCCCCGTACACGGCACCCGCAGCACGCACTTTTACTCACACCACGATGCCCGAGCGACGAAAGGAGTTTCCGAAAGATCGCCCAACATAGCTTTGCGTTAGACTTCGTCCAATCCTCACCTTCGAGACACCCTGCCCACTCGACCCCTCTACCACGGGATCCCCCATCACCTCTTGGGGACACGACGACACGTATGAGCGCTCGGCAGCAACGGACATCCATCTGATCCTCACCATTCGAGGAACCCTGCCTACTCGATTGCTCATATCAAGTGAATAGCATGTCCTTCTCTTCTTCAAAGTTTGAAATGATACACGTCAAACAACATGAACATTAGACATCCTCTTAACACAATCGTAATGAACCGTATCTTAGCCAGCGAGAATTAAGGCAATGATTTGCTTGACGGCACCAATACAATGACTCAACAAAAACAAATCCTTATGTGGAAATAGAATATCAATGCATGGTTATGTTGATATTGTAAGAGTAGTCATTTAATCGATGATGGAGTAAACTTATATTTACCTGTGAGTAGAGGAAGGTGCCGAATATTGCAATGCAGCTCCGAGGCAATTGACCGGTTAAACTGGGGTGCGGAAAATGATGATGGAGGAAACTATGACGTATATACGCTTCATTATGTTCCCAATGCTGAATGTTAAGGGAGAAATTTGATCGAGGGACATGTATGAAACCTGGTTATACAAACGATAGAAGATACTCTGAGCTGCCACCCACCTGTTGCAATAGATTTAGTCATAAGTTAGTTAATGCATTCAAGTTCCAAATTATCACATAGTTAAAGCTCAGTTTAGAGGCCCTTGTGTATTAGTAACTACTACAACTAAATTGACAAAACAGTCACACCTAGCCAACTCAAACATACAGCAAGAAAATTCAGAAGCCAATTTTTGAAAGCCATGACTTCCTACTCATGAAATTGTATGCTTTTCTAATGTTCAAATTTAAGCCGCGTCCATATAGATCTATATTTGCTACAAAGAAATCAATCACGCTACTATGTCTATAGGCACTCAATATGTCTCTTTTACATTCATCTTCTATTTCATATATAGCTGAACTGAATCAGGCATATCAAACAAAGCAAAACAACTAAATACACGCACAGTTGTAAGTGATTGTATTTTACCATAAGAAATTGGGACCAATCTATGCAAAAGCTGTCTTCCATCCAGTGACTGATGCCTGGGGACCCTCAACGGCAATGGCAAACAGAATCAGAATCAAAGAGACAACATAGACAGACAAGCATAGTAGTTCATGCCACTGACAGACTTCCCCTTTATCCCTTTCTTCAAAAATATGTTTCGAAACACAAATGCCAGATTCAATATCATAGCCCCCATAAACCCTGATGCACAATTTGGTACTCATCAGTAAAATCAACAATCACCAAAACATACTACAAACATAACCCTTAGGACCCTTCAAAGTATACTGTTGTAACATCAAAATGTGGTGAATATAGACTTTCCATGATTCAAAAATTTCATAATTCAACAAGTTTACTCACCAATCATGTTGAAATTGATCTCGGTTACAGCAGCAAGTGCACACCCTCTGATAATTGGCAGCAGTAATAGATAAATCGATGTGGGAAACGTTTCACCTAAGAACAACACCCTCCCATTATTGAAACCTTTTTCAATAACCCTAGATTTGTCGACGGCATCCAGAAAGCTATGGAGATGGTTTAGCCGTTGGCGTCAGATGTTATTGCACCGCCAACTACAGTTAAGGGTATCTGCTTCAGTAACCTAGATAATAGCTGACACAAAGAACATGTCCTATAGGAGAAATCATGTTAATGTGAACAACAAATTCAGTAATGCACACCTCTGATCATTTATGATTGCATAATATCTCATCCCTATGACAATAAACTATTTATCCAATATAGGCATACCAAATTTGAAAAGAAATCACTGTCGCCAGATATCAACTTCGAGGACATGCTTGTTCTTGCACAATTGACAAGGCAATCTTTACCGAACTTTTCAATCTGGGAGATCACAACAAAATCTTAATCAATACGAAATGATTTGAAACTATAATATTAATCACTTATACAAAAATGTTAAGGCAGAAAGCATGGAGATATATCAACTATGACGTTTAAGTTTAACGGTAATAGCTGACTAAACATCCAAATTAACAGTGTAGACCATTACCATAATGAGATTCTATCAAGAGATTGGATAAAGTGAGAAAAGTCCAAATTTGAATTATAAATAGAAATCTAGTCTTTAGACAGCATGTATTTTGGAAGTCCTAGCATTTTACGATGAGCCATGTATTCTTTACAACCAAGATGCCATTTGTTCTCATAGATATTACCAAAGGAAGGCCTTTACTTTTCAACAGACTTTTAAAGCACTTAGTGATGGAACCTTACCTTCACGGCTAACTTTTCTCAAGTGCTTAATAAGCAATAAGATACATAGTTAAACATACGTTTGATGTTAAAAGAAACCTAAGATGTCGTCGTCAACAATGACTAAAACACAAACAGGCAAGAAACTACTCACCATGTAGCCACTGATTATGGAAGCTGGGTGAATTTTGTGCTTCACTAGATCATTTGCTCACTGCAGATTCTAGAATCCAAAACCCAAATTCAATTTTGAGAGAGAGCCGAGAAGGACAGGTCGAGATCTGATTATGGAGGGGAATACAATTTTAGATTGGAAATAATGATAGAGGGAATAAGTTTCTGTTTGGACTTTTGACAATGGCGGCCTTACAGTAGGCATAGGCGCGTAGCCCCTGCCTGACTCTAAATCTTAAGATTTAGGATAAGGTAGGATAAAACTCTGTCAAAATTAACACAATTTAGGATCGATTAAGGTAAGATCGAGGTTTTAATATTTAAGTCATTACTCTCCCTAACGGCTTATTTCATTAGGGTTAATAGGATTGGATAGGACCGGGGCTTGTTATTTATTTTTTTCTCACAATTTTGCTCTAAAATTATATGTAATTAACCATATTTTTTGTTATACTTAACATACATGCATAATTAACTTAATATATCTATCTATAAATTAAGTGGTTATACTCATATATCTCACGAACTATCTCTCTGAATCATCAAAATACAATCGTTAATCAACAAAACAAAATAAAATCAAAGGAACAAAGCTAGCAAATCAATTACAAAGGAGAAGATTAGTTGTATTGTATCTAAAAAATAAAAAACATATTAAAACAATACAAAAATAAGAAATTATTAGGGCCTAAAGGACAAGCTTTTAGGGCCGGGCCGAGTTTGGCCCTAAATAACTCATTAGGGTAGGGTCGTAGGGTATGGTCGGGTTTCAATTGCTCAACCCTTATCTTACCTTATTCAAAAAGGACTAGGGTTGGCCCGCCCTAACTGGGCCGGGTATGGCAGGTTTTAGGACGGGCTAGGGTCGAAAGGCCAAATGATGAGGTCTACCTTAAAGCGTATGCACCCAATTGTCTCTATCAAACCGTCAAACCATCAACTTAATTGTCTCAATCAATTACTATTTACAGTAAATTGCGTTTATGAGACAGTTTTTATACAGCGGTGCAGCGCCGTCAAATTAACAATCATTATTTATCGATTAAATATTATATTTTTTAGATTTCATATATGATAATCAACCGATTGTCAGACGACACATGACATTTTCAGGTGTCCTTATCACCTAAAAAATGTTATAGAAAGAGTACTACTCTCAACCGTCATGAAATGAGAATGATTCTTCACCGCTTTATAACAATCTTTCTTGTTAAATTCCTTTTTGATGTCTTTGAAATATAATAGCTCTGAATGAGGGGCGAGAGAGAGAGAGAGAGCTGAATGAGAAGCGAGAGAGAGAGAGAGAGCTGAATGAGAGGGAGACAAGAGCGAGATATATTTTAGGAAAGGGTTAGATGGTAATTTTGTTGTCAAAAGTTGGAATGGTCACTGTAAATTTTTTTTCAAACCTAATGGACATTTTTTCCCTGCTTTTGTAGTGAATGGTCATTAGCCTTTTATTTATTAATGTAACATGATTGTCACTATTTGATTATTTCTTCTTTGTTTAAATTAAATTTTTGTATAAAATTAATTCTCAGCAACACCATCCTCACCTCCACCATCTCTGACGAGACCTTGTCCTTTCCTCCATCGACGGCTCCGACTCCGAGCACCAAAATGATATGCTGCACCACACCAAACTTCTATCTACTCTTGGTTCACATCGAGGTCGTCAAGATCGATCCAAGCAGCCAGACTCCGATCTCCTATAGCTCACCAATCTTTGACCCGCACTTCGACAACCTCAAATCAGAGGAGGTTCTCTCTCCTAGACGACGTCGTCGAAGCAGACTCTCTCTCTTTCTCTCTCTCTCTCTCCTAGAGACTTGACGACACGAAGCACGCCGATCTCTGACACACACCACCGCCTTGGACTTCCCCCACGTACCACAGCCTCCTCTGATTTTCGCTTTCAGATTTGACGAGTCTTGACGTCTACTACCGATCTCCCAATAAAACTTGGTTTTTTTGTCTAAAGAGATCAAAGCTCTCTTCTGTGTTTGTGTTTTGGTGTTTTGAGTCACAGCTTGATCAACCTCCTTTGGAGAATTGAGCCTCGAAACTTTGTTAGGTCCCTAACTTGGTTTTGATGTTTACTACCCTTAGTAAACTTGGTTTTGGTGTTTTGAGTCTGATTTTTGTGAACAGCAGTAAGTTTACTAGGAGTAGTAAACTTGGTTTTGGTGTTGGTTTTTGAGTCTAGTTTTTAGGAACAAAAGTAAGTTTACTAGGTGTAGTAAGCTTGGAATTGAATGTTTACTAGGGTCAGTAATTCCGACAATAGAATTTCGATCACCGGAGTCCGGCAGCCGACGATTGGATTCCAGCGACCAGTGACCGGAGTCCGACGGTAGGTGACCAGAGTCGATGAGGTTCTAATCAACCCTTCTCTCTTTTGCGTTTTCTCTATCTAAGCATATTTATAGGGTGAGAGATGTAATTATACTAACATAATATAGGTTTTTAAGTGTTTTAAGACTTTAGACCTAATGGACACAAATTCTCTTTTGAAAATTTAAATGGTCAATGTTTTTTAAAAAAAAAAGTTAGAATGAGAAATAAGGTGCCAAATTTTATAATGAATGAACATTTTTTTGGGTTTGATCCATCACGTTTGTTTTTTTTGTTTTTTAAAAAGGCAAAATAGTGATTATATTTAAAAAAAAATTGGAGACCAACAAATAATATATAGGTGCAACTAAAATCCTTCTAAAAAATCTTGTCCTAGAGAAGCCAACTTTCTCACTAATTCTATAGCTGAGATTGCGAAATTGGTCACTCCATCCCTAATGCAAAATTTATAAAGTTTGGATGCCTTAAGCCACCGATGCATTTTGTTTTGATTTAATCCAATTTAGTAATCCTGAAGGTTTTTCTTTGTTGTAATCCTTACTTTTGTCCTATTATTGTAAAACTTTGTCCGAAGCCATATATCTTACGAGTCCTATTATTGTAAAACTTCAAATTTTTCCTTTTTGGTGAAAATATATCGTAAGATTTTACGATTAACGCGTTATTAATGACGTAATCAGTATGGAGGCTTAGAACCCACCTTCGTCTTCTATAATTCCAATCGAAAACACAGCTCAATTCTCTCCCTCTCAATTTCCATTCCCGTTATACCCCTGCCCTCCCCTCCAAATTCCCATCTCAATCACCACCGCCGCCGCCATGTACAGCAACGTGCTGGTCAACTGCTCCAACTGCCGCACCCCTCTCCAGCTTCCGCCGGGCGCCGAGTCCATCCGCTGCGCCCTCTGCCAGGCCGTCACCCTCATTGGAGACCCACGCGCCCTCCACTCAGCTCCCTCCTCCCACGCGCCCCGGCCTCCCTCCCCCTACAACCACGCGCCGCCGGGTCCGCCGCCAAACGTGCACGGGCGGAAGAAGGCGGTGATCTGCGGGATATCGTATAAGTACTCGAGGCATGAGCTCAAGGGTTGCATCAATGACGCCAAATGTATGAAGTACCTCCTCATCAACAAGTTCAAGTTTCCAGAAGATTCCATTGTTATGCTCACTGGTATGAATCATCATGTTCCACATTCCTCGCTTGTTATATATAATCGTTATAATTTAAGTGTTATAAATTATGCTCTCTTAGATCATTAAGGTTGCGAAATAGTTTTCGTGTGTAGAAAGTTTAGATGAGAAATGCAGTTGGAAATTTGATTGTTTGGTTTTTGTCCAAGAGATGAGTTTTTCAGATAAGAGTAACTGACTGAGGGTTATGATGGCTTGATTCAAGCATTATTTTACAGTTCTATGTCGTCTTTGAAGAAAATGAGAAGGCACCGGGTGATGGAAGTTTAGAAGTTGCATCTACCAGCATGGTAGATGAACATGTCAGTAAAATCAGTAGAGAGGAGAGACGGTTTGGTATATGAAAATTTGTTGGTGATGATATGTGTTGCATGACTTGATGATTAGATTGCCAATGGGGGTTTATTTAGGCTTTTGGGTGTTTTTTTGAATTTCATATGCTGTGCTTTTCGCTCGATAGGAACCTTATACTTGAGGGTCGTTGGGTGGATCTGGAAACTTTAGTTGTGAGCAATATGTAAATTCCATAGGAACTGTAAGGTGGGTCTGGGGCACTTCTACTCCCTTTTGAGGGAAATGGTCATTTCATGAACAAGACAAGGGAATGGTTAACTGTTGCATGGTATCATGACAAATTATATATGGCTTATTTCTCCCTTGTAAGGTAACGAATAGAAAAACAAGGGCCGACCTAGTTTAAGTTGTGTCTAGTACTCACACAGCTTCTGTACTTCACAGGATGATATTATTGTAGTTTAGGGCCCTAGGATCTCTTCTGGTCTTTACTGGTACTTTATACGATTTAAGCAAAGCTATAGGATATATGAACTTGAAGAACAGAAACACAACACACCAATTCTTATAGTGGTTCAGCCAAAATCCTGGCTTACGTCCACTTACGTGATCTCTCTTGAGAGATCACTAGCATTATGGAGAATAACAACTTGATTACAAGTACTTATGGAAATCCCTATGGTATTCCCTAACTCCTAGATCTCTCTATCACCATTGGCTCCCGGTTTTCTGTGTTATTTGTCTTACCCTAGAAAACCCCCTGCAGCTCCTATTTATACTGAATAGGAGCTGCTGATACAATTAGGTTTAGGACTCCTAAACCTAGTAGGCAAATCCTAACAGATTCTAGAAAGATTACTTAGAACTTATAGAAAATCATCTTTCCTTTCTGGACTTGGATCATATCTTCCAAATCATATCAACGAGACAAAAAACACAACAGATATTGCTTTACACGGGTACTTGTCATTTCTAGTTTGCAATTTAATCATGATAATCGATTTTGTATTGTTCTTCAGTCTTTTCATCATCAGGGGTTGACAAAAGGGTTATCTTTCTTTTAAAATATGCCTTCACCTTGAAACAGAGAAGCTTCTTAATAACCTCTTTTACCAGTATGAAATTTTCCTTTACTGGTAGCCAAATGACACAAGAAAATTATATATCCATCTCAATGAAAATGCTTGCAAATCATTTGGCAAATATGAAGCAAAAGTAATAGCCTTTGGTGAATTGTTGGTTGTGTTCTTATTGGCTTTGTATACTTTTAATTCGTTTCATATTTTGTACTGCAGAAGAAGAAACTCACCCTGCTAAGATTCCAAATAAATACAACATCAGAATGGCATTACATTGGCTTGTACAAGGATGCCTACCGGGTGACTCCCTTCTCTTTCACTACTCTGGTCATGGTTCACGGCAGAGGGATTATCGTGGGGATGAAGTCGATGGATATGATGAAACCCTGTGCCCCCTTGACTTTGAAACCCAGGGTATGATTGTTGATGATGAGATAAATGCAGCAATTGTTAGGCCCATTCCACATGGGGTCAAGCTTCATGCAATTATAGATTCTTGTCATAGTGGCACCGTACTGGATTTGCCATCCCTTTGCAGAATGGACAGGTTAGCGGGAGTAATTTGATGTTATGCTGCTTCATTCAATGCCTACTTGAATACTCCTTGTCTGAGATATGTTATATCCTTTTTTGATTCAGGGGTGGAAAATATGTATGGGAGGATCACCGCCCACGATCCGGCGAATGGAAAGGAACTAGTGGTGGAGAAGTTATATCTATCAGTGGTTGTGATGATAATCAAACCTCTGCTGATACATCAGTAAGTTCTGATAAGAGAAAATGTCTCGAGTTAAGCAATATTTATAGCTTCAATTTCCACAACATCTGATTAATTCTTTTTGGGATACAGGCTCTATCCAAGATCACGTCAACAGGTGCCATGACTTTCTGCTTCATCCAAGCCATCGAGCAAGGACACGCAGCCACATATGGGAGCATACTAAATGCTATGCGAAATACCATTCGAAATACAGGTTCTGGTGGTGGTGGTCCTGGCAGTGCTGTTGCGTCTCTCCTTGGTGGTAGTAGCGGTGCTGTTACATCGCTTGTCGGCATGCTTCTAACAGGTGGAAGTGTTGGTGGTGGTGGGCTAAGACAGGTATTGGCTTGCACGACATTCTCAGTATTGGTACTGAAGTTTAATGATAGTCAATGTTATACCAGTGTGCATTTTATATGAATACAAGCTTCATCTGTTAATGAGTATCATTAGTTTATAAGCATCCAGTTAAATATATTTATGTTTCTTAACAATTGCAATTTCTTGTCACTGATGTGCCATTTTGTTTTGCCTGTTGCAGGAGCCTCAATTAACTGCCTGCGAGCCATTCGATGTGTACACAAAACCTTTTGCCCTATGATCTTTTATCTGTCTACACAGATCAACAGTTCATTACTTCTCTTAAATGTATTTTAGGCTTTAGATAATTGTGAAACCAGTCGTGATGAGCAATAATCTTATTTTATACAAATTCTTTCATCTGTATTATTGATCGGGATTACTCCTGTTTGTACAGCTCCGCATCTTTTAGGGTGGGCGCGGTTTGGTTCGGACTGGTTTGAGGATCAAACTGCAACCGAACCATTTTTTCGGTTTTATAATATTTCAAATCGTAACGAAACCGTTTTTGTTTCAGTTTTCGATTAATTTGGTTACATAATTTTTCGGTTCGGTTTCGGTGCGAACCAATTTATTTATTTTAACAAATAGTGAATGTTCAAATCTTTGCCCAACAATTCTTACAAGGCATGAACAAATTTTGAATGCATTTAGAGTTCATATAAGTCTACAAATATCATTAAAATATCAATTAACTAACAAAAATATTATATTTGATAATTTAATAAATCAACATATATCAACTATCATGTAAACATAACAACGTGCAAACTATAATCTTGAACATAAATTATTTTTTATATATTACAAATCAAATTTCATCAATGAAAAATTTTTTTAAAAAAATTCGGTGCGGTTCGGTTTAAATCGATTGAATTATAACCTCAAACTGCAACCGAACTGTTTTTATGCGGTCCAATGCGGTGTACCATAAAATGACACAATTTTAGTTCGGTGCAGTTACCGATTCGTGTTTTTCGATGCGGTTTGGATCGATAACCGTATTTTTACTGAAAAACGTCCACCCCTAACATCTTTGGTATAACTCTCCTTTGGTCCATTGGTGAAACAGAAGCATCTGAAATCCCTAGCATATGACAATTGTTAATTTACTGGATACTTAGTCTTAACAAAATGATAAAGTAGCAGAATTGATGCTTATATAATGCAGAGCTTGAATGCCTGAACATCCATGAAAACATAAATCACTGTTTTACTTGCAAATGTGATTCATGACCAATTCATAGCTAGAAAAAAGACCAAAGATTAGTTGCAAGTAAATTGTGGAACGTTGTTGCAAACATCGACTGTAAATTATAAAAGGAACAAGATTTTAAAATGATGCTCAATTGAACCTTCCGTAACTGCAGAAATGTTTATAATAAATAACTACAAAACCCCATACATAAATTTCCCACCACCCACCTGGAAAAATATTTTTTGCAAATTCATTAGGCCCATGATTTTTTTGTTCTTTCCTACCACAAGATTACAACGAGCATCACTGTCTAAAGAAATTTCTCTAGCGTCCTTGACTTGAGAGGATCTGGAGGCCGGAAATCCTCCAACCGCAAGTTGGAGGACGTAAGAATCTCATTGAGAACATTCTCTCCTTTCTCTGATTGGATAATCTCCAAGATATTTCCAAGAACATTGCCTGCAAGCCCTGCTTCGAAAAGGCTTCCTCGCTCCTCTCCGCCTTCATGTATTAACGGCCCAATCTGATTCAAGGAAACTACATTTTCTAAAATGGCTTTGGCAAATATCTGGGCAAGAAACTCTGGTGCTCTAGGGGCATCATTCACGGCATCCTCCAAGGTGGAGAGAGTAGCTTCAAACCTGGGCAAGAAGAAAAAGTTAAATAAAAGAAAAAACCTCACAATAACTAATGCCATATGTTTCATTTCATGAAAAAGCATTCTTGTTCAGCCCAAGAAAAAATAACGGAAAAAGGTTAGTTTCCCCTACCCTTTGATGAGATGGGATTGACTCAAAGTTCTGTCCTGGGACTTGGTAAGATTAATTAGAAGCTTTGTGAAGAGATCTCTTTCTCCGTCCTTCCTCTCATAAGAGTCTGTGACCCAAAGAGATATCATTGTCGGATGGAAGCTTGGTGATTTCAATTCTTTGATGCATAGAGCAACTTCCTTCTCGTCTCGGGCGCTACAACATGAGACCAAAAAACCACTTATTAAGAATGAGCATATAGGAAGCACTACACATCAACAAGCTCAAGTGACCAGAAGAGGTAAACTAGACTTCATAAAGCACATTGCTTCTGCACGTCTTCTCACATTTCTGGAAATATAATAATAATAATAATAATAATAATAAATATAACATTTTTGCACGATAAATGATAATAATAATAATAATAATAACTTAAAAAATACATCAGAATCTAGATCATAAGCAGTTCATGAATCAGCCTAAAGAAAAAGACAATAAAGATTGAAGCTCCTACTTTTTATCCAAGTTTGTCAATCAATACACAGAAATGCTGAGCAACACTGATTTAAATTACTTATGTACTCAAATGAAACTCATGAATTTAACAAACAAAGATGAAACGTGTTACATTAATTAACAATAAAATAGTATTGATACACAGAATAAAGGTACATACAAAAAAAACAATAGTATTTTGTTCTCTTTCAACATGTTAGATTGCTACAAAGATCCAAATTTCATTATTTCAAGATTTTCAAATTGTGGAAAGAAGCCAAATCCAAAAAGACATTGCATTAACACACTCTATAGTCTACGAATGGAAGTGTGCTGTTCAACTGTTACAGTGAGAACTAAGGCATGACAAACTGCATATCAAGTTACAGACGAGTTGGTTATGAAGAGAAATTTCAGAGTAGATAGAAATCATAGCTCTACACCTACACTTATGTTATTTCTTGTTCCCTCATTTTGCGTGGTTTTGGCCGACAGAAAATTACCCCTTGCTTCCCTCATCATATGTCACTCGAGCTAAGGCTGATGGACCCTGTACTATAATCCATTATCTAATATTTGAGAGTAACACACGTTGTGACTATTAGGTAGGCTAAATGTTATGGATGGTAATGCGACAATCAACAATGTCCATGTGGTAAAATTAATTGTAATAACACCCTGTGGTTTGTAGAATGCACTAATTCTTCAAATATCTTCAGAACACAGAATTATTGCTGCTCCTAACAGAACCAAGGAGGTACATTAGGTTAATTGAATTATCTGCAATACATATGACAATTCCTTGGGAGAAACAAATGAAGAGTTTCAGCGCTTTGAAAAGAGTTGGCAAAGATTGCAAACCAGAAGCAAATTAAACCACAGGGGCAACTAAGCCTTATACTTTTACCCTACACCGAAGACAAACAACCAAAAGAAAAGGTAGGTTATGTATCTACACTACTTTGACTCATATTCATTCATTTAGTTATGCAGTTGCTTTCCTTTTTATCTGTTAACCTATCTCAATAAGAATTACAATACATTTCTCTGGTTACTGTTAACTGTGTTCATACAAATAGATTCAACACTTCAAGAAATAGAAGTTGCCCAACCATAGTCCCAACCATGGCACACATGCCTATATCTCTTCCACTAAATAAAATTGATTTCTAGCCCCTAAGCACTATCGGAGTAAATTTAGCACCTGATGACCAAGAAAGCAATGCAACTAAATTAAAATAGTGAACGCATGCAAGCGATGAGAATATACCTGTAAAATTCCTTAATTGCTCCCAACGACTTATCTCTAAGATATTCTTCCAACGTATCTGAAGGAACATTTTGTGTAAAAGCTGACCCGTGTGAGAGCGTAGGCGGTGCAGTAAGAGATCTATCGAAACTACGATCTGAACTCCGTGGGTCCCTCCCACCAAAACTTATATTCCGCTCTGGTCCACTTGACTGATCATAAGCAGCAGGACCTCCAAATCTATCAGGCACAATTCTCGGCATTAAATCCTCCCTGGGGTTGTAACTTCCCCGCTCTAAGTGGGAACTGAAACCGTTCAAACCAGCTGTCATCCTCCTGGAGTCTCCAGGGTTATGAGATAACTCAGGGAGAGGAGCAGATGACATCGATGGTGGTCCTCTGACAGACATTCCTCTGGCAAGACCACCTTGGGGACCCAAAGTAATGGACTCATCACCCATGGTTCTTTGTGTCAGGGGAACTGGGGTCCTACCCTCATAAGATTGTCTTTCATCTACACGGATATCTGCACGGGCGTCCTGACCGCCAAAACCACGAACTGGGGAGGGCATCCCACGGAACCCACCCATTTGTGCATTTGATGGAGATAACATAGTCGACCCTCTAGGACTAAATTCCATGGGAGGCCCCCTTCTTGCTGATGGATTCATTCCTGGACCACGACTCAGCCTACTAGCTTGTGCATGTCGTTCTTGCGCGGCATCTCTGTGCACTTCCTCAATCTTTTTTGGTCCTTCAACTTTCCTCCTCTGCTGCCATCTGTTCTTTCGCAAGTCTATAGTATCTTTCAACATAAACCTGACCCTAGACGATAATTTCATATTATTGGATAAACTTTTCATCCTCTCAAAATATGCATCCATGTGCTCCTTGGCTTTCAGATGATCAATCATCTCCCCAATTGTGCCCATTAGTTTGCACAAAGCTTCAATATCTTCCTCATCTGGAGTCTGCTGCTGACCTAACAACTTCTTAATGCACTCGTGCATTATTCTCTCAGTCAACATTTTCTTCTTGTATAACTCCCCAATTAATCTAATATTACCCAACATTCGTCTCCGTACTTTAATTCTTTTCTCTTCTCTTTCTTCTTCAGATTGCTTCACCTCACCCTCCTCATCAGCCTTATTGGCTTCCTCTTGTTCTCTTTCTCCCCTCTCAAATTCCTCCTGACACTTATTCAAAAGCAACCTCTTAAAGGTTATCTTTTCATTGTCTTCACTGAAATCAGGCAACTCTGCGGCAAGATAAAAGCAGAAGTTCGCATACATCTCACAGAAAGTAGGCTCCATTAGAGCCTTGTCAAAGATTTGTGAGATTACACCTGTCAGTGTTGTGGCATTATCAATATTTACAACTTTCACTTGCTCAAACAGTTTTTCAAAATTCTGGGGAGTCAGCTTGTTTAATATTGCCTTCAACTGCCTTTGCTTGGCCTGTTCTTCATCACTCACTTTGCCGACTTCATACTTCCTCTCAGCTTTGTGCATCACCTGTAATGGAGTCTGTGGTGAAGGCATCAAACCCTTTGGTTGAAAGTTTGTAGCTCGCTGCCACCTGTCAGCATCAGGGTTATTTAAATGCATCCCTCCCTTTGAACCTCCAATCGGCCCTGGTAGGATCCCAACATGCTGAGCTTGTCCCCGTGGACCTGGACTCCTCAAAACACCATAATTTACTCCTTGGACCGGTCGGAAATTGGAATTACCACCTTTGTTCCACCTATCATCTTCAATCATTCCCCTCCCATGTCGGTCAATGCTTCTTCCCCCTGGCCTGTCAAATATCCTTCCAGGACTTGGGATTGAATCATAATCGACAAAAGCATTTACATTGGCATTCAAAATTTCTGATATATCAGACGTTATCTTAAAACCCTCCGGTAGGTCAAGAAACTGCATAGAGAATTTCAGAAGAAAATCTCTGGAATACTTCTTTGCCCCACATCCACTCCCATCTATGTCACCATGGGCCTGTTCTCCACTATTTGAGGGATCCAGTTTCGGAGTAGAGATGTCAGCAGCATCTTCCCAGTCATCTGTCTCAGCTTTACTCGGTGCAACTTCATCTCTGACAGCAGCAACTTGCTGAGTAGAATCAGCAGCTTCCTGCTTTGACAATATGCTAGTACAAGTGCTCTCACTGCTTTCAGATGATGCTACATCTTTCCTGTCAGCAGGGTCCTTATAAGCCCCATATAGATCAGCGGTTCCCCCAGCAGCATCAGCCTTGGAAATAATTTCTTTTCTTTTCTTCTTCGTCTTTGAAAGAGTACTCTTAGTTCTACTCAGTTCGGGGAGGGGTTTATCCTTGGAACCTGACACTGTAATCAAATCACCACCACTACCAATATTCTCAACACTTCCTCCACCACTAGAAATATCCAAACTTTCCCCTTCATGCTTTGAAGTAGTATCTGAAAGATCTGTGGATTGAAAAGCAGCAGAGGGCAGATCTGGTCTACTAGGATTTGCGGAAGCAACTTCAATATTACCCACGCTATCCCATCTTGAAGAGGCATTTATTACATCTAATTCTGAATTGCAACTCACTCCTGCAGTTTCAGAACCAAAAACATTGCCTTTGGCAGTTTCCCTTCTGACAGAGTGCTCTGCTTCTTTGTTAGCAGATTCCAGACTTTTCACAGAGGTAGATTCTGAAGAAATACTAGGACTAATAGCTTCCTGTTTGTATGCTTCAGACAAACTTCCTTCCGACTGGTTATCTGCTCCAACCAATTCTTGTTTTCCTTGTTCATCCAGTAGCAAAGAGTTGCCTATTTGACTATGATGAGCAACATCATAAGAGGAGATGGCCCCTTCTCGAACTGTTTCAATCTCTGAGTCAGAAACATCTTTAGTGCCCGAATTAACATTTGATGATGATACCCTGACTGATTCTGACGCAGACCCAAAGTTTTCTGAAACAGGAACTGTATTACCCTCTATAGGTTGAGAAACACCAATACTAGAAGATACAGCACGCTCCTGAGAGGGAACGCATGATTGCTCAAGAAGCTGTCGACGTGCAAGCAGACAAAAAAATTCAACAGTTAATATTTATAGTATTCTTGTCAATGCCATCAAAATTAAAAGACCAGACAGAAAGTGATCTTCCCCACCAAGTATTAAAAAGAAAAGTACCTGATGCTGTGGTTGAGTACTCTCCTTGGCTGGTTTCTTCTGCTGATCCTTAATTGAGTTTGACCGACTAAGGGATTCTATTTTTCTGGCTTCAGTGGCATTTACAACAGGTACAGGCTCCTCTGCTGAGGCAACTGAAGTAGAGGATAAAGAGCTTGAAACCTGGCCTTCAACAGAAGGAGCAGCTGGCACAGCCGCAGATACTTTTGCCACAATTGGCAATGATTTGTTAATTGATGGGTCACTGCCAGGAAACCTTTGAGCATGAGATGATATCACTTCTCCAGCCGGCCTTGATGGCTTTGAAAATTCATTTTTTTCAACAGCAGCTGCACTGTTTGCCGATGGGTCAATTTTAACAGTGACCGGAATAGCTGTGGATGGAATAGAGGCAATTTTACTATGTACATCCCGTGCATGATCCAAGTTAGGTGGATGAGCTGACGGATTCATGAAAGGCATACTTTGGGGTGGACCCTGGCTCACTGGATAGCTAAATCGTGGTGCTTGTGAATTGGGTGGCATGTGACTACTTGTTAAAGGATGTGAATTTGGAGATGGAAAAAACAGGCTCGGATTGTAAGAATTGTAATAGCTTGTAGGATGAGAACCGCCAAACGAAGGCATGGGCTGAGAATGAGAAACATTGGGGTGTGTCCTGGCGGCTGATGAGCCACCATCTTGATATGAATCTGCCCGTTTATCAAGCCTTAACTCTTCATGTGTATCTGGATGGGTAATCTTGACAGTGGTTTTACGAGGGCCTGCAAACTTGCCACCTTGCTGTTGGGGGAACTGGGGACCTATGCCGATCCCCAAGTTGCCCAACTGAGGCAGCTGAGGACCCATTTGGGAGGTAAAACCCAGTTTCTGGCCCTGATGCATAATATTTGGAGGCTGCATGGGATGGGGTTGCAAACTTGAAACAAACACTGACTGCTGTACTTGACTGCTACCTATCTGTATTGGAATTTGCATTGGCATTTGGAGTGAATTGGGAGGCATACCCTGAGATTGAATCTGCTGGTTGGAGCCACCAAACTGTAGAGAAACCTGTGGCTGGTGAAATGGCAATCCCATAGAGATACCAGGAATTGGAGGACCAGAAGGTTTCTGAGTTTGACTTGCAGGGGGTGCAGGTGACATTTGCACATCCTTTTTGGCCTTGGGTTGGAGATGAGTCTCAGCAGCACTAGATTGTTCAACAGAATGTTGATCTTTCCTAGGTAACTGCTGCTTAGGAACAGAAGGGGTCGGCAATGCCGGTGCAGGTCTAAAGGACTCATGCCGTGCCTGCATATGACAATGACAATCATTTTACAGTTCAAAAAATAACAAGAAAAAACGTAATAAAATTATAAGCTAAGACACAAAATACTTCTTCAGTTACTCAGTGGCATTTAAGTAACACATTCTGAAAATTGAACTACATTCGCAGTCAATCACACGTAATGCATAACATAATGAAATAAACACTAATATTTCTTGCAAAGGATTAGAGTAATGCACTAAATCATCTTTATGTAATAAAGTATCATGTGAAATTGAACCATAAGATGTGAGCTTAGAATAGATGGTTACCTGATCACGCTTCTGCTCATCCAAATTTGGAGGAGCTGAGCTAGTTCGAGCCGGAATCTACACGCACGAAAGAACATTCCAGAGTTTATAATATGTAGATTGAATTTTTCAGTACAAATACATAGGAAACTGTAGATTCAAGTGCCAAAAATAATATTACCTGCATCCCATTCATCAGACCAGGACTTATGGATCCGAATTGGAAGGAAAATCCCTTAGACGCATCCCCTGGGGCTGAACCATAGAAATTGAAGAATAAAAACAGTATCAGCTGCATCCTACCAATATTTAATCTCTTTAAAGTGTTCTTGTGTGTGTATTGTGAAGCACATTATTGATAATCTAATAATGGGATAATCTAAAATTTCTGTGATCCCATTATTTCAATAAATAAATAAAACTGAAAACTCCAAGGGATTTTCATGGTCCTTACATTTTACAGGAGTAATGGGCCCTCTTGAGTCGGAATTCACGGAGGCAGACTGAGAAGCTGGAGCCTTCGGAACGGCGCGAGGACCTCTCTGTGCAACTGACGGTTCTGTTTGCTTGGGAGCTGTGTTTGTAACAGTTGGCTCTGAGGCTCCTATAGCAACACATAACAAAACAAAACTGCTCAGAAACAAAAATCAAACCAAACGGGAGAGCAATTTCAAAAAAGATCACTGGCCAGACAACTTATAATGCATTAACTCCCAGCCTGATTCTGATATCGATACCGTGATATTGCGGCTGGGCGCCATTCAGTACACTGCCCCGCGGTGTAGAAGCATTCCCGGGATCCGAAGGATTTACAGCGGCTACACTCCCCCTGGATTGCCCTCCTTGTGCATTGTTGTTAGTCTTCTTGAAGCTGCAAATTCATCATAAAATTCCCAACAACATCAGTTACAACAAAAACAAATGGCAGTCGAAACTCGAAAGCAATCCAATTAAATTGTATTCTTAAAGCTGCAAATTCATCATAAAATTCCCAACAAACAAATGCCAGTCGAAACTCGAAAGCTATCCAATTAAATTGTATTCTTTTATCAAACAGAGAATAATTTAAGATCGAAACCAGAAAAAGATAAAATATTAAACAAAAACAAACCCTAGAAAAAATAGAGAGAGAAAAGGACCTGAGCTGGGAGGAGATAGAAGGGGCGGGGCCAGCGGCGCCGGCGCCCTTAGCGTAAGCGGACGAGTGTCCCCTGTGCTGCTGATTGGAGGCCGCGGATCGCCCTGTTTTACGATACTGCGTCTCGTTCTTATCCGACCTTGATTGATTGAAGGACATAAATCCTACCCTAAATTCCCAACAAGTTTTTCTTTCTCTTTCAGACCTTCTTCGCAAAAACCAAAATCAATACAAACCCAGAAGAGAGCTGGATTACTAACAGTGTACCGCGGAGGGAGGAGTGAGAGGGTGGAGGAATAAAATTAGGGTTTTATTGGGGAACCATTAGAGAAAAGCAACGCCGAGAGAGATTGGGAAAAAGTTCAACAGACAAAAGATGAGTTTTGGTAAGAGAGAGAGGAGGAGGGTAACAAACTGACCCGTCAAAACGTAGGTTTTTTAGGAGATCAAGACCCGTTCGATTCTCTCCACTTTAATTTTTTACTCCACTCTCTTTCCGTAATTTTATTTTACACTCTTTCTGTTGATTTACCACGTCAAATTAATTCTACTTAATTTCAAATAAAAATCATTGAAATGCATTGTTTTCTATATCACTCGACTTCTGTAAGAAGTAAGATTTATAAAATAAACAAAGATTTACTAGAGTTGACAAGACATTGCTTCTTTTTTTTTCTTTTTCTTTTAATTTTAAGTTTCAGTTGTTATTGATTTATGTAACGAGGGAAAAGAGCCGCGCTTAAAAGCGAAGCATCAAGTTTCTATCTTTACCAAACACGTTTGTGTGCATTGCTTTGAAGCACAGCAGCTCAAAAGCCCTACCAAACAGGCTCTAATTGTATCAGAATGTAGGAGTTTGAACCCTTTCGCTTATTGATAATAACGTTTGGTACATTTATGAGTGTTATAAGGGGCACATTTCGAGAGCATCTTCGTAAAAATATGCTTTACACTCTATCTTTTCAATTAATAAATCAATTTCTTTTTTATTTTAAATTAATTTATTTGTTATTTTTAATTAATTTCAATTAAAAACTATTATTTGACCAAAAAAATTTAAAAACCATTGAAATGCATTGTCTTCTATCTCACTCAACATCTATAAGTAGGCTCGCAAAGAATTATAAAATAATCAATAAATTATCAATGAGTTGACACGACATCGCTTGTTTTTCTTTTTTCAAAGTTTTCAACTGTTGTTGATTTGTGTAATAATGTCAGAATGTGGGTCGCTGGTCAAGTTTGTATCCTTTCGCTTAAAATTATAGTTACGTCTGGTGCATTTATGATCATTATGATGGACACATTTCCAAAGAATCTTTACCAAAATATGTTTTACACTCTATTTCTAATTATCAATTCAATACTTTTTATTACATATTATTTAAGGATAATGACCATTCACTAAAAAAAGTTTTAATGTGCTCATTCCAACATTTACTATTAAAATTACAGTTACACTCTCAAAAGACTTTCTAATCTCTCTACTCTCTTCTCTAAAATCTGGCTCTTCTCTCTTCGTCATCGATCTGAAATTACTCTCTCTCTAGACAACTTGAAGTCTGACGCTAATGTGGTTGTTAGACACACCACGCCGACGAAGAGGCTTGACGTCTGATGCACTAGATCGCATTGCCTCTATCCTACGACGTTGATGTTGACGACGCTCGTCGACCACCAGATTGCAGCACCTCTGTCCTCCGACACCAACCGAAGAAGCTCGACACACGACAGCGCTCGACGACTGCAACGACGCTCGGATTCCACCACTTCCTTCCTCTGATGTTGTATCTCCGCTTGGGCTAGAAGAGGATCTGACGCTTGGTTGATCCAAGTATGCGCACTGGTTTAGATCAGTGGTTAGTCTGTCGCACCGACAAGGTCTGGATTAAGCCATCGTCGATCTGAGGTAAGCTCGAATCCAGCAGATATCTAGTTGATTGATGTTGGTTGGTCATGCTCTCTCTCTCTTCCTTCTCTTATATTGAATCCTTCTTATATTTCTCCCATTCCAAAGGTAGCTACCGTCGTCAATCATGCATAGGTGAGAGGATTGAGCTGTTGCAACACCAAGGCATCTAAGAGAGGTCTGGTCAGAGTCTAGGTGCCCAAAGCAATTCTTTTGATATTCCGAGCAGACGAGGATTGGTTCGGATCCGTTGTCGACCGGTGGGCATAGGATAGTCGAAGATGGTTGTCATTGTGGCCTAGGGATGATGTGGACGATGCAGAATAAATGAATTAACTACTACTCTTTGGTTTTGGTGTGGTAAATTGGTTTGGGTGGTTTTGGTGAATTGGTGAAGTGAATAGATGAATGTGAATTAATTTGGGTGAGTTTGGGAGTCATTTTTCAACTTTACTGCCTCTAGTAAAGTTTCTTTATAAAGTTTACTACCTTTAGTAAAGTTTTAATATAAAGTTTACTGCCTCTAGTAAATCATTTATCAACATTGTTGCCTTCAGTAAAGTTTCCCTTATAAAGTTTATTGCCCCTAGTAAATCATTTTCCACATTATTGGCCCTAGTAAAGTTTACTACTTTTAATCAAGTTTCCCTATAAAGTCTACTGTCACCAATAAATTCTTTTTCAACACAACTGCCCTTAATAAATTTTCCAACGAAGGTACGATATGGTTCCGGCAAGATCTAGGGACATTTCAGAGATATTTTAACGTGTCCGACAATATTTCGGTGACCGGAAACCCGATGGTTGGCGAGATTCCGAGGACCGGAGTCTGAAGGATAGTAACCAGAATCCGTAGATCGATGACCCAAGTCTGGTGATCGAAGCCGGTGAGGTTTCGGTCTACCCTTTTTATCTCTTTTATTTTCTCTCTCTATGCATGTTTAAGGGGTGAGAGTATAATTGTACTAAAATAATATAGGTTCTTAAGAGTATCTTAAGAGTTTAGACCTAATGGGCACAAATTCTCTCTTAGAAAATTCAAATGGTCAATTTAAAAAAAATGATGGAATGAAAAATAAGATGCCAAATTTTGTAGCAAATATACATTTTCTCTATCATTTATGTATTCTTTTACTTTTATTTCAAAATAGTGCATGGAACAAGAGATTAACTAAAAAAACTCTTGCTTCGTCTTCTCCGAAGTTGAGCAATTCGTAACCTAGTGTTTCAGTGAAGGAGGGTGGCGGCAACCTTGGTTTCAGCCTACACATGGTGGTGGTGTCAGGCATCGCTGCCGTCGACAAGAGGCAAAACAAATTTTTGTTTGGGTATTTGAGGCTACCCGGCGGTGGTGGTGAACCTGTAGAAGAGCAAGGCAGACATCACGACAATGGTGTACACATCAAACTGCGAGATATGCTTGGAGCAGGGTGGCGATCTAAGACACAAACCGGTGATAGATTGGAAGTAGGTGAATAGATATGGAAGGTCTTGAGCAACAGGCGTTAGGGTTCTACTCCTATTATTTTCGGTGGCTCTGAGCAGCGTCTCTTGGATCGATGTTCAACCAATGTTTTGAGGTGCAAGTACATAACCATAACTTAAATTTGGGAAAATCGCCAAATTGAAGCGGCAGTAGAGGCTCCTCCGGTGTCCTCGGCATTGGACAACTATAAAGGGAAAAGATGAGGAGAAGGTTGGGCCTTAGGCCGCTTGTGCTACACCATTATGGTCAAAGTGTGCTAGGTCTTACTGTTTCTACCTTTTCTTCATTGTGACTTGTTTGGCTTATGGAGAAATGACAACCTCTAACCCATATTAATGTTCATTCAAAGTTGGTTCGCTGCTCTGCCGAGTGAAAACATACACCAATGGGTCTTTATAGTCAATACTCATCATGACAGTTGCTTTGTCTTGTGGTAGTATAGGTTTAGATATTAATTTTATTTGATTTCTAGTATGCATATCCACATTTTTTGACGTAGTTTTAAGATTGTTTTTCAATTCGTAATTTGTAATTTTGAATTAAAATGCACTTTACGTGTGAGTAATCCTCGTTGTTTTAAGATCATTATTGGCTTTATGCCTAATGGAGTTATTCCAATTTTCTAAAACTAAATCAAATAAAAACTATTGAAATGTGTTGTCTTTTATCTCACTCTACTTCTGTAAGAAAACTTGCAAAGAATTATAAAATAATGAAAAAATTTCAGTTTAAACTACTAAACTTTAGGTCTAAAATCAGTTCATACCAAAACTTTTTTTTAATCAGTTTCATACCTCATCTTTTTTTTTTAATCAGTTTCATATCTTATCTTTCAAATAACTTCAATTTTGACCAAACATGACGTCATGTTTGGTCATGTTTGGTCAAAAATGCTGATGTGGACCAAATTAAAAATAAAGTTTTATACCTAAATTTTGGTTGAGAATGATGTCATTTTGAAAGTTTAGTTATGAAACTGATTAATAAAAAAGTTTAGGTATGAGACTGATTTTAGACTAAAGTTTATGTATGAAACTGATTAAAAAAAGTTTAGGTATGAGACTGATTTTAGTCTTAAAATTCAGGAGTGTAAATTGAAATTTTTCCTAAAATAATCAATGAATTACTAGATAGTTAACATTACATCGGTTGTTTTTATTATTTTGAAAGTTTTCAGTTGTTGTTGATCTGCGTAATTGTGTCAGAATGTGGATTGGTCAAGTTTGAATTCTTTCTCTTATTTTGATAATAACGTATGGTAAAACTAAAATATACGAAGGGTTTGAGAGCTCCGTTAAAACATGGGAGGTAAAAGTTATGGTTTTAAGTTGGTGACTTATCCGACGGCGGCTCCATACGACGTTGACTTCTGGCCTCACCGATGTGGCTGGGCTCGCTACCGAACGTGCATTGTGGGTGGTCGGGTGTAGTGGATCACGAGAAGGAGCCTTGATGAAATCAAATCGGGAATTCATTGGCAGGCCTATGTTGTGGTTTGCTGGCTCAGCGGTGAAGTTTTGTTGTCACCGATGAGTGGTGGTTCAGGGCTGGTCTGTAGTGGAGTGAGTTGTGGTGGCGGAGCGGTAGGATTGGGTGGTGGGGCATAGTGGCTTTCCTGGGTTTGTTTCCGATCAACTAGCTTTGAGCATACCAACACCTTTGGGTTAGGGGCAACATTGTTCGCCTTTTGACTTTGTCCTCAAACGACTGACGTAAGGACGATGATCAAGCCAGCAATCAAGTTCTTCTCAGACCTAGCCGAGGAGCACCTAGGATTTTTCTCCACCCACCGTAGAAAGGACGAATCCTACTTGAGCCGGTGTGATCAAGCAGAGCTAATTTTAAGACTGCAGTGCGTTTGCCAAAAGATTCTCTGACGAACAAGGATATTTGCTAGAGTTGTTACACTCTAACAATGATTTTGCAGGTGCAGGTATTCGTCTACGAATAGGTCTTTGTGAAGTAAGGATGGACTGTTTGCTCATGAATGAGACTAGGTGAGATAGATGCGAGGAATGTATACGGATAGGGTTTTGATGGAGTAAAAAGACCCAATGAATATTTTTAGTAGAGACTTGTTTTGTAGTGTGCAAAGTTGTTTATCTGTGTGTGAGTTGTTTTTCCCTTCATTCACTGATATGAAACACTATAAGTTGCTAACTGCGGAATCAAAAATAACACTAACACATGTATTTGGGTCGAAGAAATTGTTCTTCTCTTATTATTGTGCTTAAAGGTTACAATCTTTGTTGACTATGCCTTTGCTACAATAACACTAACTGTTTCGCTCTCTCCTTCTCTCTGGTTTTGGCTCTAGGCCGAAACCCTCTATTTATAGAGTCCAAAACTCTACAAATCCTTATCCAACTAGAAGACTACTCATTATCCTAGTTAGACAACTATTCCTCTTCCAAATAGGAGAAGGAATCCTAATTCCAAAAAGCTAAAGGATACACTTGTATCATGGCTCCCCCTCTTCCTAAAAGCTAAAGGATACACTTGTATCATAGCTTCCCCTCTTCTAGGAACATAAGCTCCCGTTTAAGTTAAAACTTGAAATTATATAGGAAACTCGAGAGTTCCTTTTTCCTTGCTGAACCATTTAGCATTACTTGGAACTTGACCAGCACGTCCAATCAGAAACGTCGTCCGCTATGCTTTACGTGTTGTAGTCACCTTTTGCTCCAAAATGAAATCTTCAGCTAATGGATACTCTTGATCAAACCACATGTCTTCAACTGATGGTAGGACTGTCAAGACCCACCCTTGGTTAACCCTTTTAATCCGAAGTAAATCTTACGGTGTCCACCTCAAGGGAACTTCTTACTGAAATCAACTAAGCACTTCTATAAACAATATAATTCAACCAAGACACCTTGAGCCATCTTACTTACCAAACCTCATTTACATTTCACCTAACAAATTCACACTTAGGGGTAATCAGAGCAATCAAACAGATAATATCTAACAACTACTAACGTCAACGGATTAATTGACTATGCCTCGCCTCCCGTATGCACGACCTCCTCTCAGCCACCCTATAAAACTGGGCATTTAAAAACGAAGGACCCAGAGAAAAGCATTTAAAAACAAACGTTAGAGTGAGTGGACAAAATATTCTGAAAATACCATGAGACGGGTCGACACAAACTACAACATCGAGTTCTTAAATGAGAAATTTGAAGAGTAGAAAAACTCAAAAATAAACTCGAGCAATAGCTTAATAAATTACTGGTCACAGTTAAAATCTCTTGGTAACTCATAAACCCTGTAAAAAGGTAACTTTTAGGTACGGGGTTTTACAATCTCCCCACCTTATAAAATTTCGTCCTCGAAATTCTTAACTACTCAAACCATTGCTACAGGCAATAACCAACCACTTTTCATTCTTTGTTTTAACAAAATCTCGGTTATTCGCCTCTACCATTCTCTCATGACGACAACAACTAAAGCAATTAATTTTCCTGAATCACCAAACTCTCGCTTGCCGCGAGGAAGATTCTTTCAAGAATACCTGAATTTTTTTCGTTGAACCTTAAATATTAGCACACACGCTGCCTATGTAGGACAGTGACTACCACGCCTAAGGAGCAAGGTTCGATGTCTTTAATGGATTTAAATCCTCCAATAATACGATACAATATGGAGCCAAAGCTCATATGTGTCAACAAGAAAAATCATGACAACTTGAGACACACGAACAGTTTCCTCACTTGTATAAGACTTCCTGATCTAGTTTACGCTTTCTATAAATTAATATGTTGAATAATCCTGTTGTGGAGAAATTGCTATCCCTCATCCAATCATTAATCAATCCACTTTGCACATATAGGACACGATTTGCCAATAATTTTTGAGTAAAACCGAAACCAAAGTCTTTAAACCTAGAAGATCTAAATCTCCAGATATCGTGATCTAAAAATTCTTATTCCTTACATAAAGACAAATTGTCCAGCTACACACCGCCTACTTAGTTATTCTGACAGAATAAATCTTGACTTTTACCTACAAGCCGATCATTCGATTCACTAATCCAAATTATCGCTTCATGGAATTACAGCGTAATTTATGACTGGTAATAACATACCACATGTACTATACATAGATGAGATGCCACCAAGGGTGGAGCTACCCTTTAGCATGAAGGGGTCCAGACCCCCCAAGCTTGTCTAATTCTCATATGATCATTCTTATATCATACAGATTGTACTGCAATTTCCTCTTGATTCGATCAATAGAACCCCCCAACCAATAACTATTGTGTGCTAAGTTTATCTCAGCCCCTCTAAGGTTAAATTTCTGGCTCGGCCACTGGGTGCCACAGACCTCCTTATCTCTTACATCATCCTCGATTAACGCATAGTGTAAAACCCGCATGTCATCCATCTCTATGCGTCAATTTTACAGTATCCGCATCACGATCTGACAGAGGATTTATCATTATAAAAATCTCAGAACCTTAACCGCTCATCACAGTCATTTCACTTTACTTATGTCTTCATTACCAATTTATCTGGCAACAATTGACAAATTTAAAAATCTAACATGATCGAACATCTATGTAAATTTAGTGCCACTAGTGCACACCCAAAGTAACCCTTGATCAATGCCTCTGAATTTTAATTTCACACCAAAATAATCCACATTGATCATCAAGAACAAGTCATTAAGACACAACATTTATAGATTACCAACACTGCACTGGACGCGTGATCATCACTGAGTCACATCGCACAACTAGACAGTTTCTAAACAAAACTGCCTCCATGGTCTTAACATTTACCATCAAGATCCTAGATTACGTGAACCGCTGTCATACATTAACAACCCATCTGATCATATCTTAATCTGAACGTGGTTTCAACACACCACGATTGATAATAGAATGTCGCTACTCTTAGAAACATACCTTACCGCTCTTAGTAATGAATTAGTTACCAAACTTTGACTCATAATACTTCCAGAGTCATCAGTGAACCTTTTTTCCAGTTTCACCGCATTTCATACTCACTGAAATGCTGACAATTTCAAAAGTCACATCTTGTGATTTTTCTTGCTACCATTTTACACTTGTGGTGCTAAGATTTGTCACTAAATCATACTTCATAACAAGTAGGGTCACTACTTAAATGACTCATGATCATGACAATACCAACAATTCTTCAATCCTCTCAGGACTACGATAAATTAATACCAATATTTGTTCCTTAAGATCCTAATCCTCACTCCACAGTTCGAAATTGAGGATACCGCCAATCACTATTGTGGAAATAATTTATATATATATATATACACACACACGTTTGAGGATACCTCTAATTAAAATAACTGATTAAATGCCAGTCAGTGGGTGATCAGATTCCCACGTCGACAAGCTCAGAAAATCACCCACTGATAATCAAGTGTCATACACAGACAATTTTGTTTGCAAATCGAAGCTTGAGAAACTAGGGACATTCTCACACTCTTATTCAATCATTCAATAGGCTTTGCTCCTGTAACACCCCGTCCCAAAATTTACCTTTTTACCGGAATTAGGCGGGTTATAGAGGGTTGTAACTGCGCTGTTAATTTCCCCGAAGTGTTAACGAGTGTAAGATTTGGAAATTTTAGTGGTATTGGTACGTATTTGTACCTTCGGGAAGAGTGTCAAAGTGTTCGGAGTTAAGGTACGCGTGGAAACGACTTATTTACTCCGTCGAGTTTCTCGAAAAACTTCTTTCACGAGAGTTAGAGTGTTCAACGATACGAGTCCGTGAAAATGCGGCCACTGATTTGGGTCAAGGTTATGGGCCGGTTGTAACATATCGGAAATTCGATTTCCTATTTTTAAATGGAATTTTTTTTTTCGAGTTATTTTGATTTTGATTTCAATTATCTTTCAATTCTTTGTACCTTTTGAAAATTACTTAAATTTCTAGTTTGTCAATTTTGTCTTTTGCCCGTAGAATTAGCATAGACGTTGTTACAAGTTTATAAGATTTTTCGGAACATAGTTCGGACATCGAAGTTATTTTTAATTAATTTTTAGAGTTTGATATTATCGAGAAATTTAATTAAAATAGAATTAGTGGTGGCTACAACCGGGTCGTCAGATTTGTTAGAGTCGGTTTGATATCAGCCATTGGTTCGTTATATATATATATATATAGACAGTGGAAGAGTTATTGACAGCATCAATTATCGCACAGAACCCAGACCGAATCGGCGCACGGCAACGACGGAGCTGCGATCGTCCCTCCACCTCAGACCGCCTCTCGGCGCACCACCGGTGGCCACGACGTCGCCTCGCAGTCCCCGACGTCATGGTGGTATTAGAGAGAATCGAAGGAGAGAAGAATTTTCTGGGTTTCGGTCAACTTAGGATTCCTGCCACGGCGGCGGCCATGAATGGTACCAGTGGCTTCGGGTCGACCTATTGGACATTTCTGTGGTGTTGGTTTTAGAAGAGAGAGCTTGAGGAGAGAGATTCGAAGAGGAGAAGCATTCGGAATTTCTCGGCCATGGTTCGGTGTTCTCCGGTCACCGGCGGAGGCAAATGAGGTATGAAAGATCATCTACTCATCAAGCTCTACTTATCTGTGTAATTAAATTTGAGTTTGGTTGAGTTTTGAGGAAGTTGGGACTTGGGCAGTAGAGGACCGCCGTGCGTGCCACTGTGCACGGTGGTGGCGGAGGTGTTAGGATTCAAATCAGGTTTTGGATTACATGTTGTTGAATATATGATTGTTCTCTGGGCTTAAATTTCATTTTGGATTGATTTTGAGGAGGGATTTTGGACAGTGTGTTGCTTCTGCTGTGTTCAGCGACGACGGCGGCGGTGGTGGTGTTTTGATACTTAGTTGGTTAATCTCTAGTGATTTATGAATCTCTAAGTAGGATTTTGGCTATTAGATTTATTAGAATTACAGAAAATGGAGAACTGGAGTAATTTGATTATCGAAAGTTTCTGTACAAGTCTGGTTTGCCTTACTTAGAGATGTTTTGGCAATTCTGGGTTTTGAAATAGTTATATTGATATTGACAGAAGCTATTTTAATTGGTTATGTTCGATTTCAAGAAAAGGATGAGTTTAGTGGCTGATGGTTAAGGTGGTTGCTCGGGAAGTAAGGTAGTAATGCATATTCATCCAAGTTTTGTGTTCAGATGAATTGGGAATGCTAAGTTGTGGTGGACAAGAGGAACTAAATGGTGGAGCCACGGAGATGTGTGTTGGGTGATGCCGTGCTTAAGTTGATGATGATGATGTGTTGTTAAGTAAGTCATGGTCACCTATTATATGCCTATACCACGGTGATGGTGGTGACTATACACTAACTTTGGAGTTAGTATTTAACTTGCTATTGATCAAGAAAGGAGAACTTGGTGTCCTTAGTAATTGTGGGTGTCCTTAGTAATTGTGAGGACTTGGGGTCGTTTTCTATTTTGAACTACATTTGAAGTAACTCGTCGACTTCAAAAGGATTTGGTACGAGAGGAACTATTGACAATACTACCTCTAGAGAAGTGGTTATTTACGTGGATGCTAGTATGTTATATTTATATGTGGAATTGTTGTATATAATTGTGGTGGAAGGTTCGGGATATTCCCGACAGATAATTGGTCGGCGAATAACTCAGTGGAGAGGTTAAACTCCGGATAGGTAATAGGCGTTACTATCCATATTAGTAAATCGACCAATAAATAGAAAAGCGGGATTTGCCCGGTTAGAACGTTAAACAAAATAAGAGATACGTGTGGCTTGATCCTTGAGGACATGGTATGTAGGCAGCCTGACTGGGATTCAGGTGCAGTCACAATTAATATTAGAAACCTAGGTCCTCTAAAATGTTTGGTTTAAAATTCAAATGCGGAAATCAGGATAACCTCCGGCTGAGAGGACTATTTCGGTTTTGTTTGGACCGTTTGAAAATGGTTTGGTAAAAATGGTTTTCCTTTCTCAAGGGGGATTATGAGTAAATATCTTTTGAGATGGGTCTCACATGTCCTATCTCGGGTTTAGGGAGGTAACCTCGGGTTGGGGCTTACCAGCTCCACTGCTGTCACTTCACTATTTTCACGCATCTATATCCGCATGCATTCGACCACCTACTAACAACATTTAATAATTTCATTAACCATCTCAAAAGTCAGAGCGACCATAACTATATCACTTCCGACCTGTCCTTAAATTTCTAGACCACCTACTCAACATCTTGCACAAAACTTTTGCCATAACGTCCTTGATCTCTATCTCGAAATTATGGAATTCTCCTAATACATTCTCGAAATATGTGAATGTATCAATTTTACCACATATACACTATCGAAATCAGTAGTTTGGCTGACGAAAAATTTTTGTCGGCTTATAAGCCAAATTCGTCGGCTAAGATCTTAGTCGACGAGTTATCGTCAGATAAGATGTCGTCAGTAAAGACTCGTCGGCTATGATGTTAGCCGACGACATAAAAGTGGTCGTCGGCTATAGTTAACACTAAGCTATCAAATTATTTTTCTATTTTTCGTTGGCTAAACTAAGACTAAAGCTGACGAAATAAATTTTTTGTCGGCCTTAACCTAAGAATTTGGCCGACGAAGTATAAACATTTCGTCGGCCAATTTAAAAAACTATAACCGACGAAATTTACTATAAATCGTCGGCTAAATATTTAAAAAAATAAAAAATTAAAATACTATAGCCGACAAAATATTTTCATCGGCTAAATACTACTATAGCCGGCGAATTAAGTCATATTTCGTCGGTTAAACGTTGAAAAAAATAAAATAAAATACTATAGCCGACGAATTATTATAAATTTTTGTCGGCTATAGTACTTTTTATACTAAAAAACTATAAAATTTGTAAATTATCATCCAAGCAAGCTGCAAATTGCACAAATAATTTCATATAACCAACAACATACACCATCAAAAGTAGTCTAAACGTTTTGCATTAAATTATTAACTTATAAATTGTTCATAAACCCATAATACTAAATAAAATCTATATCATCTAAATCTATATCCGCGCGCAGGAGGTTGCTGTTGAGGAGGTTACGACAGCTGAGGTAGGAGAATAGGCGTAGGCATGGGCGGAGCCGGAAGTCCCTGAAGCTGGGAAGCTGAAAACTCTTGCAAGTACTGGAACATCTGCTACTGCTGTGCCTGCTGGGTGGCATATACTGTCGCATTATACTCCTGTAAAGCGGCAGTATAGGCTGTCTGGGCGACTTGCTGTTCCCGTAGCATATGAACTTCTGCCTCTAGCTGAGTCGTTCTGCTGCTGGTCGAGGCTGCATTTTTTTGAAATCCGGGAGTGGTCTACAATACCCCCTCGCCCTTCTTTCTTAGACTCCGACAGTAGAAGTTATTTCCTCGCGGTGGGAATGATGTGCCCATGATCCTCGCCTTAACCCTGAGATCCGAAGTGTCGATCCGAGATATGGCTTTGGACATGTCTTTCTTTTGCGTGTCTGGCCATGTCTCCCTCACTATAGCAGTCATCACATCGTCACTAGCCTGTCTCACCTTCGCCTAATTGGATAGGAAAAAATAATTAATCAACATTTTGAAATATATATATATATATATATAATTCAAAAAATTTGAAAACATAAAACGACTTACAATATCCTTCTGGGCGTCAGGATATGCCTTTTCGTACGTAGACGTACCGGTTAACTTCTGGATGTTCCCTGACCGCCTCATCCATCAACGATGCGAACGGTCTAGATACGGCATGATAGTTCCTTGTGTTGCATTGTCGGTTCTGAGCGTTTGCCCCGGAAACGACCTACAAAGGAAAAAAAATTAGTAAAATATTTTAAAACGTACTAATTAATAACAATATAAGAAATTATTATTTTTATTTACCTGTTTATGAGGGTTGTTGTATTCTGAAATCAGAAGCCAACGCCACTCGTACTCCTTGAACTGGAACTCAAGGGGGGTACCAGACGTTCGTTCTCATGCGTAATCTAGTGGGTCCGTAACTCGTTCTTCCACTCCTTATACCTACAGATACCACAAAAAATTATAAATATTATTAATTACACATATAATTTTGTTTTTTCATTAACTTTCCAACGTACCTTCCCCCATGCACAACGTCTGTCCAGGTGTTCCTCAGGTAATGGGGAACGTCAAACCACACATGCATTAAAACATTTATTAGTTTAGTTTTTCATAAATCCACAATGTAATACATAATATTAATTGTGAATTTTTTAAACTTACCGACATTGCGTTGTGGCCATGTCCTTAACCTCCTGTGTGATCTCACCCCAGTCTAACCACAACATAGGGACTTTATCCCTAATGAGCGCTCCCATGCGGCCGGAGTACATCCTCGTCTTCCCGCCTGATACTATGTTCTCATCCCTGTCAGTATCGATGACGATCCTTCTTGAGGTACTCACGGTCTTCTCGAGAGCCTTCTCTGTGACGGGGCATCTCTTCTTCCTTGTCGGCTTGGTTCCGACGTTGCCTATCACAAATTGATTATTAATAAATTATTCTTATTATGACATTATAAGAAAACAAACTATTTATATTTCATTACATGAGGGCGTTGGGGCGGACGCGACAGATTCCGACTCTGTCGCCGATGATACCCTCGCTGAAATCAGATCCGTACCAAAAGGCACAAATTGGTACGCCGCTGATGGGGTCACTTGCGGGGGCAGTGGATAAATCGGCACCCCTAAGTCATCGACTGCCGGAAATGTAGGTTGAGAAGAGGCGGCGGCATCTGTACCCCAGAAGACCCACCCTCCGAAATAGTAGGGGCCGGAGTCGGTGCCCTGTGTATCTCAGGCATACGTGGTGTAGACACCTCTGCCTGAGTCAGAGGCCACAGCTGCCTCGAGGAGTGAGGGACGCTCGGTTGCCTCGAGGAATGTGTGGCCCCCGGCTGTCTGGAGGAATGTGTGGCTCCCGACTGCCTCTGCATCGGCTCTAGAAGGACGCACGTCGGGCTATCATGGGGCTCTGAAACGACTCTTGAGGGTTGCTAGACGTTCCCTCAGCCGATTCAGACCTTTGGTCCTTTAAACCCTTAGTTTTACTGAACAAGCCTTTTATCCTGTTTAAAATATTAATTTATTAAATCATTAGAATTTTTAATTTTAAATATTTTAATTAACACTTTTTTATCAATATATTAACAATCTTTATCAATATATTAATAAATTATATGAATATAGTAAAAATTAAAAAAATTCCTATAATTTGTACAATTAATATTTTAATACACAAAAAATTCCTATATTTTAACAAAAATTCAAAAAATTAATATATATACCTAATATATTATCAATATTTATCAATATATTAATAAATTATATGAATATAAATAGGTACAATTAATAACAATTCATAGAATTTCTACAATTAATATTTTAATTTCAATTTCAATTTTTAGTTTCAAAATTTTTAATTTCAATTTCAATTAAAACTGATAAAACCCCCAATTTAATTTAAAATTTTTTAATTTCATTTTCAATTTTTATTTCAATTTCTAATATCAATTTCATTTTCAATTTCTACAAAACCCAAATCTTATTAAATCTACAACAACATTATCAGTTTCAATATTAATAATCTATAATATTAATAATTCTACATATACACATTTCAATATTCAAAATAATTAATAATAATTCAATATATATTAGAGAGAGATCAAAACATGTACTTGAGAAGGAGGAGGGTGTGTGGAGGTGAGGAGGAGGGTGTCGAGGTTAAGAGGAGGTTGTGGAGGCAAGGAAGAGCCGAGGAGGAGGTTGTGGAGGTGAGGAGGAGGGGTTTTGAAGTGAGGAGGAAGCTGTGGAGGCGAGGAGTAGGGGTTTTGAGGCGAGGAGGAGGTTGTGGAGGCGAGGAGAGTTTTTTTTTCAATTTAGGGTTTCAACTGTTTCGGTCGAAACTGGGTTTGGATAAATAGACTTGACTTTAGCCGACGACATAAGAAACTCGTCGGCTATAATCATGAAACTCGTCGGCTATAATCATGAAAATTCGTCGGCTATAATTCTTTTTTTATTTATTTTCAATTTGTAAGTATAATTATAAATTAAAACAAAAATCCGACCGTCAGATATCATCATTATGTTGAAACATGTGTGTGGGTAAATTTTCAGCTTGATCCGACAATGTTAAGAACTCGATCCAGACAGTCAATCCTATTAGTCAAACCCCTAAACGCAAAGAAACGATAATTTGACCGTCTAAATTACGTATTTTTCCCGGACCTTCAACCACAAATAGTTTCAAATCGATGAGATGCAACCAGTAGTATAAAAATTTTATGAAAAATAACCATCGGAGATAGGGCTGCCTCTAGGGAGAAAGAATGAAAAAAGGTATTGACCGCAACTATCAACACCGAAACTTTATCGGAATTACATGATATTTCAACCGTAGACATATTTCATCGTTTCGGTCATATCTTATTTAACGACTTTTTTTCCTTTGAAGCTTCTACGTATAGTTTGTTTTTAAAACGGGACATTTACTTAACACTTGGTAAATTAGTTATACAACACTAGTAGGCATGTTGTGATTATGATGATCAATCTTGTAAAACGAAAATCCGACCGTTAGATATCATCATTATGTTGAAACATGTGTGTGGGTATATACCCAGCCGCCAAAATAGTTCGCGAACTCCTTGTTGTGGTATTCGAGATCACCTTGAATGTCTGGACAGTATAAATGGATGTCTTTCCAGTATTCAACTTCTGGAAAGTTAATCAATACTCACCAATATGGTATGACTAGCTCATGTGGTTCAACTTGTAGGACTCTGGCAAAATTCCATAAACTTCAACATCATTAGAGACTATAGAAAGGTTGAACTTCGGTACATCTACCGGTATGGTTTGTAGAGTTTCCTTCAACGCTCCTAAATACAACTTCATGTAGGTGACGCACTCGTGCGCAATATGTGTCAGCTATACATCCTTCAGGCGCGGATTTATTAGCCACATAAGTTTTGTAGTCTCCAAGTTGCCTATATATAAATAAATTGTTGTAATATGTTATGATTATATATTGAACATGTAAATTATGTATTTAGGTGTAAAAAACATACCTTTCCATGGGGTACATCCAAGTATAGTGTACTGGACCGGTAAGCAACAATTGCTCAGGAAGATGGATCATCAGGTGCAGCATGATGTCAAAAATTTGGAGGAAATATCATCTCAAATTTACACATGATATAAATAATGCCCTGTTGCATTTCCTGGAGGTCAGATTTTGTCACTTCCCGTGTGTATAACTTTTGGAAGAATCTTGACAACGCTACTAACGGCTCCACCACCTGACGGGGAAGGAACGGTCGAATGAAAATAGGAAAGAGACGTTGTAGCAGAATATGACAGTCATGACTCTTTAACCCGTAGATTTTATTTTCCAGAATGTTTACACACCGGGCTATATTTCCTGCGTAGCCTGAAGGATACTTCACATAACTCATCCACCTGAAAATTACGTTCTTCTGTTCAGGCTTCACGGTGTAAGGAGCTTGAGGCATTTTTTCTTCCCTTCGTTCAACCAAAAATGTCTTCGTATCTCCATTTTTAAGATCAATATGTGCCTTCGGACCGTCTTTCGTCTTCCCTCAAAGTTCAGCATTGTTCCTACCACACTGTCGCACACATTCTTTTCTATGTGCATCACATCTAGGTAGTGTCTGATCAACAACTTACTCCAGTATGGGAGTTCCCAGAATATGCTCTTATGTGTCCAAAATTTATACCTGTCGGGTCTGTCAGGTATTGTTGCCACAATATTGGGATGATTGCTGAGCTGCCCAAAATCATACTCATTAAGCACTGCTAAAATTTCTTCTCCCGTCCATCTTTTAGGAGGTACACCGTTTTCTACAGTCTCATCAAATGCCTTGTCATCGAACCACCATTCGTGATCATACGGAAGGAGAGTACGGTGACCCAATCTGTATATTTTGTTGCAATGACTACTGCTCCCCTCATCGCTAAGGCACTCTGGACAAGCCTTGTATCCCCTAACAACGTTGCCCGACAACATCCCACGGGAAGGAAAATCACTGATGGTACCAACAAACATGACATGCATCTGGAACATCTCGTGCATGTACTTGTCATAAGTGGGATGACCAACGTCCCAAAAAAACTTAAGCTCTTCAATCAAGGGTCTCAAATACACATCGAGACACTTCCCTGGATAATCGGGCCCCGGAATCAACAAACTCAACATATTATATTCCTTCTTTATGCACATCCATAGAGGAAGGTTGTATGATACCAAAATCACCGGTCATACACTGTATTGATGACTCATGTTGCCAAAAGGATTGAACTCGTCGGATGAGAGTCCGAGCCTTACATTTCGGACCTCTGACACAAAATGAGGAAACTCACGGTCTATATGCTTCCAAGCCTCCCCGTCAACAGGGTGTATAAGGGTATCTTCGCCATGCAATTCCCTATCAGCGAGCCATCTCATAGCTTTGGCCGTGTGTGATGACATGTACAACTGTTCCAACCTATCCCTCAACGGGAAATACCGAAGTACCTTCACAGGTTTCCTATTGCCTGCAGGAGTCAGCTTATACCTATGACTCTGACAAACAGGACATGCGTCAAGGTCATCAAGGTCATTCCCTTTTAGATCTTTACCCCAGAAGAGAACACAGTCATATCTGCATGCATGGATCTTGATGTAGGAAAATCCAAGATCTTTCAGGATACATCAGACCTTATGATGAGTGGTAGAAAGATGATGACCGTGGGGCAGCATCGAAGCAATGTACTGTAGATAGTCATCAACAGCCTTCACGGTCGATTTTGTCTCAACTTTAATCTTCATAACGTCCATCACACTTTCAAGAACCGTCTTCTGACAACCGGGGTACACAGGGGTCTGTTGGAAAGCAAGTAGTTTATTGTATCTGTCAATACCAGCAGTGTTGAGAACTCTAGGCAAGGGCTACACCAGCTCATACATATACGGTCCTTCAGAGCATACACCGCTCTCATAAGGAAACGTATCGTTGATGAAGGCCGTTGTTGGATCGTTCGATGTACTACCCGTCTCAGAAAATTGCCCATGATCATGCGGACCCCCTGATGATGTTTCACCGTGATATATCCAACATGTGTACTTCTCCCAAAGCCCATTACTCTTAAGGTGCTGCCAAACCTTGTCAATTGCAAATCGATACATATCGCTGCAACACTGACATTTAGTGCACGGGCAATAGAAAATGTATTCCCTTTAGCATTATCCATCACATATTCAATAAAACTAATAATTCCTTTACCATATCTTTTGTCCCATTTTGGAAGCGAAATCTAACTCTTATATATATCTAGCTACTACTACTTATTAATAACAACTTCATATATACTATCAAATCAAAATCGATCAACTCAATCACACTCAAAATCCAATAATTCAACTCAAATTAAAACTAAAAATCAATATATATATATATATATATATATATATATATATATATATATCTCAAATAGAACTCTTAAATCAAGATATATACACATATAAGTACCTATATATAGCTCCACAAACTAATTTTGGACAGATTTTAACGACACTTAACAATTTCGACAACTCCCAAACTTTTTCTCCCGTTTTTTTTTTTCAAATGAGCTGCATGTTGTCTAGATCTGGAAATATAAGGACTTTTAGCCGACGACATTACATATTTCGTCGGCTAAACTTTTAAAATTTCGTCGGCAATAGTTTTCAGACTATAGCTGACGAAAAAATTATTTTATCCGACGAAAACACATTTCGTCGGCTAAAATTCTCAATTTAGTCGACGAAAATTTACCTTAGCTGACAATTTTTTTTTCGTCGGCCTGTTTTTTTTTCATCAGCTATAATGTTTATGCTCGTAGTGATAACTACAACAAAATAATTATGTATTGCCAGCATGTGCTACCTAGACTCCAATTTACCACTTCCCTACCAAGGAGGGTAAACACGTACGCATATGGGGTATACCCATATAAATCTCTAGCTGTCGAAACAGTGATGTTAGCACAATTTGTTCCTACATAACACTAATACCAAGTCAATTAAGATTCGTATCTCTACCTCCAGTACCTCAAGCACTCTTACTCCATGACTCGATGGGCCTACTGCCACATCCACCATCTTTAGTAATTTTCAAAATGATTTATCTCCATCTAACTATCGAAATGCTAACCCAATCCATAACCGAACTCCAACACCTCCTAATTAGGATACTTTGACCAACAGATGCACAACACACTTTAAGGATAACATGAGCCCCAAGACATTTGGTGACATTATTATTTCCTACCTTTATGATTACTGTAACACCCCGTACATAAAAGTTACATTTCTACAGGGGTTTATGAGTTACCGAGAGCTTTTAACGGTGATGGTAATTTAATAAGTTATTGCTCGAGTTTATTTTCGAGTTTTTATAAACTCTCCAAATTCTTCATTTAATGACTCGATGTTGTAGTACGTGTCGACATGAGTCTCCTGATATTTTCAGAATATTTTTTGGAGATTCCGTCTATTTTCTACGAATTTTTGAAGTTTTTAGTAATTTTTAATTACCATTTTGGTAAATAGTTTTTAACATTTCAGATTTACTTTTTACTTTTCTTTAAATCTGGACTGTTAGATCTTTTCCAGATTGAATCTGGACCGTCCATTTTCATATAAATATAGGTGAGAGGTTTGACTCGGTCAAACCTCCCATTTCGGGTCAACTCAGCTCTCCCAAGCTCTCTCTGCCCCGTCGTCCTCGACGGTGCCTGGCGGCTTCCGGCCACCGCTCGAAGTTGGACCACTCCCTTTCTCTTGCCCTTCTCTTCCTCTACCTAGCCCAGCCTCAAAATCCACCAAACAGCCACCATAATTGGAGATCGAGCGAGGAAGAGTTCCGCCTTTGTTGGCCGGGTTCAGGTGACAAGGCGGCGCGTGACCGGTATTTCTCTTCTCACATCTTCTTCTTCTTCTTCTTCTTCTTCTTCTTCTTCTTCCTTTCCTTACTTTTTGCTTGTTCGATTCGAGTCTAATTCGAGAATCCCTCTTTTCTCTATTTTCTGCAATTTCTAGGTTTCTCTGTTTTTCTGCAATCGTGTTCTTGGAGGTTCTGGTGGACTTTGGAGCTCAGGTGAGGCTGCAGGCAGCTGATGGTGGTTAGGCAGAGGCTCTGCTTGTGGAAGAATCAGCAAGGAGGAATGCAGGTTTTGGATTGGAGATGATTGGGGGCCGAGGAGCTGCTAGATTGACTCTAGGAGGGAGTAGGCAGCAGAGAGGCTGCTATTGAGGTTCTAGGTCCGAGTTTGGACGAGCAGTAGGTAAACTCGATTCCCCCTAATGTTCTTGTTGCTGTGTTGTTGATATGTGTTTTATCGAATTGGTGTTGTTGTGGCTGAAATTGTGTTGTTTTGGATTGTGCATGTCGTAACTTGGAATCTGGAATTACGAGGGAAACTATGGCAAAATTCTGGCAGGTTGACCAGAATTCGGCAGAGGATTCCGACAAGTCGCCGAAATCCGGTGACGGTTCCGACAAGGCAGTGAATCCGGCAGAAATGCTGAAGAGGTAGTCTTCGACTCCTTTTATTTAAAATGGGTCGTTTCCATTTAATCGAGTTAACGGTCGTAATCGGAAAGTTACATTTACGGAAAACTTGCCTTAAATAGGAAGTTTCCATATTGGAAAACTTTCCATTTTAGAAATGTTTTCATTTTTGGAAAGTTGACCGGTAAAAGAAATGTCATTACTAGTTAAACGGTTAAAATAAGCAAATCAGAACTTTAAATAAGAATCTGGTCGACTCAGAAATCTTGGTCAAAAATCGAGTTGATCGTTGTAAATAATTTAGATAATTTCATAATTGGTATATCGACTTAAGGTTAAAGAATTGGTCTAAGAGACACGTTGGGTGTCCATAGTAATTCCACAAATTACTATACGATACCTAACGTCAAATGAAATAGTATGGAAAATCGATATTTTAAGGTTGCGTACGGAATCTAAATTTCAAGTCGATAATCAGAAATTAGCATAATGGTTGAAAGTTGTTAAAAATGAAGGAATTTGGTCAACTCCTGGTCAAATTAGGACTTCCTAGTCAAACTAGGAAAAGATCAAGGCAACGGTAGTAAAACTAATTTGTTGGATTAATTGTACAATCTATGGTCGAACGTGAGATGAACTCGACAATGTGGATTTTTTGAGGTTGCGCTCGAGGGGCATTCCGAGCAGTGAGGAGGTCGCATTAAGTACTGTGAGTGGACATTTGTTTTGAATTAATTCATGTCGTGTGTTTTATACTAAACAATATGATTTTATTGATTTAATGAGCCGGTGGGGCCGAGAAGGTGGGTTGCTCCCCTTCCGTAAGCCCCTAGGTCATGTCGGCTGAAATTTATGTTATGCCGATTATATTTGGAAATGCATTGTTTTATGGCAATAGTTTTGAGGATGGTCGGGGAACCGTGCCTCATGCCTGAGATACATGTTTTAATATCCCCGAGAATGAGTCATATAATAATGACTTTTCGTATTTGCTTGTTTTCTTCACTATGAAGGGTCGTCATATATATAAAGATGCTAGCTAGCTAGCCATACGACCCCCTCACTTTGGAAGTGGAGCGGAGCAATAGTAGCCCTAGAGGGTTCTGACTCTAGCTTGAGAGGCTTATTGTCATGGTGGAATCTCTCCGCCTTGAAGGGTCATTATATTACTTATTAGCCTTAAAAGTTCCGACTCTAGTCTGGGAGACTCTCCATCATGGTGAAACATATTCTCCTATTTTTAATACTGAGTTTTAAGCCAATGAGATTGGCAAGTGATTTTTGTTTTTCAAAAGGATGATTTGAGATTCTTTCCCGAGGAGGCATGCATAAATGATTTCTCGGAACAATAAGAAGGAGAACGTTAAAATTAAGATATTTTCTCAAGTCTGGATATTATTTTTATCCACTCACTCTAACGTCATGTTTTTAAATGTTTTTCCTTGGGCCCTTCGTTTTCAAATGCCCAGTATTGCACTGTTGCTAAGAGGAGGTCATGCGTACTGAAGACGATGCATAATCAAATTAACAGTTGTCGCTAGCTTGTTTATTTAGGTAGCACTTCCTTGTAGATTTGCTCTGATTACTCCAACTTAGCTTAGTTTATTTTATTGGTGAAGTGTAGATGTGATTTTGGGGGCAGGGTGGCTCCGAGTGCTGGGAATTGAATTTTATACTATTGTGGAAGTGCTTAGTTGGGTTGTCCCATAAAGCATTCAAGTTACCCATCAAATCTATCAATTCCTGAATTTCTTTAATTACGTCACATCATGGACTCGTCACCATACCAAGTCCATTGACCTTTAAATATCAACACTAAAATCCTTGAGTCAATCTACTTTTATACGTTCACTGGTTTCCCTGAAACCACACTTAAGGTGAATGTCAACAAAATCTTGACAAACATCAATTCTTAATAATCATCTACTCAAAATTACTTCAACTATGCAACTTCTACTACAGTTCTCAATATAGTACACAAACGCTTTTAATATCCCTTACAGCTCTTCACTTCTGAGAGTCTTTTAACTCAGACACTAAGGCCTCGCCTTAGGCTTTTACAAGACCATCCTTGCCAAATAACACAACAGCCTCCCAAGCATGAATCAAGTGTTTCATCCACCGAGCATTTGCACAAAATGCTCAAACAATGTTAACTAAAATGAGTTTCCAACTCGAGTTCCAAACTCATAACTTTATTCCAAATCTCCATTAATCACTTGGAAACTCACAAGAAAAATGACCCCGAATTTAGCACTTGACTGGATTCGACCGCATGTCATACTGAAGGATGATGGTGAAAATTGTTTGCAAATGGCCCACATAATCCATAATCTTCTTGCAATTCCATCTTTTAAAATTCCCCAAGATTATATCATGATTTTAGAATAAAATCACTGCATGCATTTAAATCAAAATAAAGGTTCACTTACGATATCTCCCGATAATTAGTATAAATATCCCTTCATGCCTCACATGATGCATAACAATTATAATTAAATTCTAGAAAATCAAATAAACTCACAAAAAATGTATAAACCCTCCTTCCCGACCCACTTAAATATAACTACCCTAACTTATTCATACAGAGAACCAGCATAACGATCGATATAAACATACATTCTCATATATCAATGTTATCCTTAGACGTGCTTATTTATGTAATTTATCAAACCATGAAATTTAACTCATGTATATACTAACTAGAAACATAAATTTACCGAAAATTCCACTCCTTGTAAATTTTCTAAATATGGAACTTATAATCACAACTAATCATAATTTCAATCATTCACCAATATTTATATGAATCACACGTCACCATAATATGGCAACCCAATATCCCATTTTATATATTCATATATGATATATGTACATATATGATATACATATACATATATATATATATATATATATATATAAGCCATATAATCATTCATCTAAATCAAGTTGCTACAATCCATATATATAAACAAAATAAATATGAACTCTAATATGATGTATTTAACCATCACTCTGACATCTAACTCAACATCACAACCACCACTTATTCCTGAGGAATCATACCCCCGCTCTGATACCATTGAAAGAACCCACCACGGATTACATCCCTTTGACCCAAGGTAAATCCTGAGGGATCCGTCTCAAGAGAGATTTACCGCAACCTCCTTTGAAATGGATAACTTTTTTTTCAAATATTTGTGACTGCACCTGCACATTTGATCGGGCTGCCTACGTACCTTTTAAAAGGGGTCAAACCACTCGTAGTTCAACATATCACTTTTGATTAAAGCGACCAAGTCCTTGAAATCACTAAACACCCAAAATACAAGCCCACTAATTTCTCCACACCTTTGGAGCCGACTATACTACTCTCATAATACTCCAAACTCCTCTTCCAAAAAAAATAATCCAAACTCAATTTGAACCACTATTAAATGCACAACTGCCAATAGCAAAAATACTTATCGTTCATCCTCACCCCACTCCTAAAATTAGTGGGAATCTGGACTTAAACCTCTCCATTAGCGTAAACATTCTTTTAACAAATTCCGCATGTCTAACGATACTTGTTTAATAGTCGGTTATCAATTTATTTTAGCCGTTAATATCACAAATCTTCAGAAAATCCGAATCCTAACCAAGATTACTCCAAAAATTATTAACTTTCCACCATTGGGCTTCTCTTATTTTTAACAATTTAATAAGCATAAAAACTGCCCAAAAAGTGACAGCGCCACCACCAGCTCTTCCGCCAGTGGCGGCCGGTCGACCACTGGATTCCGGCCAGCTCGGATTCCTACCAAATTTTCACAAAATGTTCCTCTCAACATTCCGAACATCTTTCATGAAGAGGTCAAAGACCAATTCGAAGCTTAAATAACCCAATTGAACCCAAATTAATACTAAAATTTCCTAATTCAAAACCCTAGAATTTCAAATCATAAATTCTCTTTACCTAGCTCGAATCGAGTTGAGCTCTTTAGAGGGATTGCTATACATGAAAAACCCTTTCAAACAAGACCAATAGCTCTGGCTATGGTGGCATGAGATGAGAGAACTCCGGCCACTGTGAACAGTGCACATGCGCTCATTCTCAACGTGATTGCTCCCAATCGGCGGTGAATTATCACCAACCAACTCTCTAGACTTAAAGGTGGATGTATAAGCTTCAAAACCACACCAAGATTGCAGCCTAACTCACCTTGACAATGGTTAACAGAGGCCGTGAAAATCGTCGAGTCAGAGAGCTCGACTAGCTGTTACAGTAAAAATTTCTGATTTTTCACTTCTTACCCTTACCACTCAGGTAAACCCCTATTTATAGTCATTTTACCTCATAGTAATTTTACCTTTTTACTCATAACTTTCACATGCAAACTCCTATTTGAGCGTGCAACATGTCTAAGAACTCGTATTAACGTCCTTTACGACTTTCATGAAGAAAGTTTTTCCAAATTATCGACTTAACCAAAAGTCAACCTTTAGAGTCCTTTACGGTAAAACGGTTACCAAAAAGAATAATTGACAATTTACTGTAAACTTCATAAATCCACAGAAAATAGTCCGTCGCTCCGTAAAATAATCTGAATATATCGGTAAACTTGTATTAACACGTACTACAACTTCAGACCTTTAAATCCATTATTTACCGATTCTATAAAAACTCGAGCAATAACTTATAATATTTATGAACGTTGTCAAATATCTTCAGTAACATTTACAACCCGGTAAATAAGTAACCATTAGGTTCAAGTCGTTACACAACCGGTCATCAAAGCCTCCTCCCTGACTAGCAACCCGTCCGACCACCCTCGACGAATGTCGCGAGGCCATAGGCCTGCGCCAACGTCGCTGCGCAGCCAGGCGAGCAGTGAAATAAATCTCGAAAAAGTCTAGAATTAGAGCGCGTGAGGCATGTTCTATTGTAAACTAGTTTAGGATTATTCCAGTTTTGAGTTCTAATTTGTCCTCGAGTCAATATTGCATTCCGCAGATTTCACAGATCTCTCTTTGAATGCGTGTTTCCCAAGCTATACAGTTCACTATATTATGCACAATTATCTACAACAATGGTAGACAAGCTGATCCCCCTACCCTATCCTGAAATTTCATTAATTGAGGAAAAGGAAATAGTTGAAGATTTTCCAATTTGCTACCATCATTTTTGTAGAAAGGAACTCATAGATGGCAAACCTAGAAGCACTACAAGCTCATATAGCACCGCCCAACCATAACGAAACTGCATCTTACCGGAAAAACTTATAAATATTGCCCAAATTATACTTATTTTACGGATTACAAAGAACTTAATATAAATTGCTACGACAAAAATATGTTTGAATTCTTCGTTTCATACGATTAGAATTCAACTCTGACAATTTTATTACTGTTTTCCCGTACTCATAAACACATGGTATCTAGAGATGTTTGAGATTTTTTTAAAGCATTGTTCGACAAACATAAAACATCTTCGAAGTTTTTATGAATTTTAGCAAAATTCTTATCTTGTAAAATGTAGGCAGAAAAATACCGTAATCTGTGTCCACTGAGTTGACCCAATGTATTGGTTCGTTTTCTTGCCTTTGATTACAAAGCAATATTTGGTCAGGTCTGCCTATTTGAGAGAGAGAGCACACGAGAGTTTCTGGAAAGACGTAAATAAATACTCGTTTGTCAACTTGAAATGTTTAATCCTACACGTTGGTCCTCAAACATAATGCAGGCTCAGTTCAAAAGAGCCTACACATATTGCCTAACCATTTAAGCAAAGAGAAAGAGAAGCCAAGCCAGACAAGAGACATCTCTGAAAGTCTCTCCAGCTCCAACCCCTTTGAATAATGTAAGCAAGAGACTTTCATATGGTATTCTGTTCATGATTTGGGTTTGTCTTCATTGTTCTGGTTCTGGTTTTGGTTTTGGTTTTGCTCATACGGGTCATGATTGTCTACCTTGTTGATCTTCCATTCCCATGTGGGGTTTTCATTGTTTTGATCCTCCTGTTTAATCTTCTATTTCTTCATGTGTGGTCTCTTGATCTTCAATTGCATAATATGCTTCTGAATTTTTGATCTTTTGTATGTTCCAATGATTATCTTGGTCTTTGTGTTCCATTGTTTCATTCCTAGCAGTTTTCAACCATTTGGGAATTTTAACTGCCTATATGAACTATTTATGTGACAGTTGATTCAGTGCTGCAGAGAAATATCACACTTAATCTCAGCTAGGGAGTTTCTGTAAGATTCAATACAATGAAGTGTTTCTACTATTTTAAAGAAAAGTCTAGGACCAGGGAACAAAGATCAGCTCCTGAGCTAAAAGACCAAAGCGGCTCTGATTATTCAGGAGCTAGTAGGGTGATTAAGTCTTCCTGCTCAGCAAATTCACCCCGCGGTATACCGGAATTGTATGAAGAAAAGGCTCATAATTTAAGGGTATTTACTTTGCAAGAGCTGAGGCAGGCAACAAATGATTTCAATAGGTTGCGTAAGATTGGAGAAGGTGGATTTGGCAATGTCTATAAGGGTTCAATTAAGCCTGCTCAGTCCAAGGGCGATCCAGTTGTAGTCGCCATTAAAAAGCTTAACAATGATGGCTTACAGGTATGAGTGTTGAAGCATCTTCCTATTAAATTTAAATTGAATTTTTAAGCAGTGTGATCAAGATCTCTTTGATTTTTATTTTAATCTTGCCAGGTTAGGTGTTCTGACTTGTTCTCATTATATATCTAAGCTTTACTATTAAATTGCTATCTGAATTATTTATGATTTACTACCAAGTCTTCTGACTATCCCAATCTGTACCATGACACTTTTAAATGGTATCAGCAACCTTGTTTTTGCCACTCTGTTGATTAAGTCTTCACATTTTTTATCCATTTTTTGCTTGCAATGTTGAGATTCTTGTCGAGTCAGAACTCAAAAGTGTAATGCTTCCTATGTTCTAGGCTTGTAGCACATCAGGTGATTCAGACTTATATGACTATAATGGTGATGGAAATGGAAGCTTGTGCCTTCATTAGTCCATGACCAATTTCTTCTAATCTTGCTAAATACCATTTCTCACAATTATCTGTTTTCATTTAGGGTCACAAACAATGGGTAGCAGAAGTTCAATTTCTAAGTGTTGTGGAGCACCCGAATCTTGTCAAACTAATAGGCTACTGTGCTGTGGATGGAGAAAGAGGAATTCAAAGACTACTTGTGTACGAATACATGCCAAACAGAAGTTTAGAAGATCATCTATTTAACAGGACATACCCAGCTATTCCTTGGGAGACAAGATTACAGATAATACTGGGAGCAGCTCAAGGATTAGCTTATCTCCATGAAGGATTGGAAATTCAGGTTTGCTACAGACATTAACATTAACACTAACATCACTTCCACATCCCACATCTTTTATTTTTCTTCATATTTTTAGCCTACACTACATCTTTAAAGATCGTAATTTTGACTCTCTCATGTTCTGATGTAGGTGATATATCGAGATTTTAAATGTGCAAATGTGTTACTGGATGAGAATTTCAAACCAAAACTTTCAGACTTTGGGCTTGCGAGGGAGGGGCCAATGGTTGGGCATACTCATGTGTCAACTGCAGTAAGTATTTTGTGCACTTCTTTCTTATTTGCAGCTTTCATGAAACTCGTACTTAATGGAACTTGGTGATTTAATAATGAAAAAATGCTGTATACATTTGAAGCAAAGCATATATATTAGTCATGGAACCTAAATATTAGTACTTCAAGAATTTAGTTGCAAAGTACTGCATCAAATGCTGAACAATTGAGTTTAGTTGGAGCATTTCGTAAAGAACCTACAATTATTACTTATTAGGACTACTATAATGCTAATTTGCTAAATAGAATTCATTTCACCACAGGTAGTGGGAACTTATGGATATGCTGCTCCAGATTACCTTCTGACAGGTCATTTGACAACTAAGAGTGATGTCTGGAGCTATGGTGTGGTGTTGTATGAAATTTTGACAGGCAGGCGATGCTTAGAGAGAAACCGGCCAAGAACAGAACAGAAACTCTTAGAATGGGTGAAACAGTTTCCTCCTGATAGCAAAAAGTTTGGCTTGATGATGGATCCTCGACTTGAAAACAGTTATTCAAGTAGTGCAGCAAGAAAAATTGCCAAGTTGGCTGATAGTTGTCTGTCAAAGAGTGCAAAAGACCGGCCAATAATGAGTCAGGTAGTAGAGACATTGAAGCAGATCATCCAAGACTCAGAAGAGGCCAACCAAACCGAGAGAAGTCCTGAATCTTTTGAAAATGACCAAGTTGACTCTAGCACAAAGGAGAATCATTTCGGGGCCTCATAGTCGTGGAAAAGAAGAATGACTCACCTGGCAAAACTAGGAGAGCATGTGGAGAGTGCTAGTAGAAGAAGATTCATGATTATGCAGAGGGAAAATGTTACTTGACACTAAACCATCTACCACACTTGTAATTTTGCTTAATGGTAGAGTTTAGTGGCTTGTTTTTTAGGAAAAGAACTGGAGCCTGTACTGCAGAAAAGTTTGAATGGTATTGGACAATTATAACGTTTGTTCTGCTAGAATGATCCTTATACCACTAGGAATATACCTTATAATCAGTTAAACGATCACCATCTTTTTTCCTCACTCTTAACATATACTTGGCCAACTATAATGAGTTGCTCAGAGGTAGAACCACCCTACAAGCACAACAGAAGGTTAGTTGTAAGTGTTGGAGTCAATAAGAGCTATAGAAACTACTAGATCATGCATTGTTCTACCTGTTAAAAGAGAATAAAGTTAGCTTCTATCTCAAGAGGTCTCATTATATTGTTACTACAGTATCAATAAAGTGAACGTTTTTCTAAAAAACGATTGGTTATTTAATTTTTTTTGGTATAAATGAATGAATAAAAAACAGCAATAACAGAGCCAAAGTTAGCACAGGAGCCTCAACAAAGAGGAACAAACTAGGAGAAAAAACCAACACCTCCTAGAGAAAAACCAACAGCAAACTAAGAGGCTATTCTCCATTCATGAAAAATAAAAGCGTTCAAAGGAGAATGAGAGATCTTCCAAGACAGTAAAAGGCAAATGGACTCCACAATTCCTCTCAACACAACAGATGGAGGAAGCCTTTCATTACGAAAAGTGCGGTTATTTCTCTCGCACCAAATTGCATAAACAACTGCTTGTAAAACTAACTTCTTGATCGCAACATGTAAAGAATTACCTTTTCAGTTAGCAGGCCACCCAAGGGATGTAACCAGACCAAGAGAGGAGATGTCTGTTCACATCACACTTGGACAACACTTGAGACCATATACCAGAGGAATAGGGACAGTTAAAGAAAAGATGGTTGTGATTCTCAGCAGCAGCAAGGCAAAAGACACAATCTGAGACATCAAGCGGCGAAAACAATATAACACGATCCGTAGTTGATAACCGTCCTCTGATAGCAAGCCATAAGATGAAGCTCCATCTTAGGACACATCTACTAAACCAAACTAGGTGATACCAAGGAACAATATGCCTAGAAGGACGAAGAGTATTCCAAGCAGAAGAAGTTGAATAAGACCCATTAGGAGAGAGTCCAACGAACAACATCACTAACTTCAGAATTAGGGATGATTTGAGTCAAAGAAACTCGAATATCCAATAACTCACGAGAGGGGGAGGGAAATCTCCAATGCTTATTACTGATAGTATCACTCACCATGACAGTCTAAGAATATGGGGGCCAAGCGGATGTCAATTATCAAACCATAAAGAAGTAGCCTAACCATCACCAATGATATTGACAAAGAAAGATCGACATATCTCCCTAATTTTAAGCAACTTTGTCCAATCCCACGAACATACTGAAGGAAGCAGAGCATTCCAGAACGAATTACCTTAATAAACCTTCACCCAATAAGTCCAAAAGTTGGAGGAACCAAAGACAAAGTTCCAAATATGGCGGATCATCAAAGCTTTATTCCAACAATGCAAGTCTTTAATACCAAGCCCTCCTTTAGATTTAGGGATACAAATGTCAGACCAAGCAACTTTAGCAGCAGCTATACCCAAGCAATTAACAGCCCATAAGAAACAACGAAACATTTTCTAGATATCCTTGAAAATTTCTTCGGAAGAATCAAATGAGAAGCCCAGTACACTTGGATGGTAGATAAAACAGATTGGATAAGCTGCAGTCTACCACCTTATTCTCCCAACTTTATAAATGAGCCTCAATTCGGTCAAGCAAAGGAGCATAGTCCTGCATTCTCTATTTAGAAGTGATTAGAGGAATACCTAAATATCGAACTGGACACGTTCCTAAGGAGATGCTCAAAACTTGAAGGATAAAGTCACTTGAGTTCCCATCAACACCAACAAGAAAGATTTTGCTCTTATGAACATTCGCTGTAAGGCCAGATAAAGACTCAAAATTAGAGAGAGCAACATGTAGAGTACGAACAAAATTATTTTCATCACCATTACAAAACATGAGCAAATCATCAGCAAAGCATAAGTGAGATAAATTCAACTGTTCACAACGCCAATGATACCGAAAACAAGGAGAGGAATTTATTCTTCTCTGGACACAAAGGGAAAGGACTTCCATAGAAATTACAAAAAGGTAGGGGATAAGGGATCACCTTGACTTAGACCACGTCTGCTAGCAAAGAAACCTGCCAACTCACCATTAACACACACTGCAAATTTGGGGGAAGAGATGCAGCTTCTGATCCAACCAATAAAGGTGGAGTGGATATTAAAGGCATAAAGGGTGGCAAAATGAAGTCTCATTCCAAGGTGTCATAAGCTTTGATGCATAATGTCCACCATCATAGTGCACCTAGGCTGACCAGAAGCTTTATGGTAATCACAAAGAATTTCTTGGGAAAGAAGGATATTGTCCCTAATTCTACGTCCAGGGACGAAAGCAGATTGGGAAGGGCCGACAATAAGATGAAGAGTATCTTTGAGCCTGTTTACCAATAACTTGGCAATAATTTTATATAAAGTGTTGCAGCATGATGTAGGTTTGAAATCACTCATAATAGTGGGGTTGGCCACTTTAGGGACAATAGTAATTATGGTGGAATTTAGCTCCATAAGAAGGGATCCAGAAGAGAAAAACTCCTTAACCACAACAACATCATCTCTAATAACAAACCAAGATTTTTGGAAGAAACAACAATTGAACCCATCACGACCCAGAGCCTTGTTAGGATTCATAGAGAAGCATACATCATTGATATCATCATGAGTGAACTCGTTGTATAGAGAGTTTTAAAAGATTAGGACTAATAGGGCTAAACCTAACAAATGCAGATTATCCAGAGAGAAACTTGATCGAGCTTGAGTTGATCTTTTACAAGTTTAAGCTTTCGACAAACTTGGAATTGTTTAGAACCCCAAACATTAGTAGCCCATACACCAGAGATAACAGAATGAAATATTCTCTGTCAGCTATCCCGGAACTCAACAACACCACCAATAAAAAACTTACTTTCCTTTAAAATGTAATGATTCCAATCGCTTGACATGTATTTCCTTTTCATTTTGTCGCTTACAAAGTTCCCTAATATCATGTTAGAATCATCTTCACAATTAAAATCAAAACTGCTAAGATTGTCATAATGAAAGGGCGCTTGAATACTAATAGTAGTATGCTTAACAGTAGCAGGAATATCATGAAAGGGTGCTTGAATACTAACAGTAGTAGGAATTTCAATCGTTGAAACCATTATTGAGGTAGATGAACTAGATGGACCATCAAATACTTTTATATCTATGAAACGAGAGTTCTATACTCGAAAAATCTCCATCATTATGGCAAAATCCTCATCATAATCAAGATGACAATTAGGAAGATCAGAAAGTGAATATTTCAAGATATACTGACCAACCTTAAGATGCTGAAATTTCAAACAAAGCTTCGCACACATATCATCATACTTAGTGCTTGATGACAAGCACATAACGAAACTATCTCCACCATATGAAAACCTTCCAAACATAGAATCAGACATCCTGCAAAAAATTTCACACACGCTATTAAACAAAAACTATAAACATATACAAAGCACTTTACTAGACGAGCTAGGAAGCTGCTACTACAATAATTGAAACATCGAATCAAACTAAAACAAACACATGCTATTACATATAAACTGTAATAACTGAAACATCGAATCTAAACATGTAAACTACAAACAGCTACTTGCTACTGCATATAACATACAAAAGAGACTGCAAACACATGCTACTACATTAGTTGAAACGTTGAATCAGAACATAAAATATAAAGAGAATCAAGCACGAGCTAGAGAGCTGCTACTACAATAGCTGAAACATAAATCAAAACTCGAACAAACACCTGCAAATTGAGATTCAGATGAAATTTATAATAGCAATCGAAACAACATCAACACAAAAAAACAATATCAAATTGAGATTCAAAATTCAAAAAGATAAAAATGCCATAAGAATAAAGAATCAACCTACAATTTGATCATTAATAGCATCAAAGAATCAAACTAAGAAAAAACGAAGTAAACCTAAAAACGATTTGGATCAAATTCAGAGTAACTCAATTATACAACTAGCTTAATAATAGTTTGAAATCAATGGATGAGCATGAAAACTGAAGCAATTGAGAAGAAGCATGAAAACTCACCTGAAAATTCATCTCTGGAGACGAAGCAATACGAATCGCCCAAAGCTCGGAGATGAAGGACTGAATGACATATCTGCTTCGTTTCGTTTTCGACAGTTTATATATTATTGGGTTCTCGTCGCTATCAGTCAGTTTCTTAAGATAAGGTAATTTAGTAAACTCGCTGTCAGAAAAGATTATTCTTACTTGTTAAAAATAGTCCTTATTTGTTTAACAATAACATAAGTAAGTTTATTTATGTTTCAAATAATTCTCAAGGAGGTATATGTGATATCCTAAAATAACAAATACCAATATATTATAAGGTTGGGCAATTTGGGGATATTCAAATTATGTGAGGATACTTTGGGAACACAAAATTCATTCTTGATAGCATCATTCCTAAACCTAGAGGTGGGCGCAGTTCGATTCGGATCGGTTTGAGGCTCAAACCGCAGCTTACTATTTTTTCAGTTTTACAATATTTCAAACCGTAACCAACACCATTTTTTGTTTTCGAATAATTCGGTTACATAATTTTTCGCTTTTATGTGGTTCGGTTTCTGTGTGAACCGATTTATTTATTTATTTTAACAAACAAGAGGTGTCCAAATCTTTACCAAACAATTTCTATAAGGCATGAACAAATTTTGAATGCATTTAGAGTCCATATAAGTCTACAAATGTCATCAGAATATGAATTAACGGACAAAAATACCATATTTGATAACTTAATAAATCAACATATATCAACTATCAAGCAAATACAATAACTTGCAAACTACAAACTTGAACATAAATGATTTTTTATATATTAAAAATCAAATTCAATCAATGAAAAATAAAAAAAATAAGAAAATATAATTCGGTGTGGTTCAGTTTAAATCAATTGAATTATAACCTCAAACTGTAATCGAATCGTTTTAGTACAGTGAGGTTACCGAATCGTGTTTTTCGGTGCGGTTTGGATCGGTAATCCTATTTTCGGTGTAAAACGTCCACCCTTACCTAAACCCACATCCCCCCTTGTATTACAAATCCGGATTTATAAGAAATCGATTCCGAGTTAAGAGGTGAGACTCACAACAATTTCCATTCCACTATGATCAAATAAACATATGAATTCTTTTAATCCGTAATCAGTCCCCCACATTTTTATTTCATTACAAGTAAACATGTCTTATATTTTGTGATAATAAAAGATGAATAAATTATATCGTCTGGTTTGTCTCGTTTGTCTCATCATCTGATATTACTATTTTGTTTTTTTTCTGGGCACACCTTTGCTTGAGTGCCCCTTGCATTTGATCAAAGTAAGATCAAGTGTCGGTGATTTGTGTTCAGTCCACCTTTTACCCAAACTCGTTTCACATGAGTTTAATTTAAATTTATTTATTCAAAACAATTTTTTTGGTCAAATATTCAAAACAAAATTTGGTAATTCAAATTTTGGTGTTCTTTGACATCTTAGTTTGACTCTCGAAGAAACACTGGAAAAGATGAAAATAATTATGTCCGGTAACGTTTTGAACAAAGAAAATGAAAAGTTGAGAATATTTTTAGTTTTCATTTTTCACAAATTGAGAAATATCCCAGCAAACTGGTTTCCACCTTATTTTCCTTTTCAAAAAATGAAAGACGTCACTCATATTTTCATGAGTGTCTCCTTTTTTTTCCTTCAGAAGGATGTCCTGCCAAGCATTCTATAATTAGTTTAGTATGGAAATGAATATTTTGTATAGAAGGTTTCCTTGTTTTTCTCCTCCCACCAACAACGATGATTTTCTACGTCCAAGCTTCCACAAAACCAATTGCTCCAGGTTTATGATTGATTCTGTTTGTGTTTGATATATGTTGGCATTGGCTAACATCCTCAACGACGAAATGATGGAGGTAATTCAAATCTCTATTCAAAAACGACCAAACTATTGGGTTTTTTATTTGTTAATCCGTATGAAGACTGTTATGTTTGTTTGCTTTTGAATGTCAATTGAAAAAGTCTTGATGTTAACAACGTGCCTCTTGAAAAACGATGATTGTTGGGTATTGAATTTTACAGGAATCGTTAACCATTGATGATCCACCATCGGCTAATGTGGAGCTGGAACCAGAAAAGATTGACGATGGGAAAAACGGAGGTCATTCATTCCATTGTGATCTTTACGACACAGAATTAGTCCACAAGATAGCTCAAGGTTTCATTCCTGGATTAGCTACTGCTTGTGTTGATGACACATCTGGTGATATCTTCAGGACCCCCTCTTCTGTTGCGGCCGAGGTGCGAAAGGAAATGGTGGAGTATGTCACTCAAAGAAGCCAGAATTTTGTTGCAGAATCTGTTATTCTAGGTGGACAAGTATCTGATCATCCCTATGACATCATTTCTGAATTGGTTGACGACTTTGCAAGTTCCAAGAGGAATTTGTTTAGTAGGGTATCAGGATGGCTGCTCAGTGAAAAGAGAGAAGACAATATAGATGATTTTGTTCAGGAGATGGAAGTAAATGGGTTTTGGCTGGTTGATAAAAGAGAAACAATAGCACAGAATTTGCTAAAGAATGTCGACCTTAAGAATGAGCACCACTGCAGTTTGAAATTCAACACCCTAGAGGAGCTTGAAGCGCATGTTGCCGAGTGTGGCTACAAGTCTACAGGTTGCATATATGAAGGATGTAATGCCGTGTTGTGTGCAGGTCAGGTGGATAAGCATGATGCGTTTTGCGCCTTCAAGAGAATTCCATGCGAACAGAATTGCTCTGATATGATCATGAGACGTGACATGGACAGACATTGTATTACCGTCTGCCCGATGAAGCTTGTTAGCTGTCCTTTCTATACGGTGGGTTGTCAATCCCCGGTACCACATTGTAAGCTTGAGCAGCACCGTTCAGATGATCTCCATTCTCACATGCTGTTTGTTCTACAAATTATACATAAGGAGACATCTGGGGAAGATCTGAAAAGAAGGCTGGAGCAACTAAAAGACGCAAGTTCTTTAAATGCTGGTTTCACTTTTGTTAACAGTTAAACACCTTAATTATCTGGTATTTGATGTTTCAAGATTTAAACATAAACAGTTAAAGCATTGATAAGACAAATAACCTTCTGCTATGGCTGATGGGAATGCTTTGATGGGAATGCTTGACCTAATAACAGGCATCTTTATCCAATAACTTGGCACAAGCTCGAGATGTGAGATCACTAACCTCTACAATCAAGGATCTTGAAGCAAAACTAGGGCCCTTGGAAATTAGCAGGAAACAACAAGAGAATCTTGATGCAGAACATGGGCCAGAGGAAGTAGGCAGCAAAGCTCCAAAGGTTGTGGAACCAAGGCCAAACGACATAGGCAATAAACCTGAGGAATTTGTACTAAAACCAGCGCCAAAGGAAGTCAGCCAACAATCAGAGAATCTTGAAGCAAGATCAGAGCCAAAGGAAGTCGGTACAAAACCTGTGGACCATCTTGAAACTAAACCAGCACCAGAGGAACTGAGCACAAAACCTGTGAAAGATCTTGAAGCAAAACCGTCTTCGAAGGAAGTCAGTAGCTCAAAAACCTACGAAGATGTTGAAGCAAGGTCAGTGACAGCGAGCGGTAAGGCCCCAACAGAACAAGAAGCTAAACAAGCAGCAGAGGAACTGAGCACCAAACCTGCAGAGCATCTTGAAGCAAAACAATCTCCAAGGGAAGTCAGTAGTTCAAAACCCCATGAAGATGTTGAAGCAATATCAGTGGGTGTGGGTGGTCAGGCTCCAACGGGACATGATGATAAACCAGCACCAGAAGAACTGAGCACTGAACCTGCAGCCAAATCAGCTCCAAGGGAAGACAGTAAATCAAAATCCCCCGAAGATGTTGAAGCACGGTCAGTGGGAATGAGTGGTCAGGCCCCAACAGGACATGAAGCTGAACTAGAAGCAAAGGACCTGAGCACCAAAACTGAAGAAGATCTTGAAGCTATATCATCCCTAAAGGAAGTCAGTAGTCCAAAACCCCTCAAAGATGTTGAAGCAAGGTCAGTGGGAGTGAGTGGTCAGAACCCAACAGGACATGAAGCTACACAAGCACCAAAGGAACTGAGCACTAAACCTGCAGAAGATCTAGAAGCAAAACCAGCTCTGAAGGATGTCAGTAGTGCAAAACCCCCCGAAGCTGTTGAAGCAAGGCCAGTGGAAGTGAGAGGTGAGGCCCGAGTAGGACATGATGGAAAATTAGGAAGTACGGAAGTGAGAGGCAAATCGCCAGAGGAGCTTCAAACAAAAGCTGGAACAAAAGTAGTGAGTAGCAAACCACCAGAGGAACTTGAAACACAACTAGGAGAAAAAGAAGTGGGAATCAAACCATCAAAGGAACTTGAAACACAAGTAGGAACAAAGGAAGCGAGCAACATACCTCCCCAGAAACTTGAAACAAATCTTGGAAGAAATAAAGTGGGCAGCAAAAGGCAAGAAGGATATGAAACACAACTTGAAACAAAGGATGCCAGCAGCAAACCCAAGGAGGAACTGGATGCAGAACTAGGAACAGAGGAAACTCGAAACAAACCAAGTGCCAAAGAAAACTGAGCTTCGAAACTCTCGGTGGAACTTAAAGGATGTACGTTAACCTCTTGAGAATGTTTAAACATAACTATGGCTGAAGGAAGTGAGCAGCAAAGACAAGAGCCGCATTGTACGGAAACCTCTCATTACCGAACTGTGAGAGGAAGCTCAGACAAACTAAATTCACCAAACTTGATTTACAAATTAAAGAGACTAAACGCGGCTAGAAACTAACAACATTTGTAACTGCCATCTTGATTACCAATAGGTATGATTTTTACCGAGATTACTTTGAGACGAGCTTCATTTTGTATCCTCTTGTTCAGTCAAGTATTTGGATAAACCTTCTTTTGTTGAAAATAGAAATGTTGTGAAAAGAAATGCATTTTTCTGGAAGTTTGTCTATTGAAATTAGAATTAGAATTAAATTCAGTTTACCCTATTGAAGTTTAGGGGTAACTTCATGTTAGTTTTTAAACTTTCAATTTCATCAGAATGCCCCTTAAGCTTTTCAAATTTAATCAGTCATGTCCAATTTAACAGATACCTTTAAACTTGCATGTGTGATTTTCTTATCTAATACCTGTGGTAGTGTGGGGGGTCGGCGCGAGAGGTAATGTTTAAGAGGTGAATGAATATTATAATATTTGAAATTAAGGGAAGGATGATGAAGATTGCTCAGATGTCATTAAGAGCAATTTGAGAAGATTTTATGGGAGAAAATCGAAGAAGAAAGAGCATTGTCTTGTATGTTTTTTTCCTTAAAATAAAATGACCCTTCTAACCCTTTCAATGAGTCATATTAATAGATTTTACATCTAATTTGGACAGAGTTTGTTAAATTGGGTACGACTAATTAAATTTAGAAAGCATAAGGGGAATTTTGATGAAATTGAAAATTTAAGGACTAACATGAAGTTGTCCCTAAACTTCAATGAGATAAACTGAATTTAATTCTTAAAATTACATCTGCCACAGGTGGTGAATAGGTGCATGTCTTGTTGTCGATGGGCCATGAGATTTTCGTGAACAAGCTTTGGAATTGTGAATGGGTGTTCATGTTTGAAAAAAAAAGTTTGGAGTGTCACTGGTTTGGACTGCTGAAATTGGAGTTGATTTTAACTAAAAACGATTGTTAGCTACCTCCAACTCTCCAAGCTTCTCCAATCAAAAACAAAACGTCAATGAATGAAACAAACTAGTTGACAATGTGTGAGTAGCCATATCTTGAAACAAGAGATATCATCAACGAGTAACACAAGTACTGAATGTTGGCTGTGGCAAACAAAAATGTCAACCAAAGAGAACAGCAGAACTTGTTAATTTGCTGGGGATCAGCAATAGCTATGCATCAGTGTCAACCATTCGTTAAACTTGAATAGAGAAGTGAAATGCGCTTATGGTCCTTAAAAAGCAAATAATTATTATAAATAGCCAAACTAAATACCTATAAGGGAGGAAGGAAGTTTGGAAATGGAATAATACAAAACTAGCCTCTTAACGGGTGATTTTTTTCTAAAAAAAACAAAGACAATTATAGTGGGTAGTTACAGTTTTATCATTTAATTTAATAAAATATCATACTTATGTGTAATTATAGATCATGAGTATAATCAGATTTTCAAAAATTTAACCTTTGAAAAAGTTAAGTTTTTGTTCTGGCTTTATTAATAAAGATTTAAGAACATGTTGCGGTGCAAATGCAACAGAAACCCTAGGCCCAATGCTCCGAGAGACATCAATCCTCTGTAGATGTCAGTGTATCGCTGCACGATAAATTTGGGACTCAAAAACCAACTTCTATTTTTTAACACTACCAGAATAAACATTATAGCCGACGAAAAAAAAAGGTCGATGAAAATTTTTTTTCGGTTAATATTATACAACAACTCTTTGAAACTCAAATAAAATAGCGCAACTTCTAAACCTTAAATCGAACTCCTAACCCTAAACCCTAAATCCATAACCCTTAAACCTTAAATTCAATGTGTTTGAGATTTGGTCATATATTTGCTATGTTTACCTTAAATCCGAACTCCTAAACCCTAAATCCCTAACCCTTAAGCCTTAAATCCAATATGTTTGAGATTTTGTCATATATTTGTTAATATGTCTTTGAAACCTATTAGATTCAATCACAAATTAAATTGAGGGGCAAAACTGAATCTATATATATAAAGAGAAAAACTGAAAGCCAGACCGAAAGAAAAAAGAAAAAAACTGAAGCTAGATTCACAAAAAAAGTTGGCAGCAAAAAAAAGTGGCAGAAGGGGTACTTTTCATGTGAATAGTTGAACCATCCATCCGCTTTATATATAGAGATATGAAACCAACTTTTTTTGTTTGAGCAGCAGTTTCTTAACGTCATTCCAAATAACTTTTAATTTCGTGATCAATTAAACAACTAAATATTACAATAAATTTTATTAGTGGTGGGTGTTTTGCACCGAAAATATAGTTATCGACCCGAACCGCACCGAAAAACATGATTCGGTAACCGCATCAAACTAAAACGGTGTCGTTTTATGGTCACACAACATCATACCATATAAAAGCGGTTCGGTTGCGGTTTGAGGTTATAATTCAACCGATTTAAACCGAACATCACTGAATTACATTTTTTAAAATTTTTCATTGATGAAATTTGATTTTTAATATAGTAAAATCATTTATGTTCAAGTTTGTAGTTTTCAAGTTTTTGTGTTTACATGATAGTTGCTTTATTAAGTTATTATATAAAAATCATTTATGTTCAAGTTTGTAGTTTCCAAGTTTTTGTGTTTATATGATAGTTGCTTTATTAAGTTATTAAATATGGTGTTTTTGTTAGATAATTGATATTATGATGACATTTGTAGACTTGTATGGACTCTAAATGCATTCAAATAAGTGATGTCTAAATAAATAACAAAAACTTGGAAAACTATAAACTTAAACAAATTTGGGCAAAGATTTGGACATCCCTTATTTGTTAAAATAAATAAATCGGTTCACACCGAAACTAAATTGCACCGTACCAAAAAATTATGTAACCGAATTATTCAAAAAAAACAATTTAGTTACAGTTTAAAATATTGTAAAACTAAAAAAAATGATTCAAATTTTATTCATTACGACATGCCGGATGCTATGGATGTAGAGCAAATAGTAAATCAATAATAATAACATTATAATATCGCTGTGAACACGCAAGTAGAATAGGGGTTGGCGCGAAACCCCCCAAAAGCAAGCCGAGAGTTTTAGGGTTTTAGCCGCGGTTCTATGAGGTCCTCAGTTTCAGCCATAACCCCAACCAGCATGGCCTTAGCCTCCGGTCTCCGCCTCTCTTCCTCTTTCCTCCGCTACCGCCTCCCCAACCCGACCCGCTTCCTCTCTGCTTCCTCCTCTCTTACTCGGACCCGGCTCCGCCCCGTCAAAGCGACGCCCAGCGAAGACCTCGACGGGAACGGGAGCGTCCTGGTCAAGGACTCGGACGAGCGAATCGTTCGTGTCGAGCTCCACAAGGAGGCCACCGACGCCTACACGGCCTACGCCATGTCCGTGCTGCTCGGCCGTGCCCTGCCCGACATTCGCGACGGTCTTAAGCCCGTCCACCGCCGCATTTTGTGAGTCGCTGTTTGGAATGCTTTGAGTTCTTTCTGATTGTGATTTATGTGGTTTGATTTTCGGAACCTAAAACAGGTATGCAATGCATGAATTGAGGCTTTCGTCCCGAAAACCATTTGTTAAATGTGCTAGAGTTGTTGGAGAGGTTCTAGGAAAATTCCATCCTCATGGTGACACTGCTGTGTATGATTCCTTAGTGCGAATGGCTCAGGTAAACATACCATTTTCGGTTTGATTTTACTCTTCATTTCCATCTAATAGACAACTTACCAGATACATTTCATAGGATTTCTCGGGAACCAATTAGTTTTATCAATTTTTCTCGTTATGGGTGTGAAGAAATAGATTCGGACTTTGAGGGTTGATGCCACATGACTTGTTAGAGAGAGTATTCCACTTGCAAATCGGCTCGTTATTCTCTCTTACTTGTTATGGGGTTCAGAAAATGGGACATTTAGTCAATTGGAGCTTCTATACTACAGGAGTATTGAGTTCAAATCTCTTTGGGTGGTTTCTTTGGAGACAAATGACATTAGTGAACAGCTTATATACTTCATTTGCCTTTTCGTATTTGATTATGGTATACATTATCTGAAGGCTTAAACTACATAAGGTATATATAAGAGGAATTATTAGCAGATATTTACAGTATTGATGGTAGTCAATCTGCATATGTACAATGTTCATAGTACTTCATACCAGTTCATTTGAATAAAATAGTTGGAATTGTATTTTAAGTTGAAATGTACATGTCCCTGATGTGCTCGCTACTGTCCTTCCATGAATGGGATAGTTAGGCTCACCCTGACCAAATGCGATAATTTTATTTCCTTCCAAAGTATTTGTCAGTTTAGTGAGCGATTATATTTCACACAAAAGCATACTTACTATTCTAGTGTTAGGGTGGGTTTGTGTTGGAGTAAAAACTCACTGGTAGGGTAGTAGGTGGGTGTTTCTCTCAATCTTTTCTTGAAGTTACTTTTGACTCCGGTCAGATATTGGGCGGATTCTGGTAAATTTTCTAAGTTATCCGTGGGGAAATATCAGTACAGTATCAGAATTACTGGGGAAATATCTTGACCGTGCACAGTGGATTGATGACTGAAAAGAAAGATATATTAAAATACGGCAGAGTTTTCAAACTTATTCAATCATTTTACTTTATCTTTTCTGACAAAAGTTTACTTGCTCTCTTCTGATTCCTTTAAATCTCATTTTCCCAGGATTTCTCCCTACGATCACCACTGATTAATGGGCATGGGAATTTTGGTTCAATTGATGCTGATCCTGCAGCTGCCATGCGTTACACAGAGTGCAGATTGGAGGTACAATAATTTTATGAACTTCTATGCAACTCGAACACCGTATGGATGCTCAACTGGTATTTTTATTTGTATGATGTGGAGATGAAATTTAAGATCTTTCTGTTCCAAAGTGGGTTACTTCTCTCTGTCTGTTTCTCTCTCTCTCTCTCTGTCTTTCTGCTTCTCTCTCTTATTCATTTATCCCCCTTTCTCTCTCATCCAGAACTAAAAATTTTCCAAAAGGTAAAGATCTTGTTCGACATCTCTTACTTCAAGCATTGCACATTCGCAGAATGTGAACAAGTTGCAGGGTGCTGGAGGCTGTTGCCTCAAATTGAGGCCAATGTTGGACTATTACTATTTTTTTTTGTCCCCGCATGTGTGTTCTTTTCTATATAGTTGTTCCACAGTTGTCCAAGTAAATGTGAGATATAGAAAGTTCCCCTCAATCATTAATAATTTGATCAGTTTATGTTTTGCAATTCACTTCCTGTTGGAAGGAATATATCGAAATCATTAGATATGTATGATTATATTTGCAGGCGCTGACTGAAGCAATGTTGCTGTCAGATCTAGAACAGGATACGGTCAGAGTTGTTTCACTCATTATCTAGTCATTAAGTACTGCTTGTTCCATAAATATTTTTGTGAATAAAGTGCTTCATTAATTGCAGATTGACTTTGTTCCGAACTTTGATAACTCACAAAAAGAGCCATCACTTCTACCTGCTCGGGTTCCAAATTTATTATTGAATGGTTCTTCTGGGATCGCGGTATTTTTTTAATAGTTTAATCATGTTTGACTTTTAAATGCTACTTCTGTTTTGTTTTCTTTCTTTTTAATTGTATGTTTCTGTTCACATATGCCACATGTGGGTTAAACACTTTTCAGGTTGGCATGGCAACAAATATCCCTCCACATAATCTTGGGGAGTTGGTGGATGTTCTTAGTGTGTTGATTCATAATCCAGAAGCTACAGTAAGTGAGCTGACCTGTATGCTTATAAGTTTATGTTAGTTATGTATATAAATATGTATTTGCTCTTTTTCTGTTTTTTGATAGTGTATTCGTCTTTTGAATTGGTTCATCATCATGGCTATTATTACTATGAAACTATAGTAAATAGCAAATAGAACGCTAATCAAGTAAAGATATAAACTCACAAAACAGTATATCCACGATAAAATCTGTGACCAAAGTCTTTCATGTTTTTGATTTTCGGTTTTGCCCTTGACAGCTGCAAGAATTGCTAGAATACATGCCAGGACCTGACTTTCCAACTGGAGGACTGATTATGGGAAACCTTGGGTAATTAATTTTTTTTTTCTCAGTTGGAATTGTTGTGGTCTCATATCACCAGATTGCTTTTATCTACTGTTATGCTTGTGAAATCATTAATGTTTTGACATGTCTGTGCGGTCCAGTATCTTAGAGGCATATCGAACTGGGAGAGGACGTATAGTGGTCAGAGGAAAAACTGAGATAGAATCTCTTGATTCTAATGGCAAGCGAAGTGCGATCATTATTAAGGAGGTATGTTTATCTTCTTGTCTGCTTTGCAATATATATGCATTCAGTATACGTGATTTATGCTTTGTTAATAATCAGATCCCTTACCAAACTAACAAAGCAGCTCTGGTGGAGAAGATAGCGCAACTTGTAGAGGATAAGGTAAATTGAACATCCTCATGAAATCTAGTTTAGGAGGTCATATATAGTTTTTGTTTACTTTCTGATGTTTTGTTGTTTTCTTCCCTCTTTTCATTTTTGTTTTGTCTTTTTTCCCCTTTCTTTTCAGATTTTAGATGGCATTAGTGATATTAGGGATGAGAGTGACCGCACTGGAATGCGTGTAGTCATTGAGGTATGTTTGTTTGTTTCATTCTTTTTATTTTTTGTTTCAATGCTTTGCAGCTCGGCATTTTGGAGTATCTAAGTACTAAAATTCTAGGAGTTCACATACATTTGTTTAAATTGAATCAGTAAAAGAGTGTTTGCATTTGGATAATGATTCTATTTCATCCCTCATTCAGCTGAAGCGAGGGTCCGGCCCATCTATTGTTCTGAATAATCTATATCGCCTCACATCACTCCAGTCCAGCTTTAGCTGTAACATGGTTGGGTAAGTGATATCTATCTCACTATCCACATATGGATATACATACAGGATACTGGATACTGGCCTTTTCCGTTTTCGTTGGTCTATATATGTGCTTTCAAAGGAGTTGGTTGGGTGTGCTAAGGATAAAATTCGGGTGGCAGGAATTGGCTTTCTGCATATAGGCAGTTCTTTCTGAATGAGTATGCCTTTCTCTCTAAGGCCATGCTTCTGCAGATGCTTTTATTTTTATTTTTATTTTTCTCCTTGGAGACCTGACAGTGAAGATCTTTTTGTCTTGTCAAATTCGGGCAATAAGTTACTTCTCTTTTCCCTGTCTGCCCCCATTGGTGTCATTTTTAAGTCATATTGCAAGTGCCATTTTGTTTGCTACGAACAGACATCTTTTGCGAAAAAAACACATTTGTTATAAATCATCTGACGGGAGACTTTATACCTTCTGCTGATTTTACTGCTAATAAGTTCTTATTTCTCTTACATTGAGTAACATTTCTGTTCAAGTTATGCATCTAACAGTTATTACGGATTTATGTCTGTACACAGTATTCTCAATGGTCAACCTAAACTGATGGGTCTAAAGGAATTGCTGCAGGTGACTACTTTACTTTCCTGTCAATGATATATATGTGAATACTCGCCGCTGCAGATTTTTGTAGGGATAATATTATAGTTGCTTCATTTTCTTGACCAAAGAAAGTGGAATCTCTATTTGTGCTGTAGATGAATGTTCCTTCAATTATTTCAAGAATTTTTTTGTCATTCATCTTGGAATATTGATCTTTCTTTGTTCATGCTTATTATGCTACTGCTTATTCTTTAGTTTATGAAGTCAATAGTTGACATTATTCTATCATTTATCAGTTTGAGAAGACTTATCCTGATGAAATTTAGGTGCTCATATACATTGAAAAAGTAATCTGTTCAAACAAAAATGTGGGAATTTTCCAACCAAGAATCGTTTCTATTTTACTGCATAGTATCTAAGACAAACAGACTGAGAATGTTATGTGAAATATCAAGCCTGGAGGTTAATGCAGAAGATCTGTTTCAACTTCTTAGAGAATTTTGTCAGTTGTATGATGCCAAAGATCTGCTATGGTTGCAATTTGGCTAAAGTTTTTCAGATTCAATATGTTTCCATTGTGATTTCAATGGGGCCTTTTGGTTCCTGCTTCTAGTTATCCAGCTACACGGCTTCATTGGTAAACTTGGTTGTCTGAATAGTGGATAATGTTTATGATATGCTTAAATAGTTTTTTAATAACATTTGGAATATGAAGGACGAGAGTTAATGGATGATGTTCTATGTAATTTTCAGCATTCCTTAATTATTACCTATTGTTATGGGTGTGCATGCAGGCTTTCCTAGACTTCAGATGCTCTGTTATTGAGAGACGTGCTAAGTTCAAACTTTCACAAGCACAGGACAGAAGACATATTGTTGAGGTATACTCTTTATTTTTTACTGTAGTAGTTATTCCCTAATTTCTCTTGGTACTCGTTCATTATGTGCTTTGCATGTTTTCTGTAGACCATGTGTCCGATCTTGAGAGAAAAATTGTTGTTTAACATTGCTTGAAATTATCTGAGCTGTTTTTTGTGTGCATTGTTGTGTTAATGTGGCTATTTTATTTATCTATACTTATGGTACCACACTTAGGAGGGTTCGTCGTTTGAACAGAAATATTTTAATTTGTTGAGGGGCGAACTGTGCTGTCCAAGAACTTCATAACTATGTTGCTGTTCCTGTGGTTGCTTTGGTGCAACACATTTTAAAATTTATCTTTTTCTTTACACAGGGTATAGCTGTAGGCCTTGATAATCTGGAAAGAGTAATGCACATAAGTTTGGAAGCTTCTAATAATGCAATTGCATCATCTCTTCTAAGGAATGGTGAGCTTCCCTATGACCTGAAGTTTTCTTATCTCTTTATATATATATATATACAGCCCCCTTCCAATGAGGGATCCTTTTTTTGGTCTATATGAGGGATAGACTCTCTGTCGTTAGATTTGACTTAATAAAAATGAATGGCTAGGATTAAATTACATAGTTCTCTCTCTCTCTCTCTTCTCCACTTTCTGTCGCTGCATCGAACAAACCCAGAACCAAAATTCCTCCATCTCTCCTCATTTTCCAAACCCAAAATTCATGATTCTTCTCCCTCGCTCTGTTAGCTTGGAATATCAAAGCACCTAGATTTTCTTCTATACTCATCTTCTCTATAACCCTTTAATTCGATGATAGCCTAAATTTTTTTATTTTCTTCTATTTGAATTGAAAGAATTCTGGGTTTTTCATGCATATGCAACTCAAATTTGAAAGGAAGAAGATTCATAATCAAGACCCAAAATTCATATTGACTGGGTCTTGCAATCGGGGAAATCTCGAGGGATTTGAAATCCATTTGTTTCATTGATTGTTTGTTTTTGGATTATCTTCAAAATTGAAATGACTGTTGATAATTGCTTGTTGATTTTTGGATTATCTTCAAAATTGAAATGACTGTTGATAATTGCTTGTTGGTATCTTATCCGATCCGTATTAAAATTACCCAGCCTGGTATCTAAATCGATCTGTGAAACTATCTTTTATCCCAGAATTCATGTCATATTTATGAAAAGAAGATCGGCGTTTTCTGATAAAAACCCATCCACAATGAACTCGATCTGATGCAAAGCATGATGTTCGAGCTAGGTAATCAACGCACCCAAGAAATATTCCTCAAGAACATCAAAACCCAGCCGATTTCTAGATGATATGAAGAAAGCGAAGAATTGATGGAACTCTGGGCGTTGTTTCTCATGAAAGACGCAGAAAGAATTGAGAGTTTGTCGAACTGGGGTTAGAAAGGGATAACTCTATGACTTAATCTTATCCATTCATTTTATTGAGTCAGATCTAACGGCAGAGAGTCTATCCCTCATATTAGACCAAAAAGGGATCCCTCATATATATATATATGTGTGTGTGTGTGTGTGTGTTTGAAATTGAAGGTTTTGGTAAGAGTAAAGGCCACTGACAAATGAGAAGAACTGATAACTCAATAGGAATTTCTCATTATCACTGATAAAATGTTTCTGGTATGAAGTGGATTCTATTAGCTCTAACCTGAGGTTAAATATCATATCTGGAATATATATATATATATATATATATATATACATACAAAGTTCCTATCTAGAGCGGTGCCCACTTTAAAATTAAAATGTGGGGCTCCTTATTTGACACACTTGCGGGTCAGATTTTTCACATTCCAATGTATAGAACATAATGTGTAGATCATATATGCAAAATTTCATCCAATTTGAACATCATTTGATCTTTCGTAATTGTGATTTACACGAACGGTTCTAAAAGTGAGGATATGAGGCAGACGTCTGTAGTCTACTTAAAGTGCGGACGTCCCTCAGTTCTCTTCTGTCCGGCGTCGGTGATGGCTCTCATACACCCGCGGCATTCCAGCAGCATTTGTGTCCGGTGTCCCTCGGTTCTCTTCTGTCCGGCTTTGATGATGGCTCTCCTCCACATGTGAGGACACCACCAGAGGAGTCCCCGATCACTTTCTCTTCCCTGCGAGTCCGCCGACCTTGGAGTTTTAGTGGAGGTTGCTGCTGGGATGTCTGGGATGCAGTGGGATGCCGTTTGTGTCCTCACAGGGGGAGGAGAGCCGTTGCTGGCGCCGGACGGAAGAGAACGGAGGGACATCTGCACTTTAAGCAGACTGCGGACGTCCACCTCACATCCTCTCTGTCTCTCTCTCTCTATATATAGCATTTGACAAATTTTTCGATCACATTTTTCGATCTTAACGTTCAGGTTTTAGGTCCTAATTTGTAGATCATTTCTGCAAAATTTCATTCAAAATGGTGATCGTTAAGGTGCTCTGAACTGCGAATTAGAATTATAAACATGAACGGTTCAAGTTTTGCAGATTTGATCCGTCAATTGATTTCAATTCGTTCGGAGCCTTAAGGATCACCAAATTGGATGAATTTTTGCAGAAATGGTCTACATATATACATCTAAATATTGAATGGTGGAGATGTTGATATGTGATCAAAAAGTTGGTATAATGCTCAATCCCTCATGTATGTCAAAAAAGGGAATCCCTTAATGGAAGGGCTCTGTATTTTGTTTCTTCTTTTCAGAAGTTCTCTTTGTTATGTTTCTTTGAATCTAGCCCTTGCGATGTTTAGGTAGGAATTTAAGCATGCCTAATACACGTTGGTGTTCCTAACAATTCAAACAGATAAAACTAACAATTCATTATAATATGTGAAGCCATGAGATTCTGGCTGGTTGGTTCCCTAAACTTACACTGTTACATTCCTAGCTGATTTTTGTTGTTTTCCTTGTATATATATCATGAATATTATGACTGTTTTTCTGCAGTAAACGTGGATTGAAAATATTTGTATCCTCTTATGTTTATTTCATTATCTTTGTATTCTTTTGCAGAGTTCAACCTATCTGAGAAACAAGCTGAAGCAATATTAGACTTCAACTTTAGAAGGCTTAATGTTCTGGAGGTGCGATAGTAATCCTATGTGTATGCAATTGTTGTTCGCTTGGTGGCAGATCTAGGATAAAGGTTTCAGCTAAATCCTGATTCTCCTTTTTGTGCAGAGGAAAAAGTTTGAAAACGAAAGTGAATCATTGAAAGAGCAAATTTCAAAATTAGAAGAACTGTTGTCAAGCAAGAAACATATATTGCAGGTATAGTTGACATTGTACACGCTTACCAATGGAGAGGTCCATTTATAATGTGCTAAAGGTTTAATTACCAGATATCGCTCATGTAGAGGATGCAGTAGATGAATTGCATTAACTGAATAAACATACTGTTAGACTTTCACATACTGATAGCCTCCTGGTTATGTTTGGCATTATAGTGGGAAGTTCTAGCTTACAGATTTTGGTTCAAGAAACTGTTATGTTTTCCTTTTATCAAGCGGTCATAACTTACCTGTTAGGCTTAAAGAGCATTGACTGATCTAGTAGTTTTCCTTTTATCAATCGGTCATAACTTACCTGTCTGGCTTAAAGAGCATTGACTGATCAAGTAGTTGGTATCAGTAAGTAAAATGAAATGCACTTATTAATATTCTTTTTCTTTTAAATTCTTAATTTGTGTCTTACATTTCTTTTATATATATTTTTCTTTTTGCACTTGATCTAAATTCCTAAAACAAAAAGATTGCCTTTCTACCATAGCTTAAGTATCTGTACTTGTCAATTCATTACTATCATTGGAGTTAAGTTATTGTCTTGGAATGTTTTGGGATATTTTGTGTAGACCAGGAATTAGTTCCCAATGAAGCAAATTCCAAGTTTACCGTCATATTGTAATGTTTAGCCAAGTAGTTCTGCAATGCAGTAATTTTACTTTTTCATGTTTTATTATGCCAATATGAAGCATATTCATTCCTATGTGTGCTATATAGATTTATGCTTTTAGCAGGAGCTATAAGAATTTTCAGTCCGATTTAGTAACTGCTTGGGAAAATAATGCCTGGTTGAAATGGGAGTTGTTTCTGCAAAGTTAACCTTAGTGGTATTTTTCTTTTGTTTTATTATTTGGTTTCTTCAAAATATGCTCAGCATAAATTTCATATAATGTTATCAGTATATATGTCATTTCTATAATTCAGACGTACCATATCAGATACAGCATATACCACAACATTGTTATCCAACCCATTAAGTAATTTTATAAAATATGTCATTATCCGCTTTACTACGCAAACAAATTTATATTTTCAACTCCGGTATCTTGATGATTATATTTTGTTGTGGTCAGAGTTTAGTTGTAATCTCCTCTCTAGATTATTTCTGAAAAGCATATATTTTCAAGTTGATTACGAACTTTATTTTCTTGCTTCCATAGAGGATGGCTAAAATATCATTTGATTGGGTACGACTACTAGTCTGCTGTTGGATGTTACCTAATTTGAACTTCATATGAACAAAAATAGTGGTGTACAATCAGTTCTGATATTGTCGTACCTTTATGTACCGTGTCCAGGAATGACTCTTAAATGTTCATGATGTTAATATCCCATCATCTTTTAAATGTTACTGAGTTGACTATCTTATTATTGTGGTTTAGCGCCCTAGGATCTCTTGTGGTCTTTACTGGTACTTTATACGATTTAAGCAAAGCTATAGGATAGATGAACTTGAAGAACAGAACACAGCACACCAATTTTTATAGTGGTTCAGCCAAATCTTGGCTTACGTCCACTTACGTGATCTCTCTTGAGAGATCACTAGCACTATGGAGAATAACAACTTGATTACAAGTACTTATTGAAATCCCTATGCTAATCCCCAACTCCCTGCTAGATCTCTCTATCACCCTTGGCTCCCGGTTTTCTGTGTAATCTGTCCTCACCTTAGAAAACCCCCTGCAGCTCCTATTTATATTGAATTGGAGCTGCTGATACACATGGTTTAGGACTCCTAAGCCTAATAGACATAAGTCTATTACAAATCCTAATAGAATCTTGAAAGACCAACTTTCCTAGAACTTGTAGAAAAGCTACAGTGCTGCCGCCTTTCCATTCTATTCTTGGATTTACCTGCTGAATCCTAACTCTACAGATTGTAACAATGAGCCAAAAACACAAATCGCTCATGAGCTCTCCAATTTCTGTTTTGTCAGATTGAAGTTCATGCTTCAATACTCTTTAATTCTTGGTTTCTCAATCAGGTGGTTGAACAAGAAGCATTTGACATAAAAACCAAGTTTGCTAATCCCAGGCGGTCGATGCTGGAAGACTCTGATGGTGGTCAACTTGATGATATTGATGTTATTCCAAATGAAGAAATGCTTATGGTATAGGCCAATATATACTTTCAAGGATTTGATTTTGGCCTCACTTTTGCTTTGCAAATAGGCTAAATGCCTACTAACAAGTCATTTATTGATGCATTTTTATAAGCTCCTAAAAACTAATCTTTCTTTACTTTTCCTGTGCATATAATTACCAGGCCTTCAGTGAAAAAGGGTATGTCAAGCGGATGAAGCCTAACACATTTAATCTGCAAAATCGAGGGACCATTGGTAAATCTGTTGGTAAATTGCGGGTAAACGATGCAATGTCAGACTTTATTGTTTGTCATGCACATGATCATGTTTTGTTCTTCAGGTACCTCCTCTCTCTCTCTTTCTCTCTCTCTCTCTCTGTCTCTCTCCCTCCCTCACAGCATAATGGTAAGTGTATAGAAACTATTCAACATGTTTAGACATCTATGATTCCAGTTCAAAGATTGGCCCGGTCCTTTAAGGCTTTAAACTCCCTGGAGTGCCAAAACGCTTCATCACTGCCACAGCCGTGGAAGTTGAGAATATGCATATTATAAATCCTGTCTTTATTTGTTTTCCAAATGAAAAAAAAGAAGGAAAATGCTCAAGCAGGATAGGGAAGGCTTAATTGCTATGTCTTTACATTTATTTTGTCTGAAAATGCTACTGACATTCCAGTTTTCACCCCTGGACCTATTCCTAAATCTACAGCATGAAATACTAAGCCATCCATCCCATCTCACACAATAACATTTCATTTTAACCTCCAAATTTTCCATTCTACATGTATAGCTGAGCTTTATGGTGCATGGATCAATATTTTCAGGGTTGCAGTTGTTAACTTTGATTCTATGATACTTAGCATACAAACGAACATAGTTTTCAAATCTCATTATTTGCTGCAAGTCTGTAATCATTTAACCAAAAGAAATTAACTTGCCAAGTGAATCACCTCCTACAATGTTTTGTAGTACTTCTCCACCTGGTTTAGATATTTATATGCTTAGCCTGAATATATTTCAGAAGAAACCATTTCATATAAAGCTGAAAAGGTGATGATATTCTCAGAACTAAAACATGTTTCTCATGCATTTGTAATTCCATTTCAACATATTGATAGGTTTTGCAAATGAAAATCAGTGAAATGTTGATGTTTATCATGCACCATGTTTGTTTCTGTCATTAGTCTTGATTCTTGATAAATGCCTAAAGGATGTCACTCAGGCTGAAATTTGCATTTGATATGAGACCTAAAAGACTTCATGTTTAGTTGCCAGAATTGTACCTTATTGCATGGAAATACCCAGTTTTGGGAGTTTGCTGCTGTACTGTGTTAGTGAATGAAGCTCAGTTTTTAATTTGCATGTGGTTCCTGATTAAGATTGTTATCTTCTCCAAATTGACACGATTGTTTTTCAATATTGTAATCGCACCATCCCTGGCATTTATATAGTTTACTGTTTGATTCGTGATTTTAAAAATATTTGTGCAGTGATAAAGGAACAGTTTACTCAGCTCGTGCGTATAAAATTCCTGAGTGCAGCCGTACAGCAGCCGGTACGCCACTGGTTCAGGTAATTTTTCTTCTATCTTAGTAATCAAGCTCTCTTCGATAGCAATTCATTTCATGTAGGGTAAGATACTTGTTTCTCTTCAATGATTCTGAATGCTTTTCTATTGGGCAGATCTTATCTCTGTCAGATGGCGAGAGAATTACTTCTGTTATTCCTGTGAGTGAGTTTTCTGCAGATCAGTTTTTACTAATGCTTACAGTGAACGGCTACATAAAGAAGGTGTCTTTGAGCTCTTTTTCGTCCATAAGGTCGACCGGAATCATAGCAACTCAATTGGTTTGGCTTCTTCCCAGATATACTGTTGTATTTTTGGCGATGCTTAAAATTGTGTGTTGACTCACAGTTCAGTGTTATCATGACAGGTCCCTGGTGATGAGCTGAAATGGGTCCGTTGCTGCACAAATGATGATCTTGTAGCAATGGCATCCCAGAATGGAATGGTTATCTTATGTTCCTCTGATATTGTAAGCTTACAGAACTTTCTTGACTTTGTGTGCAGTTCGAGTCGGTTTATGTTATTTAATTCTATATATCAAAGAACAAGAACTTGGCATGTAAGTTGTTGAGATTATATACATCCCTCATCGGGAAAATGGGACCTTGCCCGTGTTTATAAGGGTTTGGGCCACTCCATCAAGTGATTTTGGATGTGAACACCAGATCACTTCATCAAGAACATGCGTTTTCCCTATAGAGTAGATGAGTAGTGTGGCATGCAAAATTCGGTTTTCACCTTGTAAACTGTCTTTTCACTGCTACGCTCCTTCCATCACTCTTTCAAGAAATTAGGTTGTCAGCTTGAAAGAAGAGCTGCTGCCTTTTTTTTTTAATAAATTTTTTACTTCCTAAAACGGTTAAGGGTTTACAAACTATCCTTAAGTTAGCAATAGATCCTTAATTTGGTAGATACTTATGTTTTTTTTATTATTATTGGCTTCATTGCCAAGTAAATTACCTGAAGGGTAGTTATACTTGTGCATACCATGTCTTTTGATGTACATCCTTGTTATATTCCAGATTCGAGCTTTAGGCAGGAACACTCGGGGTTCTGTAGCCATGCGGCTTAAAGAAGGTGATAAGATGGCAAGCGTGGACATTATACCAGCAGCTATGTGGAAAGACTTAAAAAGGGTATCAGAAGCACCAGAGAGCACGTAAGTTTTTGAAAGTATCATTCTGTCTCATCATTGATTAGAATCTTAATGGTCTTATGGGTGCTAGGGAATTGGTTGCCAAAACATATCAACAAAAGTGCTTTTGGTTGGAGTTGTGTTGCTTTTGCCCAAACTGAGTGGAAAACTATTAGGACAGGGAGAGAGGAAGAAAATATGAAGGCCTAGCATTTAGATTCTAATATATACCCAAGATTTTGCAAAATTTAAGAGCATTCCATTACTCTCTACGTGACCGATTTAGTGTTTAGGAGCACTCAGATCCACTTTTTTAACAGGATGTGGGTAGATTATAACAACGACCATCGTGCATCTAGAAAGTAGATGCTGTGAGGGATTTCAGATTTTGGAAACAAACAAGAACAATTAAGGTTAATATCTGTTGGGGGATTACTTGATGTAAATGTAATATTATGATTGATTGGTGGATTACTTACATAATTTCAGGTAAATAGCCTTCCTTTCTAAACCTAGTAAGTTGGGATCAAGGGAGTTTAAAGTTGGATTAATTCTCCTGACATGCTAACGCTGTGTGACCACATTTGATATATGCATGCTATATATCTTTTCTTCAAAGGAGATAAATTCATATTCCTTTTTCGTGATGTTTATACAGGGCTAGAAGTTTGGATGGCCCATGGTTGTTGTTTGTGTCTGAGAGTGGATATGGAAAGCGTGTTCCCTTGAGCAGATTTCACTCTTCCCGTCTAAACAGAGTGGGTCTGATAGGTTACAAGGTATTATTTATCCTAATATAAATTTTTGGTCCAGATTGAATTGTGTTTATTCAACGGTTATGGTCTGTTGGGTTTATAACACTTTCACTGCTCTATGGCAGTTTTCCGCAGAGGACCGATTGGCAGCAGTTTTTGTGGTTGGATTCTCTGTGGCAGGTGATGTTACTAAAACTAGTGTCTGTCTTCATGTCTTTAAGCATTTTCCTGAACTCATTTTTCTATTTAATGAAACCAACAGAGGATGGTGAAAGTGATGAACAAGTGGTCCTAGTAAGCCAGAGTGGTACAGTAAATAGAATTAAGGTGCGGGATATCTCAATACAGTCTCGCTATGCAAGGTATATTTTCAACTCTCGTTTTTTGGGCTTATGATCTGAAATTTATTGGTCATACTGATACTGGTAACTGGTGTGAACAGCATGATTTGTATGTATTATGGGCAATCCATGTTTTATCTGATCTAGTGGTTGGTCTATTTTAATAATATAATATACAATATTTTTGTTCTCAACACGTTTCCAGGGGTGTTATTTTGATGCGGCTCGATCTTGCTGGAAAGATTCAGTCTGCTTCATTAATGTCAGCAACAGATGAGGAGCCAGAGAATGAAGTCGATGCTGGAGCTGTGATTAATGGTTGAGTATGTAGATCCAACTAGATCAACTTGTTTTTATAAAAGGAACACTATTATGATCTACTTGTGTCATATCAAAGAAGGCTTAGTTTTGGTGCGTCAACCAGCACATCTAGATGAGCCTAAAGTGGAGTCTTTTGCGGCTTAGGCAACATAGTCTACAGTGGAAGTGATTTTGGTCGCATTATTTCAGAACCACCCCATCATCTCTTGGCGACATGAGATTTCACCCACAATTTTGCTTCGTAGGCTGTATAGTAATGCAAATATGTTTAGATAATGCTATGAATGTGAGATGACTTTAATGACAATGGTGCCTTTTCTCGTGTCACAACTTGCAAGTTTCATTTATGGTTTTCTTTTTCTACTCGTTCTATTCATTTCCTCGATCTGCCTTGTGGAAGTTCTGCAGTTGTATCAATTAGGCAGTCAAAGATGTATATGTTAGTGCGACTTATATCAGGTGGCCTAACTGTCCTTGCATTTCTCAGTCAATTTAAACTCCGTTTGAGAAAATCTACACTGCACGGTCTGCACCTTCCAATTGGATCCCTTCAATGCCAGCTAAAGTCCAGTGACTCCAGGCTAAAATCTTCCATGTAACATTAACACCCAAATATGGGAATTCTGAGACTCAAAAATTCAAGGCAGAATCTCAGCAGTTAAAAAGTAGCTGCTCACTTGGTTAAAACATACTTACATTGTGCTAGACATTGTGCCTTTTCTATCATTTGCCTAGTTAAAAGACGTCACTTACTCAACATTTGGATTCTGTCTGGTGCCTGGGACCATGTTAAACATGCAATTCTACAGCAGATCAAAACCTTCCCTCCCTCTGTATTCTGTAATTGAATTCTAGAGCGTGCATATTCGAATCTCTAATGGGAATCTACATAGTACACATTCTAATTTGCGAATACTTGTGAGTTTCTTGATGAAAATGAGAGGTTCAATGAAGAAAACAGAAGTTGTAACCACTTATTCTATGTTGAGAAAGCTTAAGAGATTCTTGATGAAAATGAGACAAATTCGACAAATAAACAACTTGCAACCAGAACACAATCCTTCAAACAACCACTGGATTGGTGTCATCTAGACCCGTTAAGAATGCAAAGAAACACAGGACAAATATGGTAGATTCACAATTGATTTACGCCAAGTATATATTTTTAGAGCTGAATTATCAGACTGAAGAAAAACGAAAAGAAAAAGTTTTTGTACACAATGGTAATCAGTAATAACAGCTCACCATAATCCTGTATATGACAACTGTAACTGAAGCATTGCTTTGTAACTAGGATGATGTATGCGGAATTTCGATGAAAATTAGTATAGGAAGAGCAACAGACATATGCAAAATGATTCGAAAGTGAACACTTATGTTGTTAAGCACTAACACCACTCCTTGAATAGTCACAATATCAAAATAGGAGAAGAGTCTGCTAAGCAAGAAACCAAGCAAAGGTTTGTTATCCGAAATACTAGATTAATTTCTAAGCTATAACATGAAATCGAAATGGTAACCAATCAGCCTGTAAGGGAATATCACCATGTTTTCATGTGACTTTTCTTACGAGAAATCTCCTTAAGCACTTGTTTTAAAGAGACTTGGGTTCTGCAAACAGGAAACCACATAGTTCATGTAGTTCAAAGAGTTATTTCGTTTCCCGGGAGACGCAAAGCAGTAATCCCTGCAATAAGGCCTCATATTAGTTATGGTACTACAGACATTTCATTGAGCAGAAAATATACCAAATTACAAGTAAAGAGAGGTATGCATACCCCTTGGAATCAGTCAGCTTCAAGGGCAGCAATTTCATATCTGACTTCTTCCAAATGCTCATTTATAGCAGTCACACAGTCCTGCACCCCTCGAATGGCTTCGTTGAGATCATTATCATACTGGGCATTGGCTTCAGCTTCCTCAGTTCCAGCAGCTTCGGTTATCTCATGGAGATGCACACACCGATGCTCCGTTGGCTTCTCAAACATGCAATTCTCATGACTCACCAGCCGCTCCGATGGCCGACCAGCTTTCTTCAACAACTGAAGTGTAGCTGTCTACAACAAACAAACAAAGCACACTCGGCATTAGCAAACAACAACATTGCACAATCGCTCGCTCACCGCAATATATCTGATCAGGACATACCAGGTTCAGCTTCTGCTTCTCGTGCGTTTGAACAGCTCTGAGGAGTTGGGCCAAGTCAGGGCGGGCATAACGAGGACTCAGGAAGAGGGATTCCAGGTGAAGCACTTGTCTGGAGCAATCGTTGAATTCCTGGGTGACGTCACCGCAGAGCTTTTGATAGGCGGACTCGGCAGAAGGAGAAGAGTCCATACAGTGGGCGAACCCAGTTCTGAGCTTGGAGTATGCTTCTGCTCTGCGCTGCTGAATCCCAAGGAATCTGCGGAGCAATTCAACGGTGGAGACCTTCTTAGCTTCTTCTTCTTCGCCGTCGTCGCTAATTGATAACTTCTCAAAGTCTTCCATCTCTTTGCCCTAACTCGATCTTCTCCTTGTTCTCGACGAGCCTGGATTCGGGTTATATGCTCGGATATCGTATAAACGGGTCGAAAACTGCACCGATTTATTTACCCTGCTATTAAAAAATGAGGCATCAGCAACGTTTAAACCTTTTTATGGAAATAGAATACCACCTAGCTAGGTGATTCAATTCAGCTTTTAACACAGTCAATTTCTAATCAAATTTATTTTTTGTTTCATTTTCAATTTTTATTTACAACCAAGCAACACAGTAGAATTGAAAATGAAACTAATTTCATTTCCATGATTTCCGACTATACAAATGAGGCTTAAGAGTTTTCATAATTTGTTAAGACTTTTCTTAATTTTTTATAATATACAAAAAAGCAAATAACTATATATGAATGGTAAGGGAATAACTACTACAAAGACAACTATTTTTTTGTCGGCCTGTTATAAAAATTTCACCGGCTATAGTGTTAGCCGACGAGGGTTCGTCGGTTATAGTGTCATCGGTAAAAGGTCGTCGGTTATATTGTTAGCCGATGAAATAAAAATCTGTTGTTGGCTATAGTCCTAGACTATAGCCGACTACGGGTATTTCGTCGACTATAATCCTCTACTATAGCCGACGAAATTACGCAAAATTTTCGTCGGCTAAACATCAAACCGTTGGTCAAAACTGTTTGACCGTTGAAAGTTTAGCCTACGAAATTACGCAAAATTTTCATCGGCTAAACCTCAAACAGTTGGTCAAAAATGTTTGACCGTGGAAAGTTTAGCAACCAAATAAATGTAAATCGTCGGCTAAAGTTTGTAACTCGTAGGCTAAAGTTTGAATTTTGTCGGCTCAAGTTTAAAAAATAATAATTTTTTTTATTTTCTTGTTTTATTTCTTTTACTTTCGATTAATTTTTTTCTTCTTTTTCATTTTTCCACCACCACACCTCTGTCTTGAGGTGTTTGGAGGAGGAGGAACCGCGGTGGAGGAGAAGGAGAAAGAGAAGGAGAAGGAGAAGGAGAAGGAGGAGGAGTTGTCGCCGAAGGAGGAGGAGGAGAAGGAATTGCCGCCGAATGAGGAGGAGGAGGAGAAGGAATTGCCGCCGGAGGAGGAATTGCCACCGGAGGAGGTGGAGAAGGAGAAGGGAGGAGGAAGAGAAAGAGGAGGAGAAGGAGAAGGAGGAGAAGAGAAATGAAGAGGATGAGGGAGATAGATGAAAGATATAGAAAAAATTCAAATTTTTTGATGGGAATTCAAAATTTTGAAGGAACTTTAGCCGACAAAATATCACATGTCGTCTGCTATAATTTTTGGCGTGAAGTCAAAATTTTGAGGGTACTTTAACCGACGAAATGACACATGTTGTCGGTTATACTTTAGCCGACGACACGTGATATTTCGTCGGCTAAAGTACCATTTAATGACAAAATTACCACGCGTGGCATTCGGTGTCCGATTGACTATTGTGATACCAATCTGGAAGCGGAACGACCCTACGAGTCAAACTTGTCGATTTTTCCTGACCTGAGTCGTTTTAGCCATCCAAGTCCGTTTAGGGCTTCAATATGCAGTTTTTTATGTTCGGATAATTATTTAACACACTGAAACGCCCATATTTGTATCTATATGAGGTATTTTGTTCGATGCTTCAACACAACAAACTTTCACCATAATGAGACGTAACCGCCCATTTAATTTGGGACATTTACCCCTCAAAGATAGGGCTCTCCATAGAGATAAATAATGGTAAACAGGGTTGACTGCTATTATCGACACTAATACTTTACCGGAATTAAGCGATTTTTCAACCTTAGACGTATTTAACCATTCTGGTAATATTTTATTTCAAGACTTTTTGAGTTTGAAAGTTTTATGTAGAGTTTTTTTTAAATTGAACATTTATTTAAATTTTAGTGACTAAGTTATACAACATTAATGGTCACATCATGATTATGATGATCAAATTTAAGAAACAAAAATTCGACCGTCTAATATGACCATCATGATAAAATACATGTATTGAAAAAAATTCTTGATATGATAAAGTTTAGGGCTCAATCTAGATGATCAATCTCGTAAGTCAAACCCCTACACACGGAAATGGTCATTTGACTGTCTAAATTACGTATCTTGATATGACCTTCAACACAAAATAGTTTCAAATCGATGAGATGCAACTAGTGGTATAAAAGTTTACTGAAGAATAACCTCTGAAAATAGGACTACCCATAGGGAGAAAGAATGGTAAATTGCGTTGACCTCATCTATCGACACTGAGACTTTACCGAAATTACATGATTTTTGAACCGTAAACGTATTTCACCATTTCGGTAATATTTTATTTCATGATTTTTTTGAGTTTGAAGTTTTATGTAGAGTTTGTTTTTAAATGGAACATTTATATAAAACTTAGTAACTAAGTTATACAACATTAGTGATCATATCGTGATTCCAATAATCTAACTTTAAGTTCGGATACCGGTGCTGATAAAAACTATATATATATATATATATATATATATATATATATATATATATATATATATATATCAGTTCCTATCCAGAGTGGGATCCCGCTCTGATATTAAATTGTGGGACTCCTTGTATATATAAATTTCAGCTAATTTGGTAATTATTAAGGCCTTGAAACCTATCCAGAGTGGGATCCCGCTCTGATATTAAATTGTAGGACTCCTTGTATATATAAATTTCAACTAATTTGGTAATTATTAAAGCCTTGAAAACGTATAAATATAATGAACAAACCGAATCTGTTCAACTAGAACCGTTCGTGTTTTTCTCTGTAAATCACAGTTTTGAATGCCCAAATGATCACCAAATGAGCTAAAAATTTGCAGAGATGATATATATATATATATATATATATCTAGAAACTGAACGATTAAGATGAGAAAATATGATCTAAAAGTTGGCAAATTCAAGAAATCTGCACCAAACTCTTGGTAAGAGGATCCAAACTCATAGTCAAGAAAGTCTGTATATATATACATATATGTAACCCTTCCATTAAGAGATCATTTTTTGACATATATGTGGGAACGAGGTTTACACCAACTTTTTAATCACATATCAACGTCTTCATCGTTCAATATTTAGATACATATATGTAGATTATCTCTACAAAATTACATCTAATTTAGTGATTCTTAAGACTTTGAACTAACTAAAATCAATTGACGGATCAAATCTGTCAAACCTGATCCGTTTATGCTTTAACTTTTAATTCATAGTTTGAACACCTTAACGATTACCAATTTAGATGAACTTTTACAGAAGTGATCATACTCATATAGAACTACATATTTAACTATGAAAATGTGCTTTTGTGATCAAAATGTTGGTGTAAACTCCGATCGCTCATTGGAAGGGGCTAGAAAGACATTATCTCAAAGGCTAGATGGCAAAATTGTAACATGTAAGCTTTGGGATGACCTAACTGTATTTCCTTTTTTTCTTTTTTCTTTTGAACTACATATTTAACGGTAGAGATGTGATTTTATGATCAAAATGTTGGAGTAAACTCTGATACCTCAGTGAAAGGGGGCTATATATATATATATATATAGAAAGACATCATCTCAAAGGCTAGATGGCAAAATTGTAGCATGTAAACTTTGGGATGACCTAAATGTATTTCCTTCTTTTTTCTTTTGGATGGAGCAGGTTGCTAAACCCTCATTTCTTAAAGTTTTTGCTCAAATCTCTGTAAGCCAGTTGATGAATTTTACATATTATTTTTCCACTCAATCCCGCATTTAACACAAAACTACATGAAAAGTACATGTCCAGACATTTTTGGCTCCAAGAGACCGATGAAATTTGTCAAAGTGCAGAACTTTATGTAGAAATGGACTAATTTAACAGGGGGACACAGACCAGTAAAACTAGCCTGTGAGAGCAGCATTGAGGGCACTATGCACATCAACTCCAATCTGGGCTTCAGCTTTCTCCAAGTCAGTCGAGGCTGAGTTCAGCTTCTGGGTGAACTCCGCAAGCCCCTTCTGGACAAGACTTGCATCCACTTGATCGGTAGGGACAGCCTCAACAGCAATTATATCTGCGTAAGAATTTGCATGGATGAATGCAAAACCACTGCTGACAAAGTACTTGGTTACATCATTTCCTTCATGTACAGATAGGATCCCAGGCTTCAACTCTGCAATTGTTGCCACATGTCCAGGAAGAACACCCATCTGCCCAGTGCTTGCTGGAATTATGACCATGTCCACCTGTTGAGATATGGTTCATACCACAAAAGACATAGTAGTCAGTTTATGAGGGAATTATGCTTGGTAATTCATTTAAACTTGCAGAAATAGTACATAACTACATATATAAATCAGCGTGCAGAGCAAAATCTTATTTCTAGAGAGGTGGGTTTGGCTGCGTATATATGTAAGTTCACATACACGCACACACACACACACATACATACATTTATGGCTCGCTAAAACGATGATAAAGCTTGGTGAAGTGTAGGATCCAAGTCCCTGAATGAAATTACTATATTAAAAGCATGGTACAGGACACACACAAATAAGGCTTGGTAAAAAGATGATAAAGCTTGGTGAAGTGTAGGATCCAAGTCCCTGAATGAAATTACTATATTAAAAGCATGGTACAGGACACACACACACACAAATAAGGATTGGTAAAAAGATGATAAAGCTTGGTGAAGTGTAGGATCCAAGTCGCTGAATCCTGTACCATGCTTTTAATATAGTAATTGAGTGATGCAATTACTATATTAAAAGCATGGTACAGGATTCAGGGACTTGGATCCTTCACCATGCTTTATCATCTTTTAACATGCAATTACTATATTAAAAGCATGGTACAGGATTCAGGGACTTGGATCCTACACTTCACCAAGCTTTATCATCTTTTTACCAAGCCATAAATTTTCATAAGTCAAATCATAGCCTTTTGAACTATCATGTTTTTTGGATACATTTTGAACTATCATGTTTTGAGGCAGCCAAAACATGCAATTTTTGTCTTTTAGTGGAATTATTGTACTGATGCATTGGTTTATCACAAGATATGTATAGAACATAAGATGGACAAATAAGAAATCTAATTCTCAATTCTCAGGAATTCCCTTAACATCTATGCATACAATCAGCAAGTTATGACTCAAGACATGATAGGATTGAATATGGGAATGGAAATGAATTTGCAAATTTTTTGTTATCCGTAGGTCTTTCTTCTTCAACTGTGCCAATGAAAAAAAAGGTTGGGAACCTGCCAACCTGATACATAAGACTACCCAGATATGAGAACAAAGTTTAGTGTATTGGTTTTCAAAGGGCTCCCAGAATGGTTAATGGGTACGAATTAAGACGTTTCACAACAAACAAAATGGCAAGCTGGACCTTGACACAGGAAAATGGACACCACTTTGTATACCAGCCAAGAATAATTCACCCAACTATGTTATTCAAGTTTAACTCTGACAATTAAAGAAACCAGCTCATGTCAACCCCTTTAGTATGACAACCAAAGCAAACACTGAGGATCAATAATCATGAGAAAATGGTATGTGGTATCATAATTATTATGAAATCTTTCTCTCATATGCTAACCAGTCAGTGATTGATAAGAAGGTCCTGGAACTTTTCAAATGAGATTGAATTATATAGCTATAAGGGAAAGACTATGTTATTTGTGTTAACATAAAATAAAAATATTTGATTTAATGGATTAACATCACTAGTTGTGATACAGTGATATATTCGAAATGGCTTCTCCAAGGACTCCTTCAAAAATTCATTTGTCTTCCTCCTATCCTTCCTAATCAAATTTACAGTTATTGATGTGCAATAGTATGAGAAAGAAATCAAACCACATAGTTAAACCCAATGCCGAAACCATGGATTTGGAAACAATCCTTCCACATGGGCCAGCGGTGTATGTCAAACCCAAATTAATTTTAAAGGCAGTGCGGCACACAAATGTAGGCATGGGTATAAATATCAAAATATCTAGATAGTGTGTCAGACCAAGCAATAGATTACTGAAGAACCAGAATGTATCTGCATAAAAGCACAGTTGCGAGACAGGGAAAAAAATTCTTGTGTTTCCTTGGACTATTACGGAAATAAAATGTCAGTTAAGGCAGGATTTTGCTAAGACTGATTAAATGCAGTTTGACTATCTTGAGGCATGACATGAACAAATAAAAAGCTCTAAGTTTAAAACGTTCCATTTCGCTTTCTTCCAACATTTCCCAATCACAAATTAGCCAAAAGAAACCAAGGGGAAAACATCAGTAATGATGTTGAACCATGTTCTAAAGACATACAAAGCAGTATGAAAGAATTACTTTAGAAAGCAGAGGCTAATAATATCATCACAAGGCTTATGATAGAAGTTGCACACAGAGTTCATTTTCTGAGGAATGAACATTCACAAAAAAAGAGAGTAAAACACCGATCCTCAGGCTATAAAGCACACAAGACAAAATAGAGAAGACATTTTTAAAAAGCATTGCATCACATTTCTTCATCCTAAGATATTATGTCAATTTGTTTCTGATACTCAATCACTGTACAAACAAACTCACAAATAAAGTCCTTAACTCAATCGATAATGCAAAAATTATCCAGTCAACTAAATTCACAGTGAAGTCATAATTCACATCGGTTTCAACACTACCAGTCAACTCAAGTCAAAATGAATCACAACTGTGCTAGTTAACAACACTTTCAAAATCAGCAACAATCCCATTCAAAATGAACCCTAAATCTAAAATACATTCAAAATACCTAGAATCATTTCCAAGTAGCATTGCCTTGCTTCACTAACAAAAATATCTTTTACCCATTTTCCAATGTCTCAATCCCGCCGATGCATATGAAGAATTTCCATCCAATCTTCCTACATTGATCAGTTCATCTCTAGTTGCAATCTTACATCTAAAGTCCAAATCAATCGAAAAATCAAAACTAACCAGTCAACCAAAGTCGAACTGAAATCAACGCTTAATCAATTTCAAGTCAAAATCAAATCAACACAGACAAACAGTGGAGATCAAATCTCAGAAAAACGGACCTCCTTCGCGGAGAGCTCAGATGCGTAAGGCAGGACAAAGTTGACGGTGAGCTTAGTTGGGATCGACGACGGGACGGCCGGGCGGGGCTTCATGAAGGAGAGAGGAGTCTTCGGGGGCTCGATGTGAGGGACGACCTTCTTCCAGGCCTCGTTGAAAGCAGCGTTAGCGGGAACGTCGCTTGCTTCGGCGACCTCGGTGGAGAAGGTCCGGGAGGCCCGCAGTGAGGTGGATGCGGGTCGGGTCAAGATAGCGGTGGCGCGGCGCAGCATGGTGGCGGAGAGTGGGGGTCGCTCGGGTCTCGCAGGGTCGGAGAGAGAGAGAAAGAGAGGGTTTGGTTGGTGCTTTAGGGTCAGCTGCTGCTTCGGTGTGTGAAAATGGACATATGGTTTGGGTTTTAAAATTGGACTTGGCCTTCAATGGAGTGCAGCCCAGTTAAGGTCCAAACTTGGTTTTGCATTTGTTCATGCTTGCGTAGTAAACATGTTGTAGATACACGATCTGGACCAGATTGACCTAAATCCAAATTCGTTTTGTGATAAATAAATTTTGATCTGGACCCGACCGGTTACCCGTCGGATCATTGCCATGCTGTGATACACCTCCTATAAATTTCCTTAGGATTTGGTGGCAGGTGCCAACAATGCGTTTCTTGAATCCCACATTTTTTTTTCCTCTAGACAAAATAGACTTTGCAAGGCCATGAGCGACCTTGTTACACTCTTGGTTGGAACAAAACAATATTGGTACCACAAATGTGCATAAGAGTCTTGACATCTTCTACCAGACATCCCTCTTTACTCCAGCAAGTTTCAGTAGAGTTGACTAATCTAGCTACTTCCATACTGTCCGCTTCATTTTCCACAGGAACGACAGGATACATGTCTCAGTAATAAAACAAATGCCGATTCAGTGCCAAAAGCTCTGTAGTAAGGGAAGAGAATTCGAAGGAACTGGGAACATTATTTGCCTGTAGAGTTTGCAACATTTTGAGTTCAACCTTGATGGCCAGGAGTTCTACTTGCTTTGGAGAAACCATGTTTTTAACAAGAACTACAAAGGATGTTCGAAATTACCCCAATTCCATCAGTAGAGTATTGGTGGGAAAGACTATCATCGTTTAGCTTCCATCCCCTATTCCCAGGTTTTTCCACATTGTCATCTTTCGAATTTTTGGCTTTCTGTTTACGACCTTGTTTGAAATCCTCTCACCAAGCCAAAGAGCTAATTACAATGTCATTGACAGATTGGTGTTTATTATTCCACACCATGTAGTTCCGGTTATTCCACAAAGCTAAAGCATCATGAGCAATTTTTCCAACACTTCCTGATTCAAATGCAAAGAACGTTCCAGCAGCCACTCTTTCAAGCATGAATTTGGAAGAAAACTATTGCCCAAGTTTAAAGGGGAAGAAGATAAAATATTGGAGGCAGTGGGGCACTTGCATATTACATGCACACCGTCTTCAGATTGATGTGGACACAAAAGGCATTTGAATCACCAGCATAGCCTTTAGTTTGCAGCTTAGCTCTTCTAGGAACTAACTCGTGACGAGCTCGCCAAATAAATATCTTTTCCTTCCCCGTCACCTTAGCTCTCCACAAATGTCTACACAAGTCTTAATAAGGTTCTCCTTGTGAAGAAGATGCAAGAACATTCTCTAAAACCTTAGTTCTAGCATGCCAGATCCACAAACAAACCGATGCTTTCAGCCTTAACTTACTCCACAACCAATCCATTTTTGACGTCGAACACTACCTATGTTGTAGGATAAAAATTAGTAGATAACACGCAAAACGAGTTCAAAAGCTCGTGTTTTCGTCTACCGGCAAGCATGCAATATATCCTAGTAATCTTCTGTGATGTAGGATAGCCTAGTTTGTGTGTACATAGTCAACATAGAAAATATTAATACAGTTGAATAAGGAATGCGACTTCTCCAAAATTAACTTAGCATATTATGTTTGTTACCGGTTTACAAACATGGCTACGCCGGAATTAGTAGAAGAAGCAGCAGCAGCAGGTCGTACGTGCTGCTCGTGAGTTGGCAACAACGTTTCATCTTAATCAATTATAATGGAATTAAATTGTTTCATGTTGGTTCAGGCATCTAAACAAGGTGAGCTTGATCATTTTGATTTTGGCAATGTAGTGGAAGATATTAGACTCTTTCTTTGCTCATGTGTATTGTAATGCTAATTCTGTAGCTGATAAGTTAGCCAAATTAGCTCTAGGATCTGGCTTTTCTGGTCACTGGTATGGTCCAATACCAAATGGATTTACTATTCTTCAGACTTAAGAACCTCAGGTGTATGAGATTCCCGTTTGTGCTAGGCAACTGTACATCTCCACCAATATCTTCTAACTTCAAAACTCTCAAGAATTTGAAGTCCTCCAATATGGGGTGCAATAATCTTGCACTTCTATTCCGAAAATAGTATTCTGGATCGACAAAGTATAATAGAGGCCTAAGCTGACCATCTCTTGTTAGAGATAATTGGTCTGCTTCTTTGTCCAAATAGATGGCAAGGATTCGAACTTTACCAACTGGTGCTTCCCTGGATGCTATGGCTTGAGACAAATGAATAACATCATATTTGCAACGTAGTGTAACTCGATCTTCTATGCTTGGGAAGGAGACATAGTCTCAAGTCTCGAAGACATAGTCAACTCAACATAGTCTCAACGTTAATCGAAGACTGTGTTTCATCTCTTCACTTTAGTTGTTTGTATTTACTACCCACGAAAATGTTTGAGGTATAGGTTGGTTACAAACGCGTTTGTCTCATGTTTGAACTGAAGATGTACCACAATGACTGTCCTGATTACTGTAGAATTTGTATTCCCCTTGATCAATAATGTTTATAGAGGTGGTTTATATATAGTACAACAAGACTTGCTTACCAAGAAATATATCGACGTATCCTAAATCATAGACATAATCTGTACAAAATCTAACTTTGTAATCTAATAGATTTAGGACTTGATTTGAGACATAGGAAGAATCTTGCTAGCAACCTCCCCCGCAAACTGTGTGGCCTTGGACGAACAAGTTTGGTGCACAAAAGACAATGGCGAAACTTATGAAGAGACTTTGTAAGGAGGTCGGCCG